>PVLA01002190.1:184530-286722 GCA_004027455.1 Hydrochoerus hydrochaeris
AGATAACAATCAAACCAGAATGGGTATCCTATTGAATCCTGTCATCTTCAGAGTAGTTGCCCCTACTCTCAGACTCGACACTCTCAAGCATACCAGATTCAAATAAAATCAGTCAAGATAAAACAGTGATATAACCAATCTTCTCTGTTTTATCTCTGCCATGCTATTTTTCTGTTGTTATTTGTTTACTTTTCTCCTTTATTCCACTGTCTGCCCCTTTCTTTGAGGCCTTTCTGCCATTATTCCTGGAACCGTGGTGGTTTTCTTCTCTCTCTCTAGAATGTCCTTTAGTATTCTTTGCAGGGTTGGATTGGTGGTCACAAACTCCCCAGTTCCTCTTTGTCATGGAAGCATCTTGTTTCTCCATCAACTTCTAGTGACAGTTTTGCAGGGTACATCATTCTGGGTTGGAGGTTATTTTCTTTCGGGGCTTGGAATATTTCACTCCAAGCTCTTTGTGATTTGATGGTTTACACTGAGAAGTCTGCTGTGATTTTGATGAGTTTTCCTTTATAAGTAATCTGTTTCTTTTCTCTGACCACTTGTGATGGATTTCTGGGATCCTGATTATTATATGTCTGGGTGTAGATCTGTTTTGGTTGTAGCTGGCTGGAGTTCTATATGTCTCATTTATCTGAACTTCACTTCCGTTACCTATGTTTGGGAAGTTTTCCTTAATTATTTCTGTGAATAAACTTTTTATTTCATTTGTATTTGTTGCTGCATCTTCATTCACATATTTTGTTCTTAGGTTATAAATCCTCTTGCCATCTTCTAGCCTTTGTATCACTGCTTCCTGGTTCCTTGTTATTTTTAAGAGATCCTTCCTTTCACAATCATACTTTGCAAATCTATCTTCAAGTTTTGAAAGTTAGTCTTTAGTTTCTGTTAAAAGGTTTTGCCAGGTTTCAATGGAATTTTTAATTTCCTGATATTCTCTTTGGATCTGTTTCATATATTCTAGATTTCGTTTATATTCCTCATCAAAGGCTTCTCTCCTTTCTCTGGGTTCCTCTATTGTTTCATTTGTGTCTACTTGAGGATTACCCAGGACTTTTTTTATTAATCTTCTTATATCTTGTTTCACCTGAGTTAGAATTTCAGATTTAAATTCAATGATGAGGTCATGGTTGTATTTCTTTATTTCTGCTGGCTTCTTTGTTTTTCTGGTTATTTTTCTTTGCAAGTTTCAGGGTCATATTTTGGCTCTTCGACTACTTGGTAGGCTCAGTATACATGTTAATATTCTTGGCAGATTTTGCCTTTGACTTGATCATTTACAAGGATGCCAACAGCATGCTAGGTAACGTTGTAAGTCCTTAAAATTTTGTCATGGTAACATTTGTGGGGGGATCTTTTTTGGAAAAGATTCATTGTCTTTTTGTCTTCAAGGTCACCTTTCTTTTAGATTCACAAGTATGTAGCCAGAAGAGCAACCCCATGCTCTCTAAGACTCTGGAGAACATAGATTGACTTTTTTTTTTCCCTCTTCCCCTTTGTGTTCATCATTTTGGCAAAATACTGGCAGATAGTGGCTCCAGCTCAAAGTACATCCTATTTTATTAAAATGTTTATAAGATTAGAGTATTTAACCCAATATTTGAATATATAATTATCAATAAATCACAAATGAAAGGTAAACACAGAGTATATAGAAGTCCACTGCAATCCTTAAAATTAGTAGTGAGATGAAAATTTTAAACAGTTGTGTATGCCAATTCATTTATAAATCAGTTTTTGAAAGATTGCCAATACTTGAGAGGAAAATAATGTTGAAAAGTGAGGAGGGGTTGAAGGAAATTTTTAAAAATTCATTCTTATTTAATTTATAAATACTTAAGATTCATTTATAAGAAAACTCGGTGTTTACAATATTTTAACAGCTTCTATAGAATCTTGTAGTTTTTAATAATATCTTCTAAATACTTGATTCTCACCTGTATATGGTAGTTACATGTTGTACTGTAATTCAGTGGGTTATTCCGAAGGATGCTTCAAGTTTACTTCATATTACTTGGTCAGTGCAGCAAAATAACAGATGAAAGACTAAACATATAGATTAGGAGCTACAGTCTGGTTTCACGAACCTCAACTTTAAGAACACTCAGTTGTTTTTCCAATAGTTTTGATAAGGTTTCTTGGTGTTAGGTACTTTCAAAGGTCTCACAGTTTCAACAGGTAAGTGATAAAATAGTAGCATATTAGTAGTTAGTAGAGGAAACGCAGGCTTCAGAAAAGCCCTTATTGTTTGTTAACACATGACTTGTAATAATTGAAATTAAAAAATCACAAATGCTATATGTAGCAGCGTTTGGAAACTGTACTAATTTTGTGAAATGTCTTATTTCATGGCAACTTGTGTTTTATATTTAGGCTGTATTATATAAGAAATTTAGTAGATTTTTCCCTTTCAGGCTTGTCTGGTACAGTATCAGTTAAGCAATTTTCAATTTCCAATAGCTAGCTCTTAAATATTTGCAGTAATTCCACTTGGATCTTACTGAAGAACTATAGTACCTGCCTTGTGAACACTTTCTCTCTCTCTCTAACTTTCTGTCTCTCTCTGTCTCTGTCTCTCTCTCTCTCTCTCTCTATATATATATATATATATATATGTATCAAAAATATCAAACAAATCTATATCACAATTTTGATATGCTATTTAAACTGGGGCAAAATTAAACAGTAAGACATTCATTGTCTTCCACATACAATCTGACAGTTTAGATGAGGATAGAATCTGTGAGTTCATATGAAAGAAAAATTAACTGTTTCTCCTATTTCGTTAAAAACAACATTTATTGAATAGACACAGAATATTTTTAGGGGAAAAACATTTTATTTCAGTAGAATATTGCTCCATACTGATTTTCTTGTTAAGCAGGGACATTGGTAATCTATACTAATGAGTACAAGAGCCATTGCAGATTACAGTAGTTTGGGAATTAGCAACTAAGCAAAACACACAAATTAAAGAATCAAGGGCATCATAAAATGTACTGCATCATAAAACCTACTCGTTCATTTATTTTGACAAGTGTAGTTTAATTTAAATTATTTATGGTACTGTGTACTCCACAAGTAACTGTAATGTAGTACATTTTGTTAAAAATAATGAAGTTGAGGCCATATGAGCTTTTAGACATCCCTGTGGTAGAAGATTAGAGCAATCAATTTATCATTTCTCTACCATTTCTACAGGCAAATTCATAGCATTTTCTTTTTCTATTCAGAATTTTTAAAGAAGTCATTTGAGTTTGGTATGTACCTTGTCACTGGTTTAATTATTCATACCTTAATTCATGAATTATTTGAAAATTAAGTGCTTTTATGAAACAGTCCATGATAAAATAATTCTGCACAATATTAAATATCTGTCAGAGATCCTACTGCCCAGCTATATTAGATTATTGTTATAAGTGTTTATACATTGATAGTTGAATATACTAAAAACATTCCCTGGAACACACTCTCCTTTGTAAATTGTAGTGTGATCAAAGGACAGTGATTTAGACATTAGATAAACCTTCATTCAAATTTTGACTTCTCGGGTGCCATATATCCTGTGTTACAACTGTAAATGATTTTTTCCTAAGTGGTCATATTTTTTTAAGGGTTAAGTAATGTATACAAAATATACATTGCAGAACCTTGTATTTCATAGTCTCACTAAATGGTGGTTATTACATTAACAATTAATTGTTAATCTTTGCAAATTTGTAATCTAGGCAAAGTTGGTGCTCAAATCAGGTTTCTAATTCTGAACTTTTCCATATTATTTTCTTTCAGGTCAGTGATTCAGTTCTCTATGTATTCCACCAGTACAGAAACACACACACACACACACACAAACACACACACACACACACAAACACACACGAGTATTTTCTATCATAGTATTAGAAAAGTATCTAATCCTCACCACTTAGTATAGTTTCTCTTCAGATCATATAAATCTTTCACCTTTTTAATCCTCACCACTTTTTTAAGTTAGGTTCCTGGTGACTTGAAATTTAAAGGACTTAGCACTGAAAACAGGGATATTCTTATTAGTTAATATTTAATCATCATATCACTCTATACCTTATGTCCTTTCTGTTAAATCTACACTCATCAGTCCTATTAGGTTCGGTAATGAAGATTTTATCACTCCCTCACATATATTTTGCTATAAAATTATTAAAAAGAACTATGTATCACATAGAAGACAGTACATCCTTGTTCAGAAGGAAGGAGAAATTGATAACCTTGGATTGCTAACCATAATGGCATTCATTTCTTTTCTTTTGTCATTTTCTTTATAATTGAGGTAGGTTTTTGTTAAGTTATTTGCTAATCAGTGACACTATTTTCAATTTAAGTTTAAAAGTGCTCATGTTAAGTGCTCATATTAAAAGATCCCAAATACTTTTTTCTAGAATGAAGGCAATATTTTTTCACATATTTATTTTTAAGGTATGTTATAAATACATCAACAGATAAAAGATTTTGATGTTCATAAAATTATTCTGAACATGTGACAAAACTATAAAACTCTACAACAATCATCCATTTTGTACCTCCTTATGATATATTTAAAGCATATACATGGTCTGTGCATAAGCATATCCTTCAGAATTACAAATATGTCAAGAAATCTAATTTGTATGCATCGGCTGCCATTCCTGTGTTTGTGTTGGCTTTAGGTAGCAGCACTGCCTTTAATTGTGAGGTTTTAAGTTCTGCAATTAAAATTTACCCTTTTTACAAAGAGGGCTGAGTGATAGTTTTTGATTTACTTTAGACAGTTTAGACAAATTATATTTAAAAGAGCATAAAGATGCACAGAGCATTTCCTGACTCAGAGAAGGTCAAAGTGTCTTAGTCACATTTTTTCAGACTTTTACCTTGAATTACTAATGATTCTTCCTACTGTATTGACTAAAATATGCTGAAAATATATAAAGATGGCAAACTGGTTTAAGACACAAAAGCCTTTGAAATCAGTGATCAAATGACCTTGAACAGAATAAGGAACATGATAGCTTGTATTATATGATGTTATATTAAAATCACCTCTAAGAAGGATGCAGAAATAGATTATGTTAATGTCTCTAAAGATGCTTATATTTCTTGTTTGATTACTTTTGTGTTTATAAGAATATGAAAATTCTTTGCAAATTACTAGAAAATTTGTTTAGAGCTTTGACATAGCAAAAGTATAGTAGAAATTTTGCAGACAGATCTTTGGATCAAGGAAAACCATGAAATGGATAATTTTGGTCAATAATAAGAGTCACAGCAAACAAGTTCATGAATAGCAACAATGATAAAATCTTTTGGAAATTTTTAAGAAGAGGAATTACAAATATAAATTGAATTTAAATTAATTCCTGAAGAATCAAGAAATATCTTTGTAAGGCAAAAGGAAAAGCCCTTCAAAGATGTAGATACATAACAAAAAAAGATTCAAGGTCTGCTTAGCCAGGCATGGTGGCTCACACCTGTAATTCCACCACTTTGGGAGGCTGAAGCTGGAAGATTGCAAGTTTGAGCCTAGCCAGGCAATTTAGGAGGTAGTGAGACCCTGTCTCAAGGGAAAAAAAAAAAAAAAAGCCTGATCTTGTAACTCAGCTGGAACACCCTGGGTTCAATCCCTGGTGACAGGGATTTGTCTTATGGATCATGATATTAAGCAGAGATGTGTAGTTTGAGTTGTGTTTTTAGATTAAATAAATTACTCTGCTCATATTGTCTAATGCTGCTGATATCCAGGAAACGTATTCAGGATACAACTGCAACTTTAATCATCAATATTACGAATTATCAAGGCTTTTTACCTTAATTTAGGGTTAGTTACACAGGCAGGGTTAGTTACACACAGAGAAAACATGTAGATCCAATAAATAGTTGGGATTTTTGACTTGAATGGCATTCTAAACTATTTGGATGGGGTGAAACTTGGAGTGTAGATTCCTTTTTCTTTATACTTTTAAAAACGTTATTTATCAATTTTTAGGAAATCAGGTACCAAATGTTCATGTTAATATTAATGTAATATGGTATCCACAGGTACAGCATTAGTCTCATGTCTTCAGAAATTTGTCAGCAAAGAATTTAAATGAAACCAGAAATTTAATTATTTTGCCTCAAAGATAGAACGAAAGTTTTCTTTAACCAATCTTAAACCACATACTTCTATTTTCTTTGTGAGTTCGTAGATATTTGTGGAGTAGATATTTGCCCGATTGTTATTGGCAAATAACAGCTGCTATTTTTACGTACTCAGGGATTTTTTTTTCTTTTTTGCAATCTGTGATAAATACTGGCAGAATATTACAAAATGACAGGGGTACTGAACGTGCGAATGAACTGGCAAAGATGAGGGTCCTCTATTTTAGTCTCACTACAGCTAAATATATTAGCAAATGATCTTATTGGCATGTTTTTGTGTTGTTGTTTTTGGATACAGACCTACTGTTTTAATCGACAGTAGTTTAGTATAAATATTGCATGTGCTGAAATAAAGATTCTGATGTAACTTGTTCGTTCTTTTCTGCAAAAGCAAAGACTGCCTTCGGCAAAGTGATCACGCACCAGGAGCCCCCATCATGCCTTGCTTCTGCTCATTCCTGGAACCTGCCAGTGTCCTGTAGTTGCCACTGACCCCCACTAGTTATCCTGTATCCGAGGAGCTCAGGGTGGTGTTCTTATCACTGTTCCAATACCTCAAAATAAACTCATTTCACTTTATGATTCTTAGATTGATTCATAATCAGTTCAGGGAGGTGATTAACCACTTGTTTTTTATGTTAATGAAAAGGTCATGACATTTTTGGAAGAGTTCTATCATTCTGAATCTAATTCAAATAAATCATTCTCTCTATGGAGATTTTGGACTGGACAGAAGAAGATGGTGATATCATGAAATTGCTAAAAAGAGTAATTGGGGGTAGAAAGACCAAAAGTGCATTAACAGTATTGTGAGATAACGATGAGCTTTGAGAAATTTAATAGGAAATTCTTCAAGATGTGCAACACTACTTAGGACTAAAATAATTTGATTTTGATTAGAAAGGCATTAACAAGTTCTGATAAATAGTTATTGTCCAAATTTTTGTACTCGAGTCTTTGTACTTAGACCAGTTATTAGTAGCTGACTGCTCACAAGGCAAAAATATTTTAAAAGCTAACATAAAATTTTCCCAATAAAAGTGATTGAAAAGCTAAATTATAAGACTATGTTCTCTTAAAGTCTAGAAGAATTTTGTGATAAGCAAATTATGGTAACCTATAGCAGTGCATTTCACTTATCAAAAGGAAGCTATTTAAGTCAGTGCTAGATTCTAGAATGTTTCATAAAAACTACTTAAATCTCAATAAAATATTCTTAATCTTTGTGGCTATAAACCTGGTTAGTTTAAAATCATCTAGGTAGAAATTTCTTGGAATTCTTGGTATAGTTTCAAAATTGTAATAAATGTAAAGTTGGAATTTCTTGGAATAGTTTCAAAAAGAAAGTAATGAGCAAATTATAAAGAAATCAGACAGACATTATTACTTTTATTTTCTCAACCAAATATAAGAACTGCACATGTGAAATCACTGTTAAAAGAGAAACCTTCTACTAAAAATTACTAAAACTGCTACCTAATTTTTTAAAATGTATCTTTAGAAGGCTATCATGGTAAACCAGGGTATTCAGTACATTTCTATGCAGTATTTCTGACATTTACAAGGAAGACAGACAAAGCAGAAATAAAATGTTATGTCTTTTCCTCAAAAAACAAACCACAGCTGGTGGATTTAATTTTATTCCTACCAGCCGTGACAGCCGCCTTTTTAAATATTGAAAGTGTGAATTAAAACTTCTTCAGAATAGTTGCCATATAAATTTCTTTAACCACTATTAATTATATATGAAGTAACAGGAAATTGTCCTGGCCTACTTGGGGTGGCTTTTAATATGACAGCAACAGTAAATGTGGGTTATTCTGAAACTACCCAAACCTCTCCTACAGTACCTAGAGTGTGTATCAGCCTGTCCTCCAAATTGTTGAGAAAGTAACCTTAACACTCCTTTTCTCCTAGTCTCCTTGTGCATAGATGGTAATCATATACTAGTTCAAACTGAACCTTGTATTGACTATAATGGCGATATGGGACAGAATTTTCCCTCCGGTGATAAAAAAAGTCTATGTTTGCACAGTTTGGATTAGCCACCAGTGGCCATTTGTGGCTGTTGAACAATTGAAATGTGGCAAGTACAATTGGCGAAGGAATATTGGAGTTTATTTAATTTTAATTTAAATAGATACGTGGAGCTAGTTACTACTGGATTGTGCAGTGAAGCTCCACTGAACCTAGTCTGTGGTACAAAAGAAAAGTTCACAGAGGTAGAGATTTAGACAAATCTTGGGTAGTACTGTGACAGATGGAGCTTATTTATAATGGTTTTCCAAATAGTGGGCATGGTAAGAGCAAAGACAGGGCTTTGAAGAGTTGAGGTCATATCAGTATAGTTGGTGGGCAATACAGTTCAGCTGTATCACTCAAGAAAGTGGAGCCTGAAATATTGGCTCTGACCTAAATAGGAGGGGAAAAACAGTATTGGTCAACATAAGGGAATCTCAAAAGATGTAGGGAGACAAAACAGGAAATTATAAAACAGATCAGGTGAGATATTAGGCCAATTTAGTGTTGGCAATTTCAGAGAAGGAAGGCAATAGACATGCACGATAAGTACATTCTTTCACATAGCTCCTGTCTCCTGTAAAATATATTAAAATGGTATATAAAGCCAATCTACCCTCTTGCACCCCTATAGTCTTCTTAGCTTCGTATCTAGTTACATTTCACAGTTATTTATCATCAAGTACGTAGTCCTAGGCACATCGTATTACCAAAAATCTAAGAATCTGCTGGGGATTTATCTCAGTGGCATAAGCGCATGCCTGGCAAGCAGGAGGTTGTGAGTTCGATCCCCGGAACAACAACAACAAAAAAATCTAAGAATCTAGCAGGACCAAAGGCGTTAAAGATGCTTTCAGAGGAGAGAGTTGAGATGTGAGCCATGCTGGTCACTGCTAGATTTGTAGTGAATTGATGAGAAAAATGAAAAAAAACTACAAACTTGAATCCTTGTGAGCCAATTTTAACTTGATTCAGTCTTTATAAATGATGAAAAAATATAAAGTCTTTTCTTTATATTTGAGTAGGCTTGTCAGTTGCTTTTCTCTTTTCTTTCATATTCTCTTTCTCTCTCTCCAACTTTATCTCTTTCTTTGTTGATGATTTAGTTTTAAATGAGACATTTAAGAAAATGTCTTATTGACAAGTGGAAAGATAAGGGTAAATAATATACATAAGGGATATTTATTCTTGTGCGTTTTATTTCCAAGTTTTAGATTTGGAAAATTTGCCTTTTTACAACTAACAGCAAATATATCAACTGAGTGCCATGTAAATAAAAGTGGTATACAAACTGTAATTCAGTTTAAAATCTCTAGATTTAAATCAAAACATTAAGTAAAGAAGTGAAAATTCCAGCTTTTTAAGCACTATTCTTATTAAAACAAGCACATCAAAAATACAGAATAAAACTTGTAAAGGTTTGTCCAACTGTTAGTGAGCTGTTTGTTAAGAATCCAGTTGTGTAAAGAAATTGCTAAACAGGATGTTCAAGCACTTCCAGGAATGTTGCGCATCTTCACTGTATCAGAAAGTTTGAACTTATTCAAAAGTACTTTCAGATATCAAACTGGTATTTTATCTCCATAAGTACTATTCATTGATGTGTCTGTGTTTAAGGTTTTCAAAATAGTAAGAATTGAACCTTAAATATGCACATATACTTGAAATTTTTTGCACAAGTTATTATCATAAACATTTTACGTACAATTAGAAAACTTTACATTTCATCTGCCCTGTGTCAGTTTTGAATGGAAAAGGACTTTATTTCAGCCAACTGTTTGCTGAAATCTACATAATTAGATCATAATACTGCTTCTCTGAATAATTTTTAAGTTTTTTGCTTCATATATTCTTTGACTTATAAATAGGTTTATAAATTTGGAATATAACCAAACTCAGCATATCTATGATGATTGTAATAGTGTTATATTTCACATCATATTCCTAAAGCAGTGATATACTTTTTATTTCATGTTAATCTGTTTTCATTATTCACAGAAGCCTACAACTCTATTTAGTTATTAGATCTTTGTTTTGACTAAAACATATCTTCTCCCTAAGGTTTTATATAAAGTTGTTAGTTTATATTAATAAAAACAGGAGAACCTCTTTTTCTCTTTCATAGGAATGATACATTGTCACATACATTTTACAATTTCTGTTTGCTCTGTTTTTGTTAGCATTCATCTTAACATGGAAAAGTTTTTCTTTGACTTTCCTTCAGTAATTTAATTCTACCAAAATGATGAAATATGCCTTATTTGTATTAACCTGAACAATAATAATGATTTAAATAATTAGTTAACATATAATAAAAAAAGAATTAAATGGATTCACAAATCCAGTTGGCAACTGCTTCTGACTCAGATATTAATAGATAAGTGTATTTTTCAAAGTTATTTTTCTCTCTCATGTTGATAGACTAGATTTAATTCCATCCTGGAATATAAGAAAAATAAAAGATGATGAATATTTGCTAAAAAAGCAGACAATCTGAAAGGATTAAAATGCTTTAATCAGACAGAAAAAAAAAAAAAGCTTTGGCCACTTGATTAGGGCTGATTTCCACCATCTGCTTATACTTACTGAGGATCTAGCCCTGACTGAACACTAATTTGTGCACTTCCTAGAAATTGAAATCTCTCAGCAAGCAAATTAACAAGAGCAGGGATTCAGCAATAATGGAGCTCCTCGGCTTTTGTTTCTCTCTGACAGATGGACAGGGTGCGCTCAAATTGAATTCAGCTTTAATTGCATTGTGCCATTTAAAATTTTATCTGCTCCACAGATTTTGTTTACAGGTTTCAGGATTCCAAACCTTTAGAAGTTTCTTCTTCTTCTTCTTCTTCTTCTTCTTCTTCTTCTTCTTCTTCTTCTTCTTCTTCTTCTTCTTCTTCTTCTTCTTCTTCTTTTCCAGTATTGGGTGATATAAAGAACATTGTAATTCTGTGTGACTGGGAGTTGTTCATTACGACTCTTTGCCTTAAAGGGTGGCATATAAGAAAAGGAATTATGTTTTAAAGTCTAGGGCAAATGGGAAACAATTCAGACTTTGCATATGTTCAAATATTGGCAACTCATAAATAAAAGTAACCAGAAATTCTCTGTATTTCATATCTAACTAAGAAAATAGTTTGAATTGTTTCAATCAAAGCATTTTAAACTTTGCCTATCAGTTTATCATTTGGAACTTCAAACTACTGAATTGTAGAGATAAACTTTTTTGGTAAATGAATCATGATATTCTAAAATTACTTTTAGTTTCTTCTTAATTGACAGTTTTCAGATAGAACTGACTTACATGAACTGTTCTTTTGAGCAGAGGTATAAAATACTAAATCATTTAGGCATGTCCTAAACATTCCTGTGAATCTAATGCTGAAGATGCATTTGCTACAAAATTGCTTGTCAATCTACAAGCATTTCCTCATAAATCTATGGCTTAGTAGGTACTAGCGTCTGACATTTCTGGTGGCAAATAGAGATCCTGAAAGCTTGAATATACCATCATAAGATTTGATTTGCACTCTACTTATGTGAAAATTGAAGACTTTCAGCTATTGAACACCTTGCCAGGAATGACTAAATTTGCTTCACATAAGGCAAATTGTTCTGACTGCAGAAGGTAGGAAAGGATGGTGACATGAGGAAGAAGAGAATTTTCCAGAATGTAGAGAATGCTGCTATGTGTGAACCCACAAATTAAAGTGTGTGTGTGTGTGTGTGTGTGTGTACTGGGAAAACTTCTTAAAATATTTTATTTCCTTTAAAATATAGAATTTCTATTTGTTTATGTTCCATTTCATTCCATTTCCTGTCACTAAATACTACCTAGTAAATGAGAAATTAGCCATATCCGATTTATGTGTAATGTCTCCTTTGCTGTAGCAAGGCATATATGTTTTTTTCTTATTTGCTGCAAATTTTTTCAGAGGAACTTAAATTATTAGTAATAATTACAAGAGTGAAAGAACAATATCTGAGGACTTCAAATTAACAGCTAAACTAAGCTAAAATGAATTTTTTGGCTAAGACACTTTCATTTAAGAAAAGGGGCTTACATTTTATCATAATGAGTCATTTAATATTGTTCAGAGGCCTTTGCTAAAGGAAGGATTAAAATCCTGGTGAAGTACTCAAGTGTAAGTGTGGTAGAGAACACCTTAACACTATGAACTTTAGCAAAAATCTCTACTGATGATGTTTCATTTTCTGTGTCTGTTTTTCTTTATACACAATTGGGGGGAAATTTGTCTATTGTGAAAGAGCAAATGTTATCATTACATAACCTAAAAAATTAGAAATGGCTCTATTTTAAAATGTAGTGTGTTTTAAACAGCTTCATTGAGAATCATATAGAAAGCTTATCTATAAAATGTACTTATTTGCTCTGTTTTCCTCCTGCAACTTTCAAATTGTGTTTATTTGCTTTATTCTCTTTAGCACTCCAGCTATGTTGAATTAGATCTCTCAAATTCCTATTCCTATTTGCTTCCTTGGTGCCATTGGAAACATGGTGCTTTATTTTAGTTTTGTCCTTGGATATTGTTCCTGGAAGGAGGTATTTTGCAACAAATGCATCTCTAGCGGTAGATTCACAGGAATTAAAACTTGCTTAAATAATTTAGTATTTTAAACTTCTGTTCGAAGGAAGTGTTCATATAAGTCAGTTCTATCTAAAGACTGTCAAGCAGGAACTAAAAGTAATTTTAGGGTACCATGATTCATTTTCAAAAATGTTTATCTGATATTTTGACATTTAAGAGCCAAATGGAACCTTAGAGATAACCCTGGTTCAACATTTTCATTTTATAGATGAGGAAACTGAGACCCAGAGAGTTAAAACAACTCAAGACCACCCTGTGAGCTATTGAAAAAGCAAGATTTAAGTTTCTGGTCTCATAAATTCTGTATCAGTAACTTTCTGTAAGCATCAAAGAGCTCATGCCTATGTAGTTCCCACTCACTGTAACTATTAATGCACTATTCAGTATGAACATCTATAAAAAAATCCATAAACAACACTAATAAAAGAATAGATATATACAATGCACAATCAAGGTTTTCATTAGAAAATGGAGAGATAATGATGTCTCTCATTGCCAGAACTCATAGTGCACGCTGCATTTATAATTCAAAACCATGGTTTCGCTTTTGACTCCCCATGCATACATCCTGAACTTAAAGTGTCTATACACAGATTCTTAGGCTTTGAATTTTGGCAGTTTCCAAAACCACCTGGCCAGATTTGGGCTCTTTTTAATTCACTTGGAATTCCATCATAGAAGTGCCAATTGGGGTATCGAATAAGCCTTGTGTTCTGTTCTTGCCAAGACTGTGGTTGAGAGCTGGTATGTGCTATCTGTCTCGGGTTTATAGTCTGGTACAATAATGTCATTGCCCCATGTGGCAAATGGTGTAAGCTATTGTAAAACTGTTTGTCTATGTGATTAAGACATTGCTGCAGTGTGCAGCACCAGCCAATTACTTTTTTAATTTAATTATAGCAGAAAAAAGAGAATAGCATAATAGAAATTCTTGTCATAGGGAATATGTAAAATGTAAATTGAAGAGCCATGAAAATTTCATGCGTTGGCAGCCTGATTTGTTTTTATTTTCAACTTGTTATAAAGACTGCGTTTATTCAATGCCATAAAATAAGACATAGCAGCATTTAGTAATTACTTAGTTCTACATCAAAATAATTATATACAGTGTGTAGTTGTGATCCCTTCCTCTATGTGTGAATGTAAAAATAAACACTCCAGGGCCTGTATCAGTTTTTACTTTTAGACAGTGTAAATAAAGCTGAATCTTCAACTTTAAAATTAAAACTGATAACCTTGGGCATCCAAGGCTTTTATAAAAGGCAGGAGGAAAACTTCAGCTTGCCTCAAAACAGGTTGTGTCTCTGGAATGCTTCTGGGACTAAAGAGATCAATTAAGTGTGTATAAACAAACAGTTGGAAAAAAGCTACTAAAACAACAGAGGAGAGAGCTCTCTATTGGGCTCCAGAGGCCTGGGGGAGCGAAGTTTCATTAACTGGATCTGAAGTCCTATGGCCTTCTATAAACAGGCATTAATTAAAGAATGTAAAAAATAAAGTTTCAGACCTTGCAATATGTTAATGATCATATGATTCAGGGCCCGGGAAGGAGAAGAGCAGCAGAGGTCATAAAATAAGCATGAAGCATTTAATATGAGTGCTTGGCAGGGATTTCTGCAAATTAGTTGGTTATTTGCTGGTCCAAAGCAAATTAAGGTGATTTTGCTTCACTTGCTAATTTTTTATGTGCATGCTTGGCAAAATGTTTTTCACAAATGGATGAAGGTTATTGTTAATGGCATAATGAGAAATATTAACATATTTAAATAAATCCGAAAATTCTGTCATACAACATAAGCATGCAGTATTATTTAATACAGGCATTGAAATTCTGTTAGGTCCTGAAGATGACTTTAGGTGAAATTCCAAGAAATATTCAAGTCATACTGCTTGGCACTGTGAGTGTACTTTAAGAACTTTCTCATACATTTCCATAGTGTTTTTGAAAAAAATTACAGGCAATGAATATGTGTGTGTATCAACTTCCTTTTAAAATAAGCTTTCACAGTTCATTTGCTTGATGTTAGAGAGGAGGACAATGACAGAATAAAGCATATCCTAAAAGTAAGAAACTGAGACAAAACATTTTTGAAACCCTGGGTTTAGTGACACACAGTCTGTTTTTTTTTTCTTTATTGACTTGCTTGTATATGTTTTCATTTTAATTTTAACGAGGTGAAATTATTCTGTGTTTAAGTATTTCAATTTGGTTCTCCATACTTAGTTTTATTTCACCTGGGGACTGAAAGTGAAGTTTAAAAACTGGAGCAACTTCTCTGAGAAACTCTTTTGAAATTACAGTGAAACTGTTCTGTCACTTTAATTACCATGAAGTTGCACAGAAGTACTGAATTTGGCAATAGAGTCTTAGATAGAAGAAGATACTGGAGTAGGATGCTACTACTGACATTGTTCTGTTACAGCAATTTTAGATGGACAAATTGCAGTTGAGAAAATTTCATGACTCGGTAAAATGAGCAATGATGACATCTGTGGATGCGGGTCTGTTCATATCTTTGCAGAGCCTTTAGGGAAATAAATATCTCGGAACATTCGGTGAAGTGAAGCTCACTCAATAAATCAACCTGACACAATAACACTTCTGGCACATGAGCCCTACTTCTCCTCAGCACCACCTACCCCTCTGTGTTCCTGTGCTACCAAATGGTGTCTCCCCATAGGCCTCTAAATCAAATCATAGCACACAAATATAGTGAGAATTTATTGGGAATTGGTTTTGTTCGGCAAAAACATTACCTATTAGATGAACTGAAATGATAATAAATTTTGACCCTTTAAGGGCCGAGTCAGTTGAAGCAATGTGCTGGTTGGTAAAAGGCATCTGGAATTATCTTACCAGTATCATTTTACCTTGAGCTGTGTTCAGTTCTATTAGGATTAAATTTCTGATCTTTCAGCCTGATGTTTTCTTTCCATGAAATCTGTCACCTGAAAATACCACGTTTTCAATTTTTAAACCCTTTGGGTTAAGTTGGATTATTTGTTAGTAATATTTAAAGTAATAAGCAAAAGCTAAGGGGAGTGAGTGCATGTGCGTGTGTGTGTGTGTGTGTTAAAGACACTGACTAAATACAATGTAAGAACAAGATAGCTTTAAAAATGACAATATAAAAATAAAAATATGTATCAGAATTAGTACAAGGATTATATCCAAAGTAAGAAAATGAGACATTATTGACATCCACAACACTAGAACTATTGATGACTGTGAGATTTGTATTAGCTTAGGTTCATTAGGGATCCTACATTTGAAATTAAAACAAAGTTGAGAACTAAAACTGATTTTTCTTAGTAGGAAAAAGAAATAGCTGTTTCTATTTTTATGGTAAGTTTCTTTTATTAAAGGAAGTAGTTTACTGAGATCAGTAGGAAAAGCCAATTTCTTATCTCTAAATATCCCAAGATCTCCTGAGAAAATAAAATATTTTTCTATAAGATAAAGTTCAGTGGAGGATTTACTAAATGACTACACTTACGTGATCTGTCCATCCTATAAATTAGTACAATTTATTACTTGTCTTTACAAAGTGCATGAAGTTTCTCAGTGATTTTTCTCTTTATGTGATTTTTTAAAAATGTGATTTCTTCATTAATCACTGTTATTATAATTAGTTTAAAATATAATACAACTTCTGTGCTTACCTGCTAAGTGAATCACTTTTTTTAAACAATAAATATGCCTGGAGAGATTTTGGAAATCTTTCTGGAGGGAAAGTTTTTAACTTTAAATCATTAAAGTGAAATAGCATTTCCAGTGGGAGTTACTCATACTGAAAATTTGATAGTGGGTTCAGAAGCTTTGCCATTACCCAAATTAAGTTGTAGTACAAAATGCCATGTGATACTGAAAAGAAAACAATAAAATGTTTACAATGGTTATAGTTTTACCTGTTTATAGTTTTTACCAGTAAGAAATGATTCTCAGCTGAGTGTGATGGCTTATATTTGTAATCTCAGCATTTTGGGAGACTCAAGTAAGAGGATCACAAGTTTAAATCCACGCTGTGCAACTTTGTAAGACTTTATCTCAAAATAAAAGTAGAAAAAAAAAAAAGTCCTAGGGTTGCAGCTCTGTACAAAGGCCCTGGGATCCATCCCTGGTACTACAAAAGAGAGAGGAGATTGGGGACTGTCATTTATTTTCATCTGGTATGAAGAAAGACAGGTGGTGTTATTCTTAATCCTTTTTTGTGATGAAAGAAACAAAACCTAAAGAATTGAGACTTTGAAGTCACTTTGCAGAATAGGAAGATCGATGATTATAAAACCTAAAGTCTAAGAGGAAATTTCTGAAATCATCTTGTCCAACCAATAATATGAGGCAAGAGTGCTTACTCCTTTCTAAAAATGCCTGAGAAAGCACATCTACAACATCACAAACTTGCTTGGGATGCTCCTGACTCATGATCACCTTTCATAAGAAATATTTTCATAAGGTTTAGCCTAATTTGTTTTTGCTATAATTTTTTTTTTTATTCTGACAACTATCACATGAGCACCTACCACATGGCCATTGTCATGCTAGGCTACATATAAGCATGTTTTCATTTGGTCCTGCTAACAATCCTGTAGTACAGATATAGAGCTGCCAGACTGAAATTGGAAGAGGTTAAAAAATAGTCAAGATCATATGTCCTATGAGAGGCCTGGAAATATATTTGGCTGATTTCAATGACTGATTTGTTTTGTTTCTTTCTTTTTTTCTCAGTAGCACATTCTACAGCTGGGCCATTTAGTACCTGCTATCAGGCATTATATTAAGTGTACAGAGAGGGGGAATGATATGTTTTCTTTACTTCATTTAGAGGAATCTGGCTCCAAAGACATGATTTCAGTGTAAAATGAGAATACCATGAGATTATGGACAAAGAATTAGCTGCTTTTCCTTAGAGAGATTGAAGGCATCAGAGAGGTATTGGGAGTGAAACTGGGCTCTGATGTTTAAATAAAAGGCAAAGGAGAATAAAGAATGAATAAAAATAAACATGGCACAATCTAGGAATGTGAAGAAATTTTTGTTGATTGTTTAAGGTGTGGAAAAAACATAAGAAATGAAGTTGTTATCAAGGAATAGTGGTGCATGCCTGAAATCCCAGCACTCTGGAAGACTGAGTCAGGAGGATAGCACATTCCAGCCCCACCTCAGTAATTTAGTAACTTAGCCAGAAACTTAAAAAAAAAAAAAAAAAAAAGAGGCTGGGATACAGCTCAGTGTGAAGACTCCGGGTTCAACCCTACTACTGCAGTGTGGGAGAAGAGATATTTGTGTTAGAATTGTGAATTCCCTCTTATTTTTACATCATTCTTTAAGAACTTCTTGAGATCTATCAGTGTCATATGCTTAGCTAAATTCCATCCGTTTATGTTCTGATCATTTTTCTTGGCAAGTAAAGAAGGCAATCTAGACCTGTGTGCTTCTAAATAAGAAAAAATGGTTTGCTGGAATTGTGATCTCTCATTTTATACTCTTATTTCTATTACTAACACTAAAAAATTAATTGATAATCCAAAGAATGGCTTCTTTGATTCACTGAAATTTCATTTTACCATTCTTGGATATTGTTTAAACATTTCGTCTTCTAAATATATTATTTGCTAGCAAAATTAGAAGTATAGTAAAGATTCCTTGGGAACTCTGTACCCTACAGAATGTAATTCCCCTTAAAATGAATTTTAGCTTTTTTTTTGTTTTTGTTTTTTAGTTAAAATCATGGAAAACTAAGACTTTGCATGTGAATGTCAAATGAAGATTTAAACATTATTTAGGATTTGCGCCTGTGTTTTCTTTTAGAATGATTGTTTGTTGTTTTTAAAGGATATTACTGGGTAAGTAAGCCTATGCAATGGAGCGGAGCCTTTAGATATAAAGATGCTGTTGATTGGCCATTCTAAAACAGACCCTCTTTTGTGTTGAACTATGTATAATCATACTTTTGGGAGAGTGTTATAGAAGAAGATTGAGTCCGAAGATTGAGAAAAATCTGGGTAGTTGGACTTGTGGTTGTACAGAACATCCCACAGACTGTTTTCTAACATTTAAAATGAATAGATGGAGGAGTGGGCTTGGCTAGTTGAGTTTGTGTCCTGCTTGTGCCACTGGGATCTTAAAAACTCTCTAATGCTTTGTTTCTTTTTATATAAAAAGAAAGATAGAAAAGGAAGGAAAAAGCAGAGGGAGGGAGGAAAGGAAGGAGAGAAAGAAAGGAAATTAATTGAACTTACTACAAAGATTATAGCAAAGAGTTATATAGCACATAATCATGTAATAAAATGCCAGCTTCTTCATAAAGTCTAAAAGTATGTATTTTTAAATTTTGTTAATGGAAATGAAGATTTAAGATTTGAATGGTTTTAAGATGTGAATGGTGTGATCTCTGTTCCTCTTCTAGCTTTCCTGGTAATTAGCAGTGTGATGTTGGCCAAATTAGTTGAACTTTCTGGTCCTGCTTTCTCATTTATGAAAAACATTTCATAGAATAGAGAATAAATATGATATGTATTTATGTGGTGAAATTGTTTCCCTTTTGCCTTTTATTAGAAACAAGGGATAAGGAAGTTTTGATGGAGAGAGGGAAGGCTACAAAGGTTGTTGAACTAGAAATTTAATGCCGATTCTTTCTTCATTTTGAAAATCTGAATCTATCACTTTTTATTGAGTTTTAACTATTAAGTTAAAAGACTTTCAATTGAAAGTGAGGCAAGATTGATTTTTCAATAAATATATTCCTAATACCATCCTGCCTAAGTAAAGTTCAATATAAAAGAAATGAGAATTTTAAACGTATTTGTAAAACTGCCAAGTAATTTTATTTTTTATACTAATTTCTGCTTCACTGTTACACTGCTTTCAGAAGATGTTTACCCATGTGATTGTCATTATTTCATTTGAACTATAAAATATCTATTTTAATATTTGATACTTCATTAATTAATGAGTTCAGTTGAAGACAAGCACAAAGACCCAAAGCTTTCTCAAGAAAGGGGCTGGAATACTATGTTTAGGGGTAAAATGTTTGATAGCCTTCAATTTATTTCGTTTTGTTCTAGTTCCTCTCCCTTTCTCTTTCTCTTCCCTCTTTTCATGAAGAGTCAAGTAAAATTAATGCAAGTTCTGGTTTTGACCACTGTTTTTTCCTCCCAGTTGAATATGCTTTGTTAACACTGAGAGAAAAAAACTGTATCTCAAAAATAGCATGAAGACTGAAGTGCACTCATGGTTGGTCACCACTGAGAGTATACCCCTCCTTGTGGCATGCGCACACATTTCATTAAATAGAGGGCAACCTTGGACACAACAGCAGTGAGTTGAAACTATATAAACATCTCACCAGATTGAACGCTCAAATATTTCAATTTAAAAATTTTACCAGATGAGTTCTGTAATATTCTTCACTAAACCTGCACATTCTATATGATTATTTGGGGGATATATTCTGTATAATTAAAACTAAAATCATTCATCTCCACAAAGAAAATACAAACAATTAGTCACCGTCTTTGGAATATGTAATATAAAGACTGACTGATAATCATCCTTTGTGTTTTCTCTACTTCCAGATTCCAGATTCTGACTAGTGCTTATGTTAGAACCTGTGTTTCTTTTAAATATACAATTATTTGTTTCACGTAGTGTTATAATTAATTATTTCTATCTGCGTTAAGTTCTGGAAGCCAGAACTAAGACAGACTTTAATAGTCCTGAGCTAGACTTGAATACTTGTTGAGTATGTGAAATGAGAAAATTGTATTGGGATAATCAGCTTCCCTTTAAACTTAAAGTGGTTGCAACATGGCAATGGTGACAACTAGTATGTTCTGATAGGTGATCACCATATTATAAATGCATCACCATTTAATTGTGAATTCATTTGGAGACTTACAAATAGTTCCACACTATTACTATAAAACAGGTGTTCAAGAAAACAATAATGCAGCACTAGTCTCAGGAGATAATATTCATTCATCTACTCTAAACCATTGCTAGGTATACAAACTAGCAAATATAGTCATACAGATGCTCACACATGACATGCTTTCGTAAGAATTTAGAATTAGTCCTAAATAATCTAGATTAAAGAATGATCATTGTAATGTATTCCAGATAATTTTGGCTCACCATATTTTAATGCATATAGTTGCTATCTTGGGAGTATTTGAAGATCACTGTCATGTCAGGCAGTTCATCAGCTGTGTGGTTATTGGCTATTTCTAAGAAAACATTGGGTCATTTGATGACCTAATAATCTGAGTTTGTTTTGCCAATTTTGTGTTTATATATTGTTGATGTGAATCACTTAGCTTGTACCTTGGGCTCTATGAACTGTTTTGTAAATTTAGAAGTAGATGCTTTGATCTAGCTCTAGAATTAAACAATACCTAAGTCACCCTTTATCTTTCCTTCGAAGCAAGAAATAAAAATAATCATTAAAAAATAATGCTTTTCATGTTTCTTAGATTGTCACTTTCTTAATTGCCTAGAATTTGCTGATACTAATTTGATTGCAAAGCCAATATTTGTGGTACTTTTTTATATAAAAGACACAGAATTGAATGAAATGAGTTTTTCCATTACACTTTCATTTATTCTTTTAGCACCTAAGTTTTGCTTTAAGGTTTACATAGTACAAAAAAGAAAGACCTTCTTTGAGAACAGGATCTGAATCATCAAATATTTATTAACTCCCCCATGTCTATGTATTGTGCCAAATACTGAAAAGGAAAGCTGTAAATCAAATCATCAAAAGTTGTGTTGACTCATCTCTCTTCCTTCATCTTCACAAAAAAATGTAATTCTTTCCCTGAAGCAAGTGCTTTAGAATTGGTTCCTTTGGTTTCTGTGGGACTTCTAGAGATGCTTCAGTTAAAAACTTGCATGCATGAGGTAAATCCAGGCAGTAGAATCACTAAAAGGTATATATATAAGTTCTATTAGAGCATTCATTTGTTTTGCTTTTGCACTGTACGGGAAAAAAAAAAGAGCCTGTTTCAAATCCTATTTGTCCCTTATCTCTGTTTGTTCAGTTGTTTTTAATATCACATACTGAAAGAATTTCAATAGCAGTTTCGCCATGAAGTCATTTGTTATCCTTCAGCAGGCTTTTGCCTACTGAATTGTAAAGCAGTTTTGACTATTTGCATCCTCCAGATGGAGCGGCATATAAACACTCGCAGATATTTCTGGTAAGTATGAAAAAATATCTTATTTGTCCTTTCTGTGAATAAATAAGAGAATGTCAAATTTTATAGACTAATAAATTTGTATGCCAGCACTGACATTGAATATCTCATGGCCTACAATGTCACAGACCCCGAGAAACAATTTTTTTTTTGTTTTAAATGAATACTAAGTCAAATAGAAGCTCAATAAAAGCCAGAAATTGATTGCATTGTTTATGTCTACCCAATATTCTAATTCAGTTGCAATATGCTATGAGGAAATGCAATTTACATGTTTCCTAAGCTTATTGCTCAACAATCGCTCAAGTGTACATTTCTGTATGTCAGAAAAAATTCCACTAAGGGTTAAAATGCTCATTAGCATTTAATCTACAACAAGTGCCCCACAGTAGATTTAATGTTAATTTTTATAATACACTCTCAGAGATGTAGCAACTAGTGATAGCAAAAGATAACCTAAATACTTGGATTTTTAAATATAAAACTGTGTGTGTGTGTGTGTTGACTTCTATACACACTTGTGACAGACTCAGAATTAGAACTCTAGATGGAGCAAATTCCATTGCATCAATTCAACCAAATCTTTATGTACTTCCCAACTTTTAAAATTAAATTTGTTTCTTATATTTAAATCAATATGCAAAATGAAGGGTGTTTAATCTTCATATTCAGTCAAATAATAAACCTCTGCAATATCAGCTGTGATTGACAGTTTAATACTGCATTTGCACTTGGCAGATTTCATATTACAACTAGTTTCTTTGTAAATTAAATGCATTGTGCTCTAAACAGAGTGAAATCATATATTTTAGAGGTAAGCAAAACTAAATAATTTTAAAGATAAATATGACTATCAAGTACAGGAAATTTAGCCTTAACCATGTGAGAAAAATGAATTTTGAGAACTGAATATAGAGTTTTCCACTCTGAGTTTCTGAAGAGTTTTAATAAGTAGTATATAATATTTCTTTTCTTTAATTAGTGCAATTAAATTGAATCTAGAATCATATTTGTGAGCATTGGTTTGATTTCTGGAGAATGAATTTTCCTAAATAAGTTTTAGTTGAGTGAAAGTAAATCAGAGATAAAAACCTTTACAATCAATTTTAGTGTGCTGCAGAATGGCTGTTTATAATGATTTCAAAACACAAGTTCTATTTAAGTTACTATAAAAGCAGGCCTTTATGCATGTCTTCATTTATGACATGTGAAAAAAACTGAAATTCAAATTTAGTATGTAATTTAATTGTGAAGCATGCTCATATATGTTTTCCCAAATGTCTTAACTTTCTTCAAGAGTTGCCATCTAAAATTCAAACTAACGAGTGTGGTACAGTGGTGCATGCCTGTAATTCCAGTACTTAGGAGGCTGAGGCAGGAGATTCACTGTAAGTTCAAGGTAAAGTCCTGCATACACAGTGAGTTCAAGGCCTGTGTGAACTACACAGCAAGACCCTGTCTCAAAAAAAAGAAATTTAAAGTAACAATGTATATTGTTTTACTAGCAGATATACTAGTAGAAGTCCATGTATGTATGTAATGAAGTATGCTAAACAGACATAAATGCAAATGTGCATGAATATAGAAAACACACATATAAAAGCCACAAGTATGGCCCATCCACAAGTTGCAGATGGCCAATGTCAGGTAGATTTATATTATACAGAGTAACAATATATGAATAGGAGGAAACATTAAACTATGTTTTACCAAACTTCCAAGATTATCAGATTGACTCTTAGAAATGTTACTATGATAATCCAGAACCAGAGCTGACACCTATGGATTCTAAGTTCTGACATCATTCCTCCACACTGCCTCTTTGATTCTGGCATTCCTTATGTCAGTGGATTGTTTTGGAAAGTTTTAGTGGCCTAATAATCTACTGCCAAAATCCTAATAGAAAGTAGACACATACACACACTCATATATAAACATATTATTATATACACACATAATATAAATTATATAAATACTAGTTTAAATGTTATTGAACACATACACTCAAATATTATATATATATCATATAAACTATAAATGCTAGTTTAAATGCAGCACAACTGTAACTGCATTTCAAAAAATATTTTAAAAAGTATTTGAAGTTTCTTTCTATTATCAAATCTTCCAAACATTTATCTTTTGTTTATTGATATGAGCTTCCCAGATTTCCGTTCTCCCTTTTGTTTAACTGCAGTAAATTTGGCATTAAAGGGTGATATTCAATCCTTGCTTCCTCTATAGAGTTGCAACAAAGTCAATGAGGACTTTATGCAAAAGTAAAGAATAAACTGTGGCCAAAAGTACCCACTTAAGACTGCAGAATAGACCTGGAAGACTAAGTTCAGTGCCTGGTAAGGGGTTCCTGCCAAATTGAACGTCATAGAAGAGTTTCCAGCTGTTGGCTTGCTCTGAAGGAGAAGAGCTGGTTTATGACTGATTAATGTCCTCAGGAGAAAGAGGGAAGTGGAGCAAGGCCATGTCTATCCAATGCAGGGAGTGCCGTGCATATTATGTGGCACTGATTTGAGAAGGCTCATAACTTTAATGACTTCCTTTGTCAGTTGTCATGACTCTAGGCTTTGAAAATCCTAAGATCTAGGAAGGGATGAGCAGGAATATATAAAACTAGAGATGCAGAAAGTACAATAATATGCTAAGATTACCTTTTTAAAAAATCTCACACTGATGAGGAGTCACTTGTGGTTTGTCACTCTATCTAAAGTAACACCACTAGACTTTATTTGCCAGCTGTACTTAAAGATCTTGGTTTTATGTTTTTTTTCAAAAATGTCATCTATTCCTTCAATCACTTGTAAGTCCCCTGTAATCTCTTTTTCATGTAAGTACACTGGAGTTTTCCCTTTTGTTTGCTGCCCCTGCATTATTTACTTTGATCTGCTGTGAGAAAATCTGAAAGTGTGTTGTCCTAAATGCGAGCATCTCACCAACAATATGTGAGGCCTTGTAGTTTGCACTGAAGAAAAGGCTCTGTGTGCAGAGGCAGGTTTTGTTCTGTTCTCTCTCCCTGGTGGGAGCCTTAATTGCATTTTCTCTCTCTCACAGTGGCTGGCTAAGGAGTGCCTGCCTTCCCTGCTGATGCTGAAGTTTTCAAGCTCTATTACTCTGTGACAGAGAAAATTCCTTGGTCCAGGAAGAAAAGGGTCAAATTTTTTTTAAAAAAGTGTTTAAATAAGTATTGTCAATTTACCATGCACAATAAACAAAAAGAAGAGACAATAGGAGGACTTTTTCACTCAGATAGACTTGTAAAACTTTTATGCAACACAGTGTAAAATATCAAATTCTAAATATAGAGAAGCTCAGTCCTCAGTGCAAAGACATTAGACTTAATCATAACCAGTAAACAAAAATTACTAATTTATATTATTTCTTAGCCATTCTTACAAGATTAAAATATATATTCAAAGGTTTCTCAAATGTTGGCATATATTTCATTTTCAGACAAATTACCAAAGTCTAATTTTCTTAAGCTTTTTACTTTCTATTAGGACCAACTGAACATACAAACAAGATGCTTGAATCATGAAGAGCTGGAACATATATTTCAGTTTGTTTCTCATCTGACAAAATACCCTAAACTTACCTTGCTTTTAATTGGTGGCTGCTATGTTCACTACTTTATTTTTCATCCTACTTAGATATAAGGCAATAATAGCTTCTCCTTAACATTTGCAATATCTTAAATTTGGAATCTATATTGATCTGCATTTACAACAATCCTTGTTTATTATTTGAGGCCTAAATATTTTATGCATGTACACATAAACTAGTTGTGTTTTAAAAAACCTGTATCTTGTTCTTCCAAGTTCAATAGATTAGTCAAGCATAAATTTCCTTTTGCCAGGACTTATTTTATTCCAGTTGCTTACTGGTAAATATTGTGATAGTTTCTCTATTGCCTTTTTAAGTTTTCTAATTTTTGATCAGTGTTCCTATTCTCTATTATTCTTTCCCCTTATAACTTCTTTGTATTTATTTTTGCCTTACTCCCAACTGCTGCCCACCAATGTTTGTATCTTTCAGTCCTCACTGAATGGTCTAATCTCTGGTCCTTGTCCAGTAGTGACTTGAGAGAAGGAACATGCTTGTCTAGGGACACACACTGAGATTTTGTGGAAAGTAGTACTAAAACAGGTGGTAGGCAGTAACAAGGGATTGGTTGATTCAGAAGGGAGCAGGAGACAAGAGATGTTTGGAGGCTAAAAAAGTGAAGAGAAAAAAGATATTGGGCAGAAAAAGTTGATATAACTTTCTAAATGTTGAGATTATGGATTTCAGCTCTTACCAACCCTCCCATTGGTAATCACTGGGGCTTTCAGGCTTTGTGCAGTGAGCTGAGCTCAATCAAGAGAGTCTTTTCAGCTCTACTGAAAAGCAGTGATCCAACACATGAAATGAAAACATCTCCTCCATGATACCAGAGTCCACGTGGCTTGAAGAACACATTAACATTAACACATTAACAAGGTGGATATAATTGTCATTAAAAGCACCATTAGGAAACTCATGCTTTGCTTTATTTTCTGCAAACTTGTTAGGAATGTGAAGAGAACCTTCTAAAAGCTAACTTACATGTATGATATACACTAGAACACATAGCACTTTTTTGGTTACCTTGAGATTGATTTTTTTAAGTTTTCAGTAAACACATTAGATACTAATGGGATTTAACTTTTTTTCTTTGAATGATAGACTAGTAGACGACACCAACGGACATACTGACATAGTTTTATTCTTGCTAATAATGGAGAAAAAACAAAATTGGATCACATAATAAAAATACAAGATTTCTTATTGAATATTTAGGTGGGTATATGCATAAGTTTGAGAATTCAAGAGAAAAATGAATCCCTAATAATACTTCAGTTCAGCTCACATCTTAGAGTGGTCAAACTTGAAAATAATAAGTTGTAGTTTTAGAGAGTACGAAAAACTGTAGAATGTTTTATTTTTCACAAATTTTAATGTGTGTCTATAAATATTTCTCAGAGTGTCTCTTTTTCTAATGGTCATTTCTTATTTCGGCAGGAGAAAGCATTGTCAATAGGATCAGAAGTCTTAGAGCAACAGATCTAGATAATTTAGCAAGTGGCTATTCTGTTTATCAGCACATTTTATTCTGATAGAAATTCTGTGGAGTGAAGGCTGGGGAACCTGATTATTTTTTTAAATAGGTCAAGAAATGGATCAGAAAATCTACAGGGGATTTATCTTTGTTTCTAGTACTTCATAATGACAAAACTTTCCCTGGCTAATGAGCATGCCTAGATAAATTCTAATATGTAAAGAAAAGGGGAGAAGAGGGCAGTGGACTTCTAAGCAAATTAGAATAATTGTAGTGATTGAACTCAAAAGATTGGAAATAGATTGAGCAGCATAAAAAGTAATAAATTCCAGTTTACTAATCCAGACATTTTTATTAGAATGGGTATAAAATACACAGATTTAAGAAAAATAGTCATTTTTTTGTTTAGCAATCCAAAACTAAGATGTACAATTCCATACAAAACTCCAAAGTTTTCTATGTCTTTGTTACATGAGAGCCATTTTGGTTTCACCTCTATTCTAGTGCCATGCTTAATCGTTTACTCTTTTTCTATGCTTTCACTGCTAGAAACACCATTCACTGAGCACCTGTATGGAACAGGGATGGTCTTGCCTAAGTATAAATCGCTTTCAAAACAAAAATTCAAATTGTGTATACTGCCTCCATTTCCTCTGAAGGTAGCAGCCAGCCACTTGGTTGTCACTGAGACCTTTTTACTTTCAGGCTAATACTTCTGTTCCCCTTGAGTCATATTTTAAACTGAAGACCATATAATCCATCTTTTGGCATAAGGTCAACCTCTCTTGTTTCTGTTTCTGAGTTAATATGGTAGAATTAATATTATTCTGCTTTTATTTGTATCCTTTTTGAAAAGAGAAAAAGTTACTCATAAATATAACCTAAATTATATTTTGTGCTTTTCCTTTGTATTTTCTTTCAGACATTCTTCAGAAACCAGCTTTGGTACCCTTTGAGAAGACTTCTTTACCACTCACCCTGAGCAACAGTTAAATACTATAAAAATATAAAAATTTCTATTACCCCTCCTACCACTCTTGCTTATAATCTAATACAATTATCCAATCTCCTATACTCATTATACTGAGGCCTGTGTTCTTATCTGCATTACCTCTATGTTCTGGTCAACTGGCACAGAATCTGAATCCTAAGGATCAGTATATTACTTAGTGAATTAACTGAATTCTCCTATGGTTATTGGAGGGAGTAATTTCATCTTATAATTTTGGGACCTCTGTCCATTCTTTGCTGGAAAAATATAAGCACAAATATTGATCTTGTTTACATATTTAACAGCTCAATTTTATCACTTCTTCTTTTGTAGGAATATGTAACTTACCTTTTCTAAGATTTACATTGTTAGTTTAGGCTCAGAATGAGAATGGAGTTATAGTTACTGGGTAGTTTGCGTTACTTTTTGGTTTGGATGTTAAACCCATAAATCTCTTTCAGACCCTAACATTTCTGGTGATGTTATCATAAGTTCTCTCTCTCTCTTTCTCTCTCTCTTCTATCTGTTTCTGTCTCTCTCTCTAGCCACTGATTAACACTGTGCTATCTCTGTGTTATCATTCACTGTTAATGCAAATCTCTAATTATTGATTCTGCCTGTGATAATGACTTAAGGATTTTCTGAGCAAAGTTTTGTTTTGTTGTATTTTGTTTATGGAAGAACTCCTCTTGCTTGGAAGAAATTAGATTCAGTAATTCCAGTGTTACATAACCAATAATGCCCTTCCCTAAATCTTGCATTGTTAGTCAGCAGTAACTCATATCATGTATACTATCCAAATTTCATTCCTATACAGAAGTCATAGGTCAACATCATATTCTCTTATTGGCAGAGATTTTTTAGACATAAAATTAAAGTTAAGAAATTCAGTTAGCACACAGTGGTTTAGCCCCTACCAGATTACGTATTATGAGGGAAACAGTGTGTACATAAACAACCAAGATTGATACTGAGGCAATGATTGTGTGAGATTTTTAATTTTATTAATAACTTTTATACAATATTTAATACAAGTCTTACCATTGTGTAAGTAGCTAGACAATGTGATACTCAGATGAGATTCATGTTTCTTTTCCAATGGAATGAGGTTTAAAATGTTTTTTAAAGAATTAGAAGGTAGGGGAGGAGTGGCATATGTCCATTTTGCCTGAAATTTAAGACTCTGATAATGTGATATTTAGTATTTTAGGGACATGGTTTGTACAACAACCAATGTGTAATTAAGAAATCAGTACTTTGAAAATCAATGTGGTAAAAATCAAAGTGCTCTGAAGTTGATATGATCTGATCCAATTCAATGTTTTAAGCACATACACAAAAAGTTCAACAATCTTTTGTTCAATCTGTTGGAAAACAGAAACAAATAAAGCTATGCTACCATCCATAGAGTTTGCCACATTGTATCTATCTCAGAGATCCATTTTGTTTAGTCCAGACACATTGTTCAACCTAATGAATTAGGCATCAGATTTTAAATGGAAATTTCAAAGAAAATTCATGATCTATGTATCTGGCAAGAATCTTAAAGTTCTGGTCTCTATGTTGATATGGTGACATTGTCTACAGGTAAGTGTTATTTACCTCCTTTGTGTGGGACTCATGGGCAGGTTCATAGTCCTCCTTACAGACTCTGTTCCCTGCTGTGTTCTTGGAATTGGAGTTTGTAACCTTTATTATAACCTAAGGAGCAAACTTAAAGTTTCAAACTTTTACCTTACCAAAATTCTAGAAAATAGTAGTTTCTTGGAAGTATTCATTGGTTAAATAGAACATAATTTGATGATTAGTTTTTTTCTTGATTGCATTTAGTTTTATACTGTTAACGGTAAATGTGTCATGAAGTTGAATTGGGTTAAATTTATTTTTCTTACTAACATTTTAAAAGTATATTTTACTGTTGAAGGAGTAAAACAAGAAAGCAAAACAAAACAGAAATAATTACAAAGAAAGTGATATCACTTACATTCTAAGATTTTTGTTTTATGGAAGGAAGAGCAAGAATAATAAAAGGGAGAGAGGAACATTTTTTCAGTAATGAATTTTGGAGTTTTAGCCAGATTTTCAACATTGAAAATTTATAGTATCAAACTTGTAGTAAATTTTCAATAGCATGTAGTAGTCTGTAGTCCATATCTTATGACTTATAATATCATCCATATTTTGGATATATTTAATGTCAATGGTAAAATAATATATTCATCTAAAAATATTAAATGATCTGGAGTCTTCTGAAATATTAATGATAGTGTCAATGCAAAAAAGATGTTGATAGCTTTTGATTGATCATATATAAAACAATACTAGTATCATAAAAGCTTAGGATAGCACAAAGAAAAATCTCTACCTATGTAGCCTTGAGGAACCTCTCTCCATTCCCGCACCTTGCCAAGCTCTTCCTAACTTTTATGCTTTTGGGTGTGGTACATATGTATATTATCTGAATTTCTCCTGCTTCTTGCCTTTGGTGGTCTAATTCCTATTCAGGTCACAGTGTAACTATCACGACCTCCATTCATCTCTCCTTGAGTCGTCTCCCCCCAGGCTGGGTTAAGAATAGAGCCTGTAATGTTTTATGATTTACAGAGAATTTTTAACATAAACAGTCCTATTTGATCCTCATTATCCTCATCCATTCATTTGCTCACTCATGAAACCTTGTGAAGCATTCACTCTACACCAGGCACTGACACTGAGAACAGACTTCCAGGGTTGTAGTAAAGAACTCTTGTTCTCAGGTAACTCACAATTTCGCTTTCTGTATGATTTTTTGTGGTGAGTGCACAACTTGAGAATTGTGCAACATATAAGAGAATGATGTTATTGAAAAGATATGACCAGAGATGAGAAGGAAAGAGAGAAAGAAAAAAAATTTTTTTGCAGAATTTTGAAGACATCAAGGAATGATTTGGAAAAAGAAATGAGGTAGAGGGAAAATAAATATCTTTATCACTCCCTGAAATAGAACTATTTTTGTTATTTTCACCTAATTTAATTCCTCATTGGTCCAGGTTGAATGCAAGAATTATTTCATTCATCTCATTCAGGGGTTCAGTAAAGGAGGTGTGTTTTATAGCAGAGTTTGAGGTCCAGAAAAGTTAATTTTCTATGTTTAGTCTATACTTTGCCTTGTCATTTCGAGCATCCGGTTTTCAAGATTGTAGTCTTAAAGTTGTATCGCTGGTCTTTTGCAAATACCTGAGAATGAATGAAGTAAAGTTTTCCTCTAAAATCAAAATTCAAACTTTTGAAATTTTTTCTTGTATTTTAGTTGAATTAGTTACACAGGTACTTAGCCCTTTACGTTAAATTTTCATATTTTCAGTATATTTATGTTCCAAGAGTATTTGACTTAGAAATGACAGAAGAAATGGCACAAGAGCTAGGTTTTGTAAATTGAAATCCAAATTTTGCCGAAATATATGGGCAACTTCTTTTTCTAAATCTGTTTATCTGAAGTGCCAACACGAAAATACCACAGAAAATTCCCATTTATTGATGTTTACCTTTTAAAATCAGTCATCTGATAAAATAAAGGGTATGTTAGAACAGTGTTCCTTTTAAACAATCCTGTGATGTACAATGGAATATACGTTTCCAACTTTTATTTTTTTGAAAATGTTCTTGAATTGACCTTGGTACATAAATGCAATTCTGGAAGGATCTTACTATGTAGTTTGAGATGCTCAAAAGATATGATTTCTACATGTTAGTAGAGGAAAAGTTGTTTGCATTCCTACCTCTTTGTTTTAAGAAGTTTGCATAATAAATTAATTTTTCTATAAAGAAAATAATAGGGTTTTTTTGCAAATTGTTGTTTTCACTAGATTTTTTTAATTTAAATTTTTCTTTAAACATTATAAAACTACAATTTAAAGAAAGAACCCCTGAGTGCTCTCATAAGTTACTGCAGGAAAATCAGAAAACAATTCACAAATTTTGGTCCTTTAGTATAGACTCTTTGATCAAAGGAAGAAATCAGTGAAATGTAAATCTTAAAATAATAACTTGCTTTTTAGTTGCATATAAATAAAAAACAAGAAAATAAATTAAATGCCAGAAATATGGCTTCTTATCCTTACTCTGAATTATCTAAAGTTAGGTGCCTAAAGTCCTCTTCAAATTAAGATACTTGTGCATCTCAGTTATAAGGTCCAGTTCAATTCTAAACGATGTATTTTATAATTTATTAACTTAGATATACTGCAAATTTATGTTAAGAACAATAGAGGTAATACAGACAAATACTTAAAAATTAAATGTCTAGACATGTTAGTATATTTTCTACAAGTTGTTGAGAAAAAACAACAACAACAACAACTTAGACATACTCCTAATCTGCAAGTCTGGAGTTTGTATTAGTGTTCATTTTTAGAACTATGGACATTGTAGATGTCTTCATTATGTCAGTGTAGTTATGTATAGATTCACATAGGTTTGTAGAAGAGGGCTAGCATATTAAAACTGAGAATACTTCCTTTCTTTTTCACCCACAATTTTGTGGAAAAGAAGAAATGATACTGTTTGATTTGCATCTACAAAGTACCATGAAGATATGTTCTAATTAGCCTTCATAATTGCAATGATATGAATAATATCATTCCCATTTAACCAATGAGAAAGTTGAGATTCATTGTTTGAGTTAGAAAACAGCTTGTTGGAGACAAGCCATGATTGTTTCTGAAATTTGTGTCACTTTATTTCACTGTGCTGTCTCCCAGAAGAAAATACTAGTGTTCTCCGTGCTCCCATTTGAAGAGATATTCCTGAAAAGATAATGGAAGATGGTTGAGTGTCAAAGGTGCAAGACAGGGAGATGCCATGGATAACTGGAATTATGGAAAGCTGGGAGAACAGATGGTATAATATCAGTTGACTGTTAAAATAGAAAGATAGGATGTAGGCCTGGTGAGCATTAAGGATGCTTAATGATGTTTTCATCATAAGTCAAAGACTTCTGAGACTTTTAGACAGGGATTGAGTGGGGAGTAATGAACAAAGAACAAGTTGTTCAGATCAAGTCAGATGAAAGTGAATTATCTGGATGTAAGGGAAAAATAATAACTAAGAAATGTTGCCAGTGCTTTTATAATGTCAAACCAGTAAGACTTACTCAGAGGTAGAAGAGATGCCAAGTTTTATTTTCTCTGACAAAGTAGAATCTAAGCATAATTTTTGTTCAGAAATGAACACTTGTGTGAGAAGATACTCTCAAATAGGTAAATGTATGAAATAGCTGCACATAATTTTGTGAGTGTTATATTTTCAATGAAGGCAAATGATTTGAGACTCTTAAGAATTCAAATAGTGTTATTGCTTCATTTTTATTGCTTATTATAGCATCACCCAAACTAGAACACTGAATTAACATCAGTGTATCTAATTCTTTATTAACCAATCTGCTAATCAAATGCTTCATTGAAAATAACATCCAAACTTGTAGAGCTACTCTACTTACATTTTCTTAGGTTATTTACCATGATAATAGTTGGAATTACCTGCTGTATTAGGATTATATGTAAAAACTAATGATGATGAACCTCAATTCCATAATCTGACCTTTCTGAAACCTGAATATCAGAGGATTATCTTTAATATACCCTAAAAATTACAGTAAGATGTGACCTCAGGATAGTGCTGCCAACCCAGACTGAAATATTTTACTATGGACTATTTCCCTTATAGATTGTGCCCAGTAAAATGTTTCTGTTCATATTTGTACTGCAATAGTGACTTTAAGAAATACACAGGAAGGAAGGAAATGTTTGGTCAAATTACTTCTTAATTATTCCAAAGCTGGAGTGACTGGCTTTGTTTCACCTCTTTTACTGAATAACTTTTGATGTAATCAAACTGAAAAGTCAGGAAATTAACTTTTATGGAAATTGAGTCATGCATTAAATGCATTTCCAATTCTGATACTGTTTATTTAGTAACCAGTAAAACTGAACCAAACTGTGCTATGAATTGAAGGATCATGAATTCAAATATGCAATCCAGTTTGCTTCATTATCCCTTCACTTGGCTGGCAATCTCTTGGAAGTTTTTATTGTTATATTGCTAATTAAAGTAAGAAAATAATATTTATAATATTAAAGTTTGAGTTTTAGTTAAGTTTATCTGCATCAACAAAAATTTTATATTCATTCCTATAATACTACCTGTTGTTAACTTATTTTTTGCTACTTTTGTGAATGTTCTTCACATAACTTTAACAATATAGAGAAAAGTCTGTGACAACTGAACTCAGTGCAGCCTTCACATTTTACAAATAAGGCTATGTTACAAGCAGAAAAGAAGCAACTCTACCTAATGCATGCATGTTTTTCATGAATGTGTTTGTGCTGTGTTTATTTGTAAAGGAAAACTTTTAAAACCAATGTATAGATATTAAATAGTCTCATGATTATACCGAGATCACAGAAAATGAAGTGTCATACCTCTTTACTTTCAAAATCCACATCCCTGACATAAAATTATTCAACTTGTCCATACAACTGTAGTACTATCAATATTGTTCAAGAGACTTTCAAGAGCATATAAGCACATAGAATGGGTAGTACTTGGAATAGATAGCATCCTGCTAATGCAAAGAGCACACAGAACTCAGAGTTGGTTTAATCCAGGAAGAAACCAAAAGTTATATGTATTTTAACTTTGCACAACTCTAAATGTGCTTTAAAGATCTTTCTCAGAAAATTGTCCTAAGAACTACACAAAACAATGAGTAAAGTATAGTACATACTCAAGAGATGCATGTTTCTTTTGCTTACATGTTTTTTTCCATCTTACTGAAAGGTAGAACATGATTTTTACACCGACACTTTCATAATGTATTAGAGGGGTCCAGTTGAAGGGAGTCTCCCAAAGATCACTTTGAGTGACATCCAATCTACTCACACATGATAATAGAAACCCTCCACAATAAGAAATAGAGACAAGACCTGATTATTATGTGATACAGTGAATGTGGGAATGATTTTGGCACTGTAACTGCTGTTAAATACTCCTTAGTTTTGTATCTGTTTTAGTGCTGCCTTTGATGTATATATTCTAATTATGTACATCAATCTGTAGTTTAATGCTGTAACTCTCACTGATTAGTATGAACCTCAGAAAATATGATTTTATTTCAGGATAACGTTAACCCAGGGAGTCACATCCCTGAATATCATTTTGAGAATTTGTTAATTATAAGTACTCTAAATGTTAGAACAGTCACATTTATGTTGTTGTTACTGATGTGTTTTGGATATTTTCTTTTTTTGAAAATTTGTGTTGCTTTGTTTTGTTTTGTAGCAAACAATACAGTGACTGAACTCTGCCACCACTATTTATAGGAAGTAAAATTAAAGCTTTAAAGATTAATGTGCACAGTTTTTGAACAAATGCAAAACAACAACCTTTATGAAGATTATTTGTATGCCATTTTCATTGGTTTACTCCAAAGATATATTCTCAATGATAATAAAGTAATAAAAGATTGTTTTCACAGCTGTTTGTCTTTGATTACATATTTCTTTGAAGTACTGTAATAAGACAGACTTTGAACCTGGAAAGAGATCAAATAATGAATTGTTCTGCTTTGTGAAGCTTAAGAAGGGATTTTATTGTCGAAACATATAGTGCGACATATTTTTTCTTCTAACAGTTAAATAATGGTTGAAAGTACTATGAGATCATTACAGATGGACTAGATTAAAGGGCTTGAGGCCAAGTGCAAGTGATCGTTACCAAAAAATTGGTGCTTCAGTTGAAAAAGTCAGTTTTATAATTATGAAACATTTCATTTTGGTTTAGTTTTCAGTTAGAATATGATAAAGATGTTAAAATGTATTCTTAGGCTTCTTATGTCTAAAGACAACTCACAATTTAAATTTCTAAATGCATGAAATTTATTCCAAATTTTTCATCCATTTAAAGTTTAGGCAGGTTACATTAAGGACACTCTGTAAATTAACTTGTGTCACTAATAAAAATATAATAAAAATATCATATGGCTTTTCTTTTAGCTAAATAATAATTCAGACAATGTAGCAAATAATTCAACTGTAACACTTATACTAGATGTTATGTGTTAACACATTTGTAACTATTGTTAGTTGTACCTAAATTTTCTCTTAGAATTACTTAATATTGATTCACCAGAAGACTTGTGGAGGTATTATAAAAATAATAGAATTAGGCATAATAATTTTAGCTCTTTGTTTTGGTTCAACCAAAGATTATACTGTATACCATAATTATAAACTATCAAATGCTAATAGAGTATCTATTTCCACACAACATAATTTGTTTTTAAAGTTAGGCTTAAACAAAAGATTGCTTTTGTAAATACTTGAAAGTTTGTGATCATGTATTTTGGTGAGAAAGAATAACATTTATGTGCATATTTTTGGATCTCATTTACTCAGCATAATATTTTTCCAAACTAGTTTTTGTTTTATTTAGAAGAAACTTTTTTCTTTATTTAAAATATAAACCTTTCAAATGATAATTTTCATGGAAATACTAGACAAAGGAATATTGTATCTTTAGAGATTTTTATGATGAAGGTGTGTTTAAGAGATGTCACTTTGATATTTTTACATTATGTCCTACATTTGTCAGCTAAAACCAGGATATTGCCTCAATGAGAAAAAGCATGTTCTGCACTTGTCAAAAGGCAGTAAGTAATGATTAAAATAGCAGTGTGAAACGCTAGGAGATTAAAGTGATGCTAATGATAAGTGAGAGAAGAAAAGGGCAAGCTATATTTTAATCCCTGAGAGAATGGTTAATGACTTCTATTGCCTGAGATTAAACTAAACCTGTCTCATCAGCTTTTTCTGCCTGGTGAAAAAAAGCTCTCTGCACTTTAATTTATTAAAGTCTTTTAAGGAAGCACATTGATCTACAGAGGTTAAACTTTAAAAAATTGTGCAAAATACACACAAATGCTTTAACAAAAGTGTGATTTCGTTGCTTTTAGGCATGCTCACAGATTTATAAAGAATCCATTGTCTATGCCCCAGTATGTTTAATTAAGGAATATTAATTACTTAAACTGGAAGGCTTGTTCCTTTTAAAAACCAGAACTTATATTACTGTGCAGGCGAGGCACTGGTATACTATAGAGCATACGAGTCCATATGAACAGATTAAATTATGGTAGTAATTACTACATAGTATATTCAGAACACTATGGGTACTATTCAGAAAAAAGAATTATTGCACTTAAAAATTCTAAAAAACTTCAGTAAAGTTTATGTTTAAATAGAGGAACTAGCTATTAACTTAAGATGACATGCTGCTACTATTTTCAATGTTCGATGATTTACTTGGTATTCCAAGTGGTTCTTTTTATCCTTTACCCACCCTCAACTGTGAAAATAATGTCTATCTTTATGCAAGTGACATTTACCTTTACAAATGGTAAATACTTTTACTATTTACCTTTATTTGCCTTTTCCTAGTAGGATACTTGTGTGTGTGTGTGTGTGTGTGTGTGTGTGTGTATGTGATGGTAAAGAAATGCAAAGATGCATAATTATAAGAATTTTTCTCATCTTGTTATGAGTTTGAGAAACATATCTAAAAAACTTGTTTCTGGAACACCATTGTACTTAGTTTAGGTTGTTATAACAGAACAATTTTCACTGTCAAATCACTGCAGTTCTCTGTTTCATTGCAGCAAAGGAAAATTTATTTCTCTTTCTTGAATAACACACTTTTTTCTAAAGATCTATGAGTACTACACTGATTCAAAAGCTCAATTTATTTATTTATTTTTAAAAGTGGATACAATGATACTAAATTGATTTTTTTTACATTTAAATATGCAAATGCTTTAATTCAACTACTTCAAATCAGATCGTATTTCAATTTAGAAGATATTCATCACTTGATTATTCTGGCAAAGATTAATTTTTTCTTTTGTTTTGTTTTAGTCACTTCTCATCTTTTTTGCTTTTGGTAATGATTTTGTTTTTTACAATACTTAAAGAGTATATCTCCTTTCTAATGACTAAACCAAGAATAAGAAAAAACTTTTCTAAAATATTATTATCTAAAATGTTTGTCAAACTTCATTTTCTACCTAAGTTTTTTAGGCTAGGGAGTTTAAACTCAATACATTCTTTGATGTTAATGAAACACCAATTTTTCTGAAGGCCATGTAGCCCTAATGAGCAGCTTCTTATAAAAGAACATTTAATCAAGGTTTATTTTTAACTTGTTTAAACAGATCTAATAGTTTGTGCTGATTTCATTTCAGTATAATAATTATTAGCAATCCTATTAGTAAGTCCTAGTGCAGGGAAGTTAACACAAATTCCATTCTAATGAGAATAGTGTTACAGCAAAAATCATGTAGTCAAGGAAAGATCCGCATTATACTGATGGGTAAAAGACATCTGGCTATTCTATACATAATTTTTTTCCATATAACTCTCTAAGTCCTGAGAAACAAATACTGATATGGATTCTTTTTAGCTTTGGTTAATACAGATTTCTATTTCTATTATGGAGGAAAAAGATAATAATTGACACTTACTTTGTATTAACATTTTTGAAAAATAAGCTACATTTAACAAGAAGATTTTGGTATAGATTTTTCTTAATATTAAGGATTGTTCTGTTATTTAATTAATATAGAGCTTAAAATATATCTAAACATCAATCAGGACTGGGGGTGTGGCTTAGTGGTAGAGCACATGTTGAACACTCATGAACCTTCTGTTTCCATCTACAGCCACCCTTCCCTCTAAATCCATCTCTGAATGTCTTTCTTTTTTTCTTGAGCATTAGATCTGAGGAAATTAAATGTTATGAGATTATGAAACATAAATTATAAAATTGACAGAATTAAAGGATGGTATAAGACTAACGGAATAATGACAACTAATTTCAACTGATATTATGTAATAGGATAATTTTTAAAAGAGAACACAAAATAATCTAACTACAAACCAAATGCTCTAAACACAATTGCCTTATTATTAGAGTTGGCTTAAAATAATATTGTGATACTTTAAACTGTTTGATGCATGGGAAATTTTCAGGGCATTTAAGAATGAAGACAGGGAAAGTCAAAAATAAGATTCTTTTACAGTGAAAATGTAAGAAGCAAAGGATTTCAGGTCCAGTAATGAAAGTGAATATCTGCTAAGTTCAGGTTACAATCTTTTAAACTTTTTATTACTTAATATGACACAGTGACATTTAAAATATGGAGAAATTGAAGATAAATAATATAGAGTGAATGGCAGAATTGATTTAAAATTTTAAAGCTGTACTAAAAGTATTCTAATGCACTGAAGGGCATTTGTAAGTTATACATTGTTTATAGGTTTCTGATTAGAATCCCAAAGTATAATGTATTACAGCTTGCCTTTCTCATGCAGAAGAATATTGTCTGTAAAAAATAATGGAGACAGAAATTTAGACACTCATCTACTTTTTCTGAAAAGTTTTTATGCATAGGATCATGTCACCTATTATTAATTTCAGTCACTAACTGACATAATTTGGTGTTCTGGAAGATTTCTTTCTGAAGATTACATTTATTGCTCAAAAAAAGTTAAAATCAAAGTAATGCTTTAAGAACCATGATTTTTTTATAGCCTCAGTGTAAGAAATATTTTTTACAAGAGTACTAAAATCATGGTATTGTATTAACTTAATAACTTGAAATATCATTTACTACATTTGGCATTAAAAAGGTATCTGATTTACAATCTACTATTTTCTTCAGAAAAAACGACCTCACAAAGTATACATCCTAATCAACCAAGGTGGTTGGAATGAATCAGGAAAGTAGATATGATTCTCATCTTTCTTATACTGAATTTTTCACTCTTAGAGTGAGCCCAGATATCCATTTTTAAAGAATTCCATACTTTGGAATGGTGGGACATGCCTGTAATCCCAGCACTTGGGAGGCTGAGGCAGGAGTATTGCTCTGAGTTCAAAGCCAGTCTAGCTTATATAGGGAGACACTTTCTCAAAGAAAATAAAATTTTAAAAAAGCTGCAGATGGCTGGGGATTTAGTTTAGTGGCATAAGCGCCTGCCTGGCAAGCATGAGGTTTCAAGTTCGATCCCTGGTAAAAAAAAAAAAAAAAAAAAGAAAAGAACAGAGCTGCAGATGTTTCTGTTGTCCACAAAGGTTTGAGAACTTTTGTTTTAGTGTGTGTAGCACTTTGCATACTAAATGGTTCAAGCTCATTTTTACCACTTTGTAGCTAAAAAATGAAACTAAAAGATTAAAATATTTTGTGTAGAGTGTTTATATCAAATATTTAAAAGAATTAGAACAAAAACTTTCAGAAAGACATTTTACCTTTAAACATAATCTTTATATGGCATGTTTGTCCAGCTTAGTACTTCTTCCAATGAGTGTAGACTCAAATGAACTATGTCATGCTGGCTCCAGTTCCTAGTCTATCAAGCACAAACTCGCACTACTTGTGCTGCATGCTTCCACACACTGCATGCTGAATACGAAGTTGGAATGTATTTACAAATGCAAAAGAACTGCAATGTTTGATGAGCAGGTCACCCCAGAAACTAATTAACTTTTACTCCTTTGTGTCAAGATAAAGTAGTATAATAGAGATGAAAATTGTAGCAAATGAATTATAGTTTCAAAACTAAGGGGAAAGCAACCCCAACGATCAGAAATTGTGTAATCAAAATGTGTGATGTGAAAGAATTTATTAATGAATTTTTGTTAGTTATACAAATTGTGTTGTTAAAAATTGTCTGGAGATCATATTTTTCTTGAACCGTAGGAACAATTTAAAAGGGATTTGGTCAACAATACAAGCAGCACGACATCTATCAAAGGTTTTCAGCTTAAACATTATTCCATATTTTATCTGGCTACCTTATTTTGCTCTCAAGTTTTTTTTTTATCTTTTTTGAATTTGAAAAGAAAAAAATGGCAACTATATAGTTTATTTGCTGTGCTCAGAACCATATAAGTATAATACTTTTAAAAAGTGAATATAACTAGAAATGTCTTACTTTTTTGAAGGCAAATACTGTACGTGCTTTCCAATCACAGTTATTGAATATTCGTTTCAATAAAAGCTAAATGTGGGAATAAAGAATAAACTTTCCATTGTGTTTCTAACCTGCATGGAACATCCCTTTGACCAGTCATGAGGCAGAGACTGCTTTTTTCTTCGCTGGTGGCAAGTGAACTCAAGGCTCTGTTCGTGCTAAGCACATGCTCTTGCACTGAGCCACACCTGGATCTCATCAATGCATTTTTTTTTACTTGTTCTGAAAATAGAGAATAGACGGCATGATATAAGTCATCCTTAGTTTGACTATGACATGTGTTATTTCAAACAAAATATGAAGAAGATATGGCAAATAGCTAAAAATATTAACAGTGGTTACTTACTATGATTGAAGGATTATAATTTTACAACCAGGAAAGCTGTTTATATCATTAAGATTATTTTAAGAAATATATTCATAGCATTCTGCAATTCTAAGTATGATAACCCATAATAATATTAATAGCAATATAATAGAAATTTCCAGAATTAAGTACATTAATTAACTTGTTGAAAATACTAAACTTTACCTGAGGCTAAATCATATTTTCTTGTAATGTTGTTTCTTCACTGCTTCTATTATCCTTAATTTAAAAATAATAAACCCTCTTCTCATCCCACTCAAACTTACACAGGAAAAAAAAGTGTTAAAGGGCTAGGAAAATATTATTTCATCATTCCTGTTCCATTAGAATTCACTTGGGTGGCTGAGAAAATGGTTTATGGATTAGAGAGAGAAGAACAAGCTAAAACATTTCATACCTTCATCTCTGATAAATTCCCCAAACTCATTCTTTGCATCTGAGCCATAAATAACAACCATGCTTTTTGCTAAAAAGAGCTTTTTTCCTCCACCAGGTCTTTTGTCTTGGAGATGAATGCTATAATAAATTTGAAGTCTTAGGGGGGGCATTGTTTGAACTATAACATTATGGTTTACAACTGTTGCTTCTATTATGGGGAGGATAAAAAGCGACTATGAAGCTTGGTCTCTGTCATAGAAATGGATTAATATTTCAGTCTCCAATGTGGGTCAAGTGTATGATTCTCCCCAAAGCAATTCACATGATTAATTTTTATTATGTGGGCATTCAGATTCTCTTTATATTCTTATGTATTTTATTTCCCTACCAAATCACCTCTTGCAAAACCACAATTTGAATGTTTCATATAATAACAGAGACACAGGAGTTTTAAATTCCTCTAAAAGTTTTAATAAACCCTTCTGGAAAATAGCCTCTAAAATGTCTCTTTTTTTCCCCCAAAATTATATAGCTTGGAAAATAGCCTCTAAAATGTCTCTTTTTTTCCCCCCAAATTATATAGCTTATGTAATGGTAGAGTTTAAATCATTACACTGAGAATAACATTTAATTAATTTACTGATAAACAATGTGATATATTATGCTAATTGCCAAGTAATATGATAGTTTAGTTTCCCTATGATTAAATAATTAATCATTGGGAAAATGCAGTCTGTCATTAGAGGAAAAATAACAGTTGTATAAAAGTAAAATCTGCTTTGTCTGCTTAATAACAAAAACCAAGATTTTTTCTATTACCTTTGTCCAAACTGTAATTTTTCACATATATCTGCATGATGTTGTTAAGTGGAGAGGGAGCCTTTCTGAATTTTGAGGGTGTTTTTTTTTTTTTGGAGTGCTGGGGCTGAGCAAGCTCTCTAATACCGAGCTACATCCTCAGCTTGGAAACCTTTTGAATGATTTTCTTCAGTGCTTTTATTACCTCCTTAATCTCTGAGAAAATTTGAGGAATTTCATAATATTAAATTTCACTTCTTACATTAGTAATTCCCACATAATATTTGTAAAAGTAATAAAAAGTCTTATTTATGTATTTATTTGACAAACTATTATTGAAAATAGTGCAGATCAGTCATATGTCAATCAAAAATTTAAGGGAATTATGACTTCTTTCAAAAAGTTAAAATATCAAGTATAGACAATGACGGGGAGAAATAATAATCATTGAGATCAGAGATAATGGAGGTTACATGATAATTGGTGCAACTATTTATAATTTATTCTTGTTAAACACTAGGTGTCAAATCTGGCTGCACCTCAGAAAACCTGTGTTGCTTTTTATAAAATGCTCATGCACAATCCTCACATCAGACCAGCTAAATAATAATCTCAAAAAGTTGAAGAAGCCAGGCCATTGGAGTTTTTAAAACTTGTCCAGATAGTGAGTGATACATGATGACTTATTCCTATAGTCTGAGCACTCTGGGAGGCTGAGGCAGGAGATTTGCAAGTTTGAGCCCAGCCTGAGCAATTTAATCAAAAAAAGGAAAGAAAGAAAGGGGAGCACTGGGTGTGTACCTCAGTTTGGAGGCAAAATCAATACCACAGAGAAGGAATAAAAAACTAGACAGGTGATTATGGAGTCTAATGCTCTTCTAGGCTTGAAATCTTCCCAGCCAGAGGTAAGAGCATAAGGAGGAGGCAAAAAAAGGAAGGTGAAAGGGAGATATAGCTGGGAATTCCCAGTAGATATTGTTTTATGTAATGGTTTTAGCTTTAGATAAAACCTGTTTCAGGTCAGAATGGCTCTGTCCCTCTGTAATCTTGTGATTTTAAATAAGTTATATCTACAAATGTTTTTGGAAAAACTGGGGATCTTAAAACCCATATGCTATGGTGGCTAGGGAGAGTAAATAAAATAGGATAAGAAAGCATTTCAACAAGGTCTGGCACATGCAAAGATAACAACCAACAGTACTGTTTAAAGATGACCAAAGGCTTAGGATGTGGTGGCTCACGGCTGTAATCCCAGCACTCGGGAGGCTGAGGCAGGAGATCATTGTGAGTTCGAGACCAGTCTATACTACAAAGTGAGCTCAGGGCCAGCCTGAACTGCATAGCGAGACCCTGTCTCAAAAAGACAAAAAAAAAAAAAAAAAAAAAAAAAAAAAAAAAAAAAAAAAAAAAAAAAGACCAAAGGGATAGACAGGAAACAAATAATAATTTGATCTTGTGTTCAAAGTTTATCTTGAAAATAGTGAAAAGAAATGAAAGGTTTTTAAGGCACCATGTTATATAACCAAATTTGCATAATATAAATAAAATCTTAATAGACAAAATTGGGCCAAATGTGGGAAGTGGTAGAGACAGAAGCCAGAAGCCTAGTCAGAACATTATTATTACAACAGTCCATGTGGGATGTAGAGAGAAAACTTGCTAGACAGTGACCAGAGTACAAAACAGGAAATGGATGTGACAATCCTTTAGGGGTGGACCAGTGGAATTTGGCCACCAATAAGATGCTTGTTGATGGGAGAGGTCAAGCCTAAAATAATGTTTTCCAAATAAGTTCCCATTGCTTGGTGGGTGGTGCAGCATGAAAAGAATAAAAGAAGGAAACAAAATTAGGAAAAAATGATAGACTAATGGAGTGACTATGTTTGTGATAACAAGAGTAGCCAGGTAGTGGTGTCAGGTTAGTTGACTGCATTGGTATTAATGGTGGATCACTTGTCACATCACTTGAAGACTGAAAATTAGAAAGAATGGGACATCCTGGACACAGGATTTAGAGAGAGAGCGAATGTAGTAGACCCTCGAGTTATGACTGACCTGGCATACAAACAACTTGCGCTATGATTGGAATGTTAATTTTAACTTAAGACCAAAGTTTTGAGCTATGACCCAAATGTAGGCCATTTGTACTTCCAGATGGTCTCAGATATAGATTTAACCCTTGAGGAGCTCTGGAAGGAACACATCATATGAATGTGAAGACATCATATGAATGTAGTGATGGTACATTTATGTAATCAAGGAATAGTTTAATGAGAATTTCAGTTATAGTAGCCTTTCCTGTATGGGGTTACTTGAGAAATCCTGCACCAGAGTCTCAGTAAGGACTCTGGGATCTACCTGCATACAGGAGAGAGACTTTGAAGGCTGTGTAGAGGAGCCTGAACCTTCAACTGACAAACCTAGTCACAACCAGTCCTAAGGAACAAATTGTGTCCATTAGTCAAGGTTCCGCTGTAGAAATACTTGCTTTTGGGAAATAAAAGTAATTATTTATTTTTAGGAAATACAGGAGAAAATTCAGTGAGAAGTGGATGCATGGTGAAGGAGGTACAAAGATAATTATGTTGCTGTAGCTAGAATTAGAAGACTAAACGTGTATTTCAAGATATAAAGAGTATCAAGGGAGTAAGAAATCAGTCTAAAGAGTTCTCCCAATGGAAATGAAGTGCTCAGATGTTCAACCCTTAAAAATAAGATAGCCCACTTAGAACTTTCATGATTTGTACATTTAAACTGAGCACCGATTGTGAGCGCAGCACTAGGTCAAGCAATCACATGCATGGAGTGAAAACCAAAAACTAAATTAAGTGTGGTAGTGCATATCTGTAACCCCGGCAGTGGAGAAGCGGAGGCAGGAGAATGGTTAGTTTGAGTCCTCTCTCAGCACCTAGTGAGTTGAAGGCTTTCCTGGATCACTAACTGTCTTAAAAAAAAAAAAAAAGAGAGGAGAGAAAACTGATCAAACTGATAAGCTATATCTCAAGACTATATTCTAAGACTGTATCACTATTTTCTATTTTCAGTTTAGAAATTTTGTAGGTTGTAATGTTTTCTTCATGCTTTTATGAAATTATTTTCTTTATTTCAGTTTATAGTTTTACATAATTAAGTATATTGCAATTCTTTGAATATGATATGTGCGTGTATGTGAACATTTTTGGGTCTATATAATTAACAATGTAATACAATGGTGGGGAACTTAAGTACTGTGATGGGAATAAAAATAGTTAAAAACAAAGTACACATAAAGGAAGCCAGTTAATCATGCTGTTATTTAGGATGTCAATAATTTTATTTCTCAAATCATCCATGTTTAGCACTTGTTTCATAACCATTCACTATGTATTTCCTGGTGGCTAAGGTGGTTATGAGCAAGCTACGTATTCAACAAATATTTGTTAAAAGAATGGATGAGTGAATAAAACATTTTGCTTCTATTATTAAAAAGTTAATTTATATTTTCAAGTCAACTGTTGCATTAAATTTGAAAGTATGTATTCACTCTTTTGACTAGATTTTCTACTTAACACAGGCCTTAAACAGTGATATTCCTGCCCCTTTTATTTTAATGATAATTTAAAAGCAATATTAGTTGTAAATATAATTTTTTTGCACAAGTCTATAAAACATGGAATGTGGGTTCTTAAATTAAGATGAGGATAACTTTGATCAGAAGGCTACATAGTATTAAACACTTCAAGTGTTACAATTAAATAAGCTGAAAAAACTTGATGTCTCAAATTTTATATTTTAAATCATTATCATAGAGTATTAGCATTTATGAACAGAAATAGATCTTGGAAATAACTTGTAATGACTTCCATATTTTATAAGCATGAATGTGTAGCATGGCAAATTGTTTTTTCTTTGTTTGTTTTGTTTTTTTGATACTGGGGATCAAACTCACGACCTTGTGCTTACCAGGCAAGCACTTAAGCCACTGAGCTAAATCCCCAGCCCATCATGGTAAATTGTTAAAGAGCACAGTCTGTGGAACCCCATGCCTGGATTTCAAATTTGATATTTCTCAGTGATGTAAATCTGGATTTATTACTTTTATTACTGGATTCATTATTGGATTATAACTTGATTGTTCTGTGCCTGTTTTACAATCTGAAAAATGGGTACAATAAAATTTATTGAATAAAACTATATATATAAATTAATAGATGTGAGAGACTTCAAGCAAAATAAATGTGTATTGCTATTTATAATGGTTATGACATTGAATTTATAGTGCTAAGATACTAGTCAAGAAGCACATATGGGTGACTATCCCTATATATAGCAGTATGTAAAATTCTCTTTCCATATCTGTCCTATGAGTGCAATTTTATATGACAGTGATAAGCCACTTATTTTTGATCCATTTTTCTTTTGAGACAGGATCTCACTATGTACGTCAGCCTGGTCTTGAACTCACTGTGCAGCCCAATTGTCTTTGAACTTGTGGCCAGTCTCTTTTGTCAGCCTCTCAAGTGCTAAGATTAGAGCCATGTGCCACCAAGCCTAGCTCCAGCCACTTATTTTTGTTTGCACTTTTTATATGAACTGCAATGACTTGAGAAAATCTGTAGTACTACTTTAGTTCAGTAAGGATGACACCTAATTTTAAACCAGGCCTGATGTATGATGGTGCATGCTTGTTATCCCAATAATGTGAGTCCAAGACTTGGGCAATTTAGTCACTCAATGAGACCCTGCTTTAAAATTACATATCTACATATCTATATTTATATCTATTATATGAAATAATTAAAAATAAAAGATAGTTGGGAATTTTGCTCAAGTGAATGCCCTTAGTTCAATCCCCAATACCACCATTCAAAATAAATAAATACACAAATCAATCAAATTTTAAATGTTAAATTCAAAGCTGTCTTCATTTGCCATTAGATACACACCACTAAATCACTTTTTATCACACTGTATTAGTTATTCCTTCGTAGCACTTACCCACATGTGACACTGTTTTGCTAATTTGTTCAGTTGGAGAGTAAATCCATGGTGGCAGGAAATTCACCTGTTTTTTTCCTTCAATCAGATTTTATTGGTACATTTTAAATATACATAATGATCACATTCATCACAGAGAATTTGTACCTGTGAATGATATGCACGATTCTTTTTTTTTTTTTTTTCATTCCTCAACCTTTCAACTACATGCTTTTCCCAATTTGAATGCAGAGGGCCCCGAGGCACCCACCCAGGCACTGTGGCCACCCCCAGGATGTGTCCTGTGACAGCACTGGCATAGAACCTGACCCAGGGGTGTCTGGCTTCCAGGGCGAGGTAAAGTTGATCTGCACTGTACTGAAGTAAGAGTGCAGGTGTACATGGTATTGCATTCAGGTTCCAGTGCCTATTTTAGGTCAGATATTTTTTCTTAATCTCAGTTTTCTGGATTGTATAATTATATAATTGTTACAGTTTTCTGATGCAGTAAAGGTGAAGAATATAAAAAAAAAGTAAAAGTGGCCTTTTTATTTAAAGATGTGGAGAGAAGCCCATAACTGGCAATGATTTGGCTTTTTTTTTTCTGCCCAGATATGGGGGTATGGGGTATCTGTGACCTTTGACCGGATGTGGTGCTTGGGGCTGGCATTGATGACCCAAGGGAGGAGCTGATTAGAATTTTCTTTGCGCACATGGGGAAAGGAAGAAGGAAGTTATAATTCAGGAAGAAGGAGGAAGTGGCCATCAGGGTATACATCCCGGATGTGGCCTTCCACCATGTTGAACTACTGCCATAATGTCCTGTAATTTATTCTAGGGCAAAACTCTTTTAATAATTAATGTAACATGACAAGGCTTTAAAGTTATGGTGATGCAAAAAAGTGTTTATAATTCAGGGTCCATAGCAGGCAATGAACTATCACTATTATTTTGGGAGTGGTGGTAGTATGCTTATTTAAATCATTTGTGTGTTAGATAATTCTTACTACACATAATTCTGTTAAATCATTAATATTTTAGATGTTTCTATTATGTTAATAAAAGTATTGAAAATATTACACATGACTTTATCTTGATAATATTCTAAAGATTCCCTAATTCTGACTTCATTATAAAATTTAAAGTACCGTATAGTTGTCTAAAGAACAGCCTTGGCATTAGCAACAGCAACATTTGGGGAATTTCAGTGTGGATGCAGAATCATAGGTTCCTATTCCACACCTCTGAATTACAGCTGCATTCTACCAGCTGTGCCCCCTTTTCAGACCTGATGATTTGTGAGAACTTTGATGTTTGAGATGATTGACTTTCAGGTGATATTTTTAAAGGAGGATAAATAAGAATCCCAGAGCAAAGAAAAGAAAACATGCAAACATTCTCCCTAGCTAAGACAGCTCATCTGACTGCCTAAGAAACAGTGAGTTTAGAGCAATAGAGCATTGTTAAACTGAGAGGAAACGAGGGGTTTATAGTCACTGTCTACTGGAGATTTGTGCCTTATTGCATAACATGGGCTCTCTTTTGAATAAACTCAAATACAGGCAGAATTGTCCTATTATAAGCATTGTCCCCTCTGTCCTATAGAATAAATTATAAAAAATGTGAAAGTATAATGACTATTACTAGAATATTTAATAGGAAAGCATACAATAATAATTTGAGAAAAATGATTCCCCAAGGGACTAAAGATTAGGATTAAAATGAGAGTTAGAATAGCATAGAGGTAATTCAACATTTGATTAAGGACTTAATCTACTTATCTCTATTCAATTCAAGCTTTTTTCAAATTATTAAGATTTGGTGAAATGAGAATTATTTTTAGATGCTCTTGCCCCAGAGTATAAGAGCAGAAGATAAAGGATAAAAGGCCCCCCGATAACACTGATATAGAGTCAGTGGATTATGAAAATGATCACACTTATGTTCTGTAAATTTCTAATGTGAAATACCATATCAAAATTCTCTGATGTTCATGGAAAAGAAAAGTTTGCAGTTGAAAGTGCCAAGTGTGTTGTGTGCAGATGTACTGAAGGATGAAGATAAGGATCTCAGTAGAGACCAGGGTGCAACACAAAAGTAAATAAAGAAAAAGAGAGAGAGAAAAAAGACCAGTAGAATTCTGATAATTGAATTGTATTCGGAAAGATAAATTGGTCAGTGGCTTTGAGAAGGTGGGGAACGGGTGGGGGACTTACAACTACAACACCCTCAAGTTCATAAATATGCCAGTATCCATTTTTTCATTATAAGTAGACAGGGCTGTGTCCTTTCCTTTGATGACAGTAAGGAGTTCTATGACATTGCCACTTTGAATTCTTGCTTCATTAGATTGGGTGACTGTTTATTTGAAATTGTAATGAAATATTTACTTTATAGAGCTGTAAGGATTAACTGTGATAATTGAGTGAGGCTGATCTGGAGCTTTCAGTGTAATAGGTCCCCCTTGTTTGAATACAGAGCGCAGCGAGAATGAAGGCGCAAGTGAGTGTGTTTCTGCCTGTCACTTTCTTTCTACATGTTGCTTTTTCTTCTGGAGATAAGTGGGCCTAATGCTGAACAAATACTGGAAATCAGAAGCCACTGAGAATCATTCGCCTCTAGCTTTCCCATGGCAGCATGATAGACGCTCAATCAAAGAGCCCCCTCCTCTCAGCAAAGCAACAATTTTGTCACCACGAGCAAATCCAATTGAAAAGTCCCTTAGACTGAGAGGAGAACTCCAGTTGTCAGAATCAGCAAACAGAATGAAAAGAACTAAGAGGAGTAAATTGGCACCTGGGGCCTCCGTGGTAGCCCGTGATAGGCTGTGGCATTGTGTTGGGTAGACGTTCAGCCATTTTCAGATATAATGGGAGAAATTAATGCAAATGAGTCAATGGAATGAAATGCATTTTAATGCAGATTTGAGGGACTATCCCGAACTGCTTGATAACAAGTCCCTTTAAGAAAAGGCTTACATTGTGAGGACTCATTTTTTCCCCATTTCTTCTCACTAGTGCCTCATAAGGGCCCTTTGTTCTCTAAGTAAACTCTTTCTAAACTATTGACATTGCTCATTTATGTGAATTTTAGATTTTTTCCCCCTGACAAAGTAGCCTTGGGTGATCTGGGAAAACGTTAATTGCAAGAGGACAAGGAAACTAGCTGAAACAAGAACTGCAATCATTAAGTGTAATGTTGCAGTTGTCCATGCCTCATTATAACATGCATACAAGGCAATAAAATGCATGTTTCACAAACAAATCTTTTGACAACTATAGTTCAAGAGCCTCCAGCTGTTCTGCTTTTTCACATCTATTTCTCTTGGTTTAGTGGTCATTATTGAAGTTAAACTTTGAATTTCCAGAACATCCCTTCCTATTGTGCAAGAACCATGACAATTTTAGAAAGTGAAGTTTATTGTAATTTTTAAAAAATAACTGATTTCCAAAATTAACCAGAATTTCTCTCTAATATTTTGCTTTGGAAATGCCACTTAGTAATAATGGAGGGGGGGCCTCAATCTCAAGAAAGACATTCTTTCACAATCCAGTATTTAGAATATTCAACTCCCTTAGACTGGAGTGAAAGCACCAGTTGAAAAATGAGGCCTTCCTCCCATCTTTAAATTGCTTATATTTTCACTGGGCTATAAATACATACCGGTTTTAAGGGATGAAAATAGTTAATCAAATGAAAGGGTCATCAAGTGTAAGTGCAGCTTGAAACTGGTATGCTGTGGGACTCCTAAGAAAGCAGCCAGAAAGGGGGAAAAAAGGTAACAGATTCAGCATTGTCCGAAAGTTCCAGACCAGTGATTAATGTGTAAGATAATGGACTTGGGAAATGAGTAAACACTCCCCATGCTCCCTGCTTTGTGCTTGAACGACTTGATGACAAGGGCAGAGCAAGGTGAGAATTTAAACAGGACCACAGGAAAAAAAAGAGACAAAGACTGGCAACGACACCTCACAAGAGCTAGGAGGAGCTTACTGGTGGCATAGAAGGTACATAATAACTTTCTTCAAAGCAGGCATTAGCAGTGTACTGATGTAAACTTCCACATGGCACGGAATTACTGGGAGGAATTGGATGCCACTCACTCATCTTTTAATATAACATATTTATATTCACCTGTATTCATTTATTTGTTAACTTTGGCAGACTCATTACAAATTCAGATGAATATTTGCATTCAGATGATGTAGCATTCTCAAGGAGAGGAGATACCATATTTTGATTAAATGTACATTTCAAGGTATTTCAGGTTATTATTTAAATAATTATGTGGCTATATTTTGGAGTCTTTGTGAAAGGATTTTAACATCTAATGCTTTTTTAGTGATTGCATTGTATTTTTAGTCATGTGTTTTTGCTTGAATATACACATCAGGTTGGTGATAAAAGCATGACGTAGGGCCTCCAAAGAATCAAATAATATAATGGAAATATTATAACTCTCAACCTGCTAAATGTCTGATATGCCGAGGTTGTGTTCTCCAGAACTGAAGGATGCTAAGGACCAATGGAGGTTATAGGCCAGAAATATTTACTGAGTTATAGAAAGTTTTAAGAGAGACAGAAGGAGGGCCTAGAAAGTGGATCACCCACAAGCCTACTTCTCTGGGAAGTTTTATGGAGTAAAATCATAAAGTGGGTATAAGACAGGACAAAACTATGTTCAACTGATAAGATCACATTTATAGACACTTAGACAATATTAATTCAATGGAAAAATAGCAAAGTGAGAGAGGATGGGGCAAAATTATGGTTAACCAATAAGATTACAAATATAGTTGCTTAGGTACAGTTGATTCAATGAGGAAACAAATCATGTAGCAAGTGTACCTGAACCAAACAAGGCCTTTCCTGAAGAGGTGGGCCAGGAAGATTTTGATGTCCCACCCGAAGTGATTGGTGCCTATTCGGAATGTCAGCCATTGCTATTCATCCCTCGTGGAAGTATGTGGTTATAGGCATTTTTGTCTTGAAGCCTAGCCTTTAACAGAAGGAGCCTCTACCCACAGTTGTAATGTATTTTCATCTTGTGCACTAGCTTCTTTGAGGACCCAGTCTGTCCCTGTCTGACTGCCTATTTTATATACATATATAATATTTTGCCTATAATATTTCTAACTAACTTTTCTGTCTACAATAATTACCTTAAGCTCTTTTTGGTGTATATTTCATTTATTTACATTGAAGAAAATGTACTAGATTTCGTTCCTTGGTTCTCACTTTTTAAAGTCGCTTTGTGTACCTACAGAGATGTTTTTATTATATACTTTATAGTATAATTAGTGAAAAAAATGAATGTCACCATTCTCCTACATAAAAACCCTTTCTGCCTCTTTCAGACTATGTTCATTTAAACCTATCACACCTGACACATGTTGGTAGTTTCTGCACAGATGCTTCCTACTACCTACCTTTGACAGTGCTTAGCAAATTTCAAGCATTCGCCATGAACACACTGGTCACTGTCCTGGGTTTTTATACAGCTCCCAGGTGATCGTATCTTTGGCCATCAACTTAATAACTTATGAAATTATCATATTGTTTATGAATTTTGAATATTCATAGATTTTCTTTTATTCATGAAGTTTATCTTTCTATGTATGTTGTATATTTAATCCTTAACTTCAGAAACTTGAGATTGCAACTTCCTAAATCCCTTCAAAGTGGGAAAAGTGTAATGATACTAAATTCCATTGCGATGATCCTGGCACTTTCCAATCACCTTGGCAGTCTTTTCAGCTTTTTGACTTTAGAGCTCTGAGACTGCTTTTATTACACCCATTTCAGCGATTAGGAAAAATCATCCCTAGAGAGCTTCAGTGGTTTAGGCCAGACAGCAGAAACTTAACAGAGCCAGGACGTGGGCATTGGTCCATTTATTTTACTAAAGCTTCAAAGAAAATGCTTTAAAAAAATCAAATCATTTCCTCATATTGCTCTTAATTCAGTGCTTATGGCATTTAGGGCATTAAAACAGTTTTTCTTTAATTTTTCTTTTGATCTTGAGTCTTGAATTACTATGTATTGATTTAAGTGATATTTTAACATTTAATTGAATGCATGTTTATTATGAATTACTGAGGCATAATATTAATTATTCAAGCTAAATAAACTATTTTTGCTTTATGTCAATAACAAGCCCTTTCAAAAAATCTTCAAACGTGTATTACATTTATACTGGAACTTTTAATACCTATTTCTCATGTTTTATGCATTGGACTTTATTTAACAAGAAATCAAACAGTGGCAGTATATGACTTTTTGTTACAAATTTGTTATGTGAGCCATTGTTTCTCCTGAACCTTTAAATTCACTATGTCATTCTCATAAGTGAAAAGCAGTCAGGCAAGTGTATATCCCCATTTGACATTTCTGTGATAATCAGATATTCAGTCTTGGTTTAAAGCAAATTTCCTAAACATGCTCTGAGAGTTAAGATTAATTTTCCTTTAGACAATTCATCATGAATTTCATATCTTGCTATTAAATATATGGTGGTTTCAAAGTCCTTAATTTGTGTTTATATCCTAAAGTTGATTGCTTTGTATTATAATTATCTCTTTTCATATCTGGCTTCCTCATTAGACTGTAAGTTCATCTGGTTAGAGGGATCTTGCCCTGTCTTGATCTTTATTTCTTTGATTCCTAATACAGTGTCTAGGACAGAGTTGCCATTCAACATAAAGTCTTTTAAAATAATCTTCTTTTTCAGTGTTTTGAATATGGACACTGAACAAGAAGTCCCTTCAGAAACCATCATTTAAATCCCTTCAGAAACACAGGTTTTAAAATGAAAATGGTAAATATTAAACATTCTGAACTACTAGATAAGAAAAATGGACTCTTTACTAAACCTAGTGCAAGCATTCTTATTTGTTCATAATGTTATAATGAAAACAAATACTTCTAAATTCATGTGATGGAGGAAGGCAGTATACCAATATAATCTGAAGACAATATCCAAGTCCATCTTTACTCCTAGACATAATAATTGCAGAAAGTAATATTTCACAATTTTAAAGATGCATATGTACAAACGTATGACTCCATTATTTCCTCTTAATTAACATAACTGAAAGTTAGATTACATGCATTCTAGACCAGGACCTACTATTTACTACTCCTGAAACTCTCCTAATTTTAGCAGTGCCATTATCAAAACAGGCAAATCAAACCTCACATAGAGACCCGAACTGATCTGCCACTAAATGGAACCTGGGGTAAGTAATTCACACTTTAGGGCCTCAGTTTCTCTTACTGAAAAACAAGAGAGTTCAGACTAATTGCTGGCTTTGTTCAAATTAAAAAAATTAATGGTGGTTTAGTCTGTCCCAGTGATACAGCGATTTAAACTTGAAGACTCATATGCATATAGCTTTTTAAATACCTTATCATCAACTTTGCTGGGTCTCATCAGTTCTGTGTCTAAGCTTCTAAGTATGCAGTGCCTCTCATATCCAAAGTATGTTTCTGTAACTCATGTGTGGTCAGTTTATACAATCCATCAAATACAAAGAGTTTTCTTATTCTACCATCCTTGGTTAAGATTGGCTTTAAAAGTATAATACAAAGAACAAAACTAAAACTACTCAAGCTGGGGAGGTAGGTATGTATTCCTGGTAACTCCTTTGAACACTTTTATCCCATACAGCCACATGGTATTTTTAGTCAGCATCTTAGTATGTGTAGTTACTTGGAAGATGACTAAACAAAGCTCACAGACAGTTATTTTTCTCACTCTTAAACACAGTTAACTTTTTTTTTGCTAATTTTCAGAGAATAAGAGACACATTGTTTTATGAATGTTTTCTTGATATTTTCTGTTACTAAGTAAAAAATAAATTTATTAATATAAATGAGAAAAATTAAAAATGATACTTAGTGATTGATAAAATGCTTTCTTTATGATTGCACTGGTGTTTTTATTTGTGCGTGACTGGCCTGAATTATGGTGCATTGCCAAATAGTAGCATTTTTCCACATTTTCCAGAGTTGTGATGTGCTACATATATTTTGACATTTTTTTCAGATCATGTTTAAAAGAAATAGTTTGAACAAAAAAGAAATAGTTTGGCCTATATTTGTCTTTAATTGAATGTTGTTTGAGAATTTCATGAAATACTTTAGGAAATGTGAGACACTCTGGAGTATTGCGAAATCTGGGCAGGAAAGCACTGGCCTGCAGCGTGGTTACTAAATTCTGACAGCTGTTGGGTCAGTGGGCTAAGCCATTTAACCTCAATAAACCTCATTTTCCTCATTTATGAAACAAAACTCAGTGCTGACCTACTTCAGAGTTCAGGTCGGTGCATCTAGGAAAATACTGGAGGAGCATCCCTTGTAAAGCATGAACTCCTGTATCTCCCAAGAACTCAGCCAGTACTTCACTGCATGGCATGGAAATGGGAAAGAGGAGACAAACTGTTATTTGTAGTTGGACAGAAGTCAGGAAGTCAAACTCAGATTTCCAGGGATATTAATCGAGGCTCTCCACATCAAGACCCCTGGGTAATACTAGAAGGGAAATGGGCACAATCAGAGAGGAAACATTAATCAGGGAGCTGGCTGTGAATTCCTCTATTTTAAAGCATTAATAGATCAGTTGTGAATTTTGCTTCAGGAAACAAATATTTTGCTGAAGCAGGATATGAAAAAAAGAAAATGGAGAAAAATAAAAGAAATACTTGTTTTGATTACATATACAGTGTATTAAAGAAAATAATCATGAGTGAAATCACTAAGTCAAATCTGATATAGTTATGCAAGTTTTATATCTCCTTATAACTGTGACATAGGTCAATTAGAATATATTGAAACAATAAAAGGTATAGTCATTGATAGTTTGATATGGCATAGTAATTTATATTAATTTTATATGATTTGTACACATAACAACTGATTTTTCTTTTAGAGCAGGTTTGAACTGTTGGTAGCTTTAGAGGTAGCTAGGCACAGCGACTTTGTTTTTAAAATGAATATGCAGTAATCAAAAAACAAAAGAATAAACAATTGCAGAAAATTGAGAATTGATTATATTTCAAACACTCAAAATGTGGAAAATTTTGAAGCCTTCTTCCACTTACAAAGGGAATAAGGTAGGTCATAGTAAAATACTGAGCACAATGTCCTTCATGCTATTACTAGAATGATGCCAGCAATCTATGAATGTTTGTGTATTTTTGGACATTGGATATACCAACTTTGTTATTTATACATCTAGATAAAGTGATAGATAAAAAGAGACACCTAAAAAACTTGCATATTTACTGCTTTAAACTAGTACATCTGTAAGCAGATATTGAAATAAAGATTAGTCTTTTTTTGCATGTGGTGGTGCAGGAACCTTTTAAGGGATCTATGAATTATTGCTTTGGTTCAGCATGAGTGCAGTAAGAAGAAATGTACCTCATCTGTAATACACTGTGTAGACTAATATCAGCTCCTTTTTTCTTATATTGCAGCGAGATATTGATCTGGTAAAATGGTACCATATTGGAGCTGTCTGTTGTGGTATTCATCATACTGTCACATCCCTAGTGCCTTGGAGTTATTGGAAAGTGGAATTGAGAGAGTTCTGTCATTTGGTGTGGCAATCCATTCACAGGACAGTCACTACAATATTTGCAGTGGTTAGGTTATTTTTCTAGCTGGGATAGCTTCACCTCTAGTAGCAAGAGGATTTTTCCATCATTTTATGCATAGAGGTGTTAATAGGTTAGTTTTAACTCTTCTCTAGTTTGCTTTCCTTGTATACCATTGCTCTTTCCTAGTCACTGCTCACACCTGCTGCCTGTCCCAATGCTGATGCACTGAGTTCATTCCTCTGAGACTAGTATATCTGAGCTGGAGTTTCAAGCCTCTTTGCTTTTATCTGATGGTAGGAAGGAGGTAAAAGATGAACCTTTATACGTAGAAGGCTCTTAGGTTTTTTTTCACACTAAAATATCAGTTAATGTTAAAAGAGCTCTCAAAAATAAAAAAAGATACTGTCAATCTTCAATGACTAGCTTAGGAAATTCAAATGAAATATTTTTGTTTTTGATTCTTGTTGACAACCTTATTTTAATAGAAAGCCATATTTTCTTTTTAAAAAGTAGGAATAAAAATCTTGGTTTGGGGAAATAACTATTATCTATTAAAAAATGTTAATATAAAATGTATAAGAGTTGATTGATCATCTTACAGCCTGCTATTTTATTAAAATATCTTGCCAGTTTCTGCTTTTTCACTTTTGTATTTACTTTCATAGCTGCTATATATTTGTGTGAACAAACATTTTAAACTACTTCCACATACTACAGCTCAGATCAGGGTGTGCTAGATGTGATTTATTTCAAGCAGATCTATGTGTTTGACTATCATTTGGTCAAGATTGTAAAGGGTAATTATAAAATAATTCCTGTATCCTACTGAGGATTTAAATCAACCTGATCTTCAACGATTACAAAGGGAAGAATAGTAATGTTTTTGCAGAGCCATTATTGTGCTACTGGTATCCACTAGAATGGACAGAAATAGAACATCACTATTCTCTGTAAACAGTTTCAATTTGATCTGTGTACATGATAAAAATCTTGGCTTCTTGATGCATTTAGGTGCTGTCATAGCTGTTGTTGCCAAATAAGAATGCGGTGTGATGTTATTATAGTAAACAGCACTTAAGCACAGCTGGCAGAATTGATCAGGGCCACATTAGCGTGAACTTCAACAGATGACTGACGCAGCAGAAACAATAACTGAATATGCAAACAGTTCTCGCAGTGAATGCTCTGGGGATCAGGCACCATTATTTTTAACTTTGAACAGGGAAAAGGGGCAGATTTGTAACCTCCGTCCATAAAGAAAGCTTCTAGGTTTTCTGTAAACATCTGACTGCCATTTATAATACTAGTTAGTTACAATACAAAACTGAAGTCTCCCCGGACTACATTCCATTAATTATTAAAGGAGAAAAACATAAACATCAGATAACTTTGTTTAATGTTTCACATAGGATTCTTTTTTTAGCTGTCTTTTCTCAATTAATGTTAGTTATCAAGAATTTCTGATTTAACTTGGACAGCAATGTATGCGTTCATTGATGGCTTTCACCCTTCCTTTAATTACTACAAGAGCTAATTAAATGAACTACATATTGTAATGCTTTTCTTATTAAAAATAAATAGTGTGCAAATACTGAATTAGAAATCATTTATGCATGGTATTTCTTTTATTCTTGGTTTTAAGGCCAATTTATATGTACTGTATTATAAAAAAGTCATGCAAATGACAGTAAGAACAATCAAATTAACCAGTACTTTCATTTCCTACTTTAGCATTTTATTATTGAACTATAAATAAATAATTTGCAGTGTTAAACAATTATTTTTACAATGCACTCCAGTTAAGACACATGTTTAATAAAATAGTATAGTACTTAGATTTCTGTAGAAAATACCATTTACTTGAAATGCTAACATTTCTCATTGTTTTGTAAGATTATTAATTCCTCTGTTATATATAAATTGGTAGATGTATTTATTAAACAAACATGAGGATGGCATTGCAGCAATGTGAGGCCCACGTCCACAGTCCAAGGACTAGGAAAGCAATAAAAAGGACAACAGTTATTCATTGGTCGTTGTGGTTGCTATTGGCCTGCTAAGAATCACACAGTATTCCAAGTAGCCTAGCCCGCATCACTGAGAGCATCCTAGGAGATGGTGCTCAAGAGCACCTGTAATATGAACGTGAAATAAGGAGCCAGGGAAAAGCATGGGAGACAGCAAGTTGACGAGGGAATATGACATAATGCACTGTGGTGCAAGTTGCTCATGTCCAGTAGATTGACACATGGTAGGTGCTTCTGTAAATAGTTGCTTAAAAGGTTAAACATCCAAATAATGGAAAGAGTTCACTTTTGTCAGCTTGGATGTTTTTACTACTGGTGGTCACCTTTCTTTAATCATTCCTCCACAGATCCTCAGCTCTATACTGATTTAGCTCTTATCTCTCCATTATAGTGCTTGTTTTTAAAATAGCGACCATGGTAATAGTGCCTGGGATGTTGAGTTGTTGTGAGACTTAGAGATAAAGTTTATGAAATTTCTGGCCTTTACTTAGGAATGGTAGAAATAACTAACAGTTTTGTATTTGTTGCTCCTTTCGATTACATTTCCTTTCTTCTGTGCATCGTGTTTTACATCTGGAAAGGATTCCTTCATTGTATACCTAAGGCGCATCCTTAGAATGCTGAAAGCTATAAGATGAAGGCAAAATATTAATATAATATTGATAGTGTATAGAGTTCTTACTGTATGTCAAGCATTGCGCTAAATGTGGGGGCTTGTAGAATGTTTCATATTTCACTGATATAATCACAACTTTTATCTGATGTGTTCAATGTTTTCTTCAGAAACTTCCAAATATTTCATACTTTTCACTATGTAGAAACTAGTCACTATATATTTTTCAGCAAATTAAAATGTCACTATCTCATATAATATGTAAATTATTGAATTTTGTATTCTAAACAAAAAAATACAAATATGTAAAATAATTGGTTATCCTAGTTTTTCTGAGTAATTTACATGTTTCAGGTAAAATAGAGGTAAATTAGTAATATTAATACTATGAAAAATTATATATTAGTGAGGGGATTGTTTCTCATGTTTCTGAAATCCTTTCATTACTATTTGAGATAGTAAAAAGGCACTAATTTTTGAAAACATGTGAAACCTATTTCCAGTGATCTTCCACAAGGCGGAGACCTGAGGAGGAACAAAGCTGGCTGCAGTAGCAGGTGAGAGGAGTCTAGTGGTTTTATGCAATGGACTTTCACCACTGAGCCCATGAAGAAAGTATATTCTGGGATGATGGGGAGAGCAAGTGCTAGGAACATCATTCTAATGAGACAAGCGGTCTTCTCCTTTGGTCTCCTCTGTTTCCTTCTTTAAAAATTAAAGACATAGCCAGGCACTTGGGGTACCTGCCTATAGTCTCAGTTCAGGAGACTGAAACAGGATTGCTTTAGCCTATGAGTTCCAGTCAATCTGAGCAAAATAGTAAGACTTCATATCAATTAACAGTAAAAATAATAACAATAATACTGAAAGAAGAGCCAAGCTTCTCTTTCTCCATTTATAAAATGAATGTGTTCACTTTTGCTGAGCAATGACAATGTTACCTTACTTAAATCAATGTGTACTTTTTTCTTCCTTCAATTTCATTGTGGAGAATTTTCTTTTTATTCTGTTAATAGAACATGGTTCACTCATGTTCATGTGTCAAGACACATATGTAAAAACTGACTGGTCAGTAATGAACGAGAAATTTAACTTGGATGATAAAAGTTATCCTGCCTTATTTAATCTAGAATAGTAAGTCACTACTCCTTCCCTCCAAAACACTGCTGTTTACTTTTCCTCAGAATGCCTTGCTCAACAGACGGTTCATGTACATACTGGCCAGAGCCTTTCTATACCTTGGGAGTGTGAAAGTGGACCAGAAGAGTCAGAATTTTTACCTGAAATCCATCTATTCCCTTTGCCTCAAGAAAGCTGTTACAATGCCATACAAGGGCCCATTAAGACATAATTCAATTAGAATCCCATGGGAAATGAGGCTAGGAGGCTGAACTCAAATTTCTTGCTTCCTTCCATGGACCCAGGAGAAACACTTTCAAGGTAAATATAGCTCCTGAATTTATCTAAATCAAACATGTACTGGAGAAATCCCAGAATCCCCTGGGCTTCCCTGTATGAAGCCCAGCCTGGCTGGGCACAAGCAGTTTCCATCTGGGAAGGTTGATTTTAATCTTTCTTTCTTATTAATTCTACACAGTGCACTGACTAAATGATAGAACTTACTTTTAATCCACATCATTTAAACTAGTTTGAATTATAAGTAATGTTTTTCTATAAAATTATTGCACTCCTTGTACAAAATAGATATTCTGTATCAGATAGTCATTAAGCTAAATTATTAGTAGGGAATGTTTTTTAGATAGTGTTTATAGTACATTTTAAAATATATTTTATTGGGCTGGGGGTTTAGCTCAGTAGCATAAGTGCCTGCTTGGCAGGTGCAAGGTTGTGAGTTTGATCCCTGGCACAAGAAAAAAAATATATATATATTATTGAATAAATTTACTATAAAGTGACAGCATTAATTTTAAGATCATGAGAACATCTAAATTCAATTTACTGCACTTGTGAAGGAACTTAGAAACTTCTATAAACTTATATGAGCAACCAATCCAAGTGGGCAGTAGGTACTCATAAGCTCACTCAGATAACAAAAGCTGACCTATAGGGCGGGGGATTTAGCTCAGCGGTTCAAGCACTTGCTTGGTATATGCAAGGACATGAGTTTGATCCCCAGTACCAAAAAAAACCCAAAACAAACAAACAAACAAACAAAAAACAAGAGTTGACCTACAGATAGTATGGAGTTTCTTTACCCACTTTTTGTAACTGAGGTCTTAATCAAAGGCACACTGTAAGATAGGTTTGCTGATAGGACCTTAGTGCTGAAGTTGTATCAGTACCTGGGAATGTTTCCCATTCATTCCATCTTATTAAAATCATTATGCCTTTTAAGTTCAAATAATTACAATTAAATGAACTAATTTAATCAGTGACTAAATCTGAACTTTCAAGTGTGATTTTTCTGTTCTTAAATTTGAACCTCCTGCTTTCTCATCTATAAAGGGAAAGAATTATTCCACATTCTCTTCCACTCCTATCTATGAGTTTTCTTTACTTTATTTTACATTTTAGATGAATTTTCCTTATCTGTGATGTCACTTAGTATGATATAATAGTTGCTTTATAAGATACTGCCCTACTCCTTAGTAGGTATGGGTAATAGATGTTTTGAGATGTAGTGAAGGAACATTCTAGAAAAGCAGTACAGAACCCTCAGGTTTTCTTGGGATGAGGTGCATTTTTTTCTTTGAGTAATGGCAAATTTCTGTAGAGGTTCTTCAGAGTTGGTGAAGTTTATTTGGGAGACTGGAACATTACCAGTGGGGCACAGAATCATATGTTTACATAAGACTATAAGTGATCTTACACTTGTTTGTTGATTATTTCTCCAGGAGAGTTCACAATGAATTATTTTTTTAACACACCTGTCATATTTGAATGAAACAGATTAGTTGGTAAAAACCTGAAATTGGTGAAGCCATGTCCTTTAGGCATCTGTGCTGTGTCATTATAGCTTGACATCTGTTCATATCTATGTATTATGATAGCATAACATAATGTTGCTGTTATTTCCTTTTATATTGTGAGTTCTAATGCATAGCAAAACTTGTATGATTATATTTTGGGTATGACATTACTGAATAGCATTCATTTTTTTGAAGGTGTTTGTGAGTCTATTACAGATGTGGTCAAAATGATAAGCCTAAAGGGAAAAGATTATATGTCATATATTTCATGCATATATGTGCATATATATGCATATACATATATACAATATAGATATTATATATAGTATATTACTATACTACTAATTTATGTTAGTTCACCAAAAAGAACAGGTTGTGCTTTCATTGTTCTATTGTTTGATTTCACATCTATGTTTCGTAATGTGAACAACTACTTTGAAAATAACAGTATGCAATATATTAACCAGTGTTAATTTCCTATTATTTTGTTTTGAAATTCTGTATCATCATTTTTATTTTTATTTTGTTTTTGAAATTAAAAAAAAAAGATAAGCCTGTAGTGGAACTTGAAGAATAAAACAGAGAAGAACAAGGGAGAATAGATGCACTCTACCAACTAAGGAATTTGTGGAAAGCAATAATGGAAAGGGGCTTCTGAAACAAAAGTTAGTACACAGAGTCTTTCATAATGCTCAATGCCATGCTGTTCACAACTGAATTATGTTATTTATTTTTTTACAGCAATCTTGAAAGCAGACAATATATATGACAAAATAGTTAAAGACATGAATTTGTCAAAAGTAACTGAATAAACAAAATAAAGCCTTAATTCTAATTTTGGGACTTTATCAAACAGAACATTGTTTGGTTGCTCATATAATTTATGCTTGGATTCAAGGGAAAGTGTTAGGATGTTAAAGAAAGAAACTCCTGGGAGATTACTGAAGCTAACATATACTTTATTTATTTATTTATGTATTTTTATCAGTACCAGGGATCAAACTCACCACCACACACTTGCAAGGCAGGTGCTTATGTCGCTGAGCTAAATCCCCAACCCCTTTACTTATTTTTTTAACATATACTTTTAATGTTTTATTTTTATGCATTTAAAGTAGACTTTGAAGGTATTTTCTTTTTGCATGGGTTCTCATGCCATGGTATAAAATTTAATTTGTAATTTTCATAATGGTATTTAAATCTGGACTGAAAATGGGCATTTATGAGCAATACTCCCTTAAGGTCATTAATTCCATAAATTTTTTTTTATTTTATGAAAAAATTTGAAAGCAAAATAATAAGACAATAACAATAATTAATACACTGTGTATCATTATCTTCAAAGTAGTTACTCAGAGTACAAGACATAAACCAAAAAAGATTCTTACAAAAGGAAATAAACAAAACAAGCAGTTTATCACACAAAGCTTTCTTTTTAATGATCTAAGATAAACTAGTAGTATAAATAAAACAAATTAACGCATATTAAATTATTTTTGAAACAATGAAATATCTATTTTGAGAATTTTAACTTTGCTATACTTTCTATTTATCTTCTATTTTGTTCTTTGTTTATATATTTGCACAACAATTTAGTCATTTTATTGGACAATTATGCAAGAGATATTTAAATATAAATATTTTTTGCTAGTATAAATGTGTTATAAAATAAATTTTATAATTTATATAAATAATTAGTATATATATGTATATATATTCTTATTGTTGAGCCCTTTTGTCAAAAACCTTGTGGTTCTCAGGAAGCAAGTAGAAAATATTTATTCCCTGCTCCTATTTGGAAGAGCTGCACTAATTTCCCTAATGCATCAGAATTCTCCAGATAGTTGACCCTTCAGAATCTACAGCATTATTCTTTTAGCTCTACTCTACTGTCCATAAGGCAAGATCACACACATTCCTTCAGTGTTTCCTTAGCCAAGGCTTTTAGATTTCACCTCTGGATGCTTTCTAGTATTTCTGTCTTCTTTAAATATATCTGACATAAACTAACTGATGCAGAATATGATGAGAATTCTAAGTGCTTTGAGGCACACTACTTCATTCTCTTGTGAACTTCTTAAATTGATGAGCTGTATTTCATTTTCATCCCTAATTTAAAATATATAATGAGGTAGATGGTTTATCCAAACATTATCATTTGCAAATCATCAAGTGCTTCACTTCAACCTTTTATTATTGACTTTCTTATCATTTAGGGTAAAATCTATCACTGTAGAAAATAAATTTATTAAGTGCAATGCTTTTAGTAAAATGAAACTTTCACCAAATGTCACAGTAATAAAATTTCCTCATTCATACCTTATCTGTCCTCTGTGCTGTTTAGATTTCAGAATGAGAAGAAGAAAAATGGGCATGTGATTCTTTTGTTAAATATTCTTTTTAAAGTTTTCCCAGATTGAGAGTTTCTCTGGAACTGATAAAATTTTTCTATAAACTTTCAACATAATAAGAGAAGCCAAGACCACATGAAAACAGGTGTATCTGCACAACAATTTAAAATTTCAAAGACATGCAAAAAACTTTTAAATATAAATCTCTTTTTGATAGTATTGATATATTGTTAAACAAGTTTTTCCCATCTTTGTTAATTTTTCTAAAACATTCATTTTATAAAATCATAATGCTTAAAAATATTTAAGAAAGGTAAATCTCCTGAGGAATTGAGTCCCATATCTCTTAAGTGCTACAAAATATCTAAGTCAAATTCATGCTTGAGTTTATTTACTAGCTCAGAATGTTTAGGCGAGACACATATTCTCTTCTTTTTCTTCTGGCAAAAAAAGAAATACCTATCTTATAGAGGTAGTGTAAATCATACAAAAAGTGAAACCTTTGCAAATAATCTAGCTCCTTGTCCTTAATAATCCTTCCAATAGCAACCCTTGAATGAGACTGGGTAGTCTTGCCACTGTTTCTGCAAATGAGTATTGTTATTATGTTCATCTCTGTGTATTATTTCCAGTTAGGTCTCTTCCACCAGATATTTTCTTCAGTCCGTTCTACACGTCTAGGTCCTGCTTTGTTGGATGGGGCGGGGTGGCCATAAAAACATTTTCCATAGTCTTGTTCAGCTTCCATCTAATGGGTATATATGTTTTCCTCTCCATATAATTGAAAATTCAATTTCCTTTCTTTTTTTAACATGCACATGTAAATACCCAAGACTTCAGTAATAAATAATTTAAAGTGTTGTCTAATCAAAAAGTCAGTGTGCAAGCCCTCCTCTTTGTTACTTTGCTACAAGGTACATAAATATTTTTAAGAAGTAGCACAGTGAGTAAGGAGTATTAGGAATGTTTAAAGAGACACTAAGCACATGAGAGAAAGTAAAAAATTTTGCTTATTTAAGTGTTTTTATACTGATTCCTCCATCTGCTGATCTTTGGAATTTCTCCAAAGTAAAAGCACAGGTTGAAATCTTTCCAGCTTATTAAAGAAAAATAATATATAAGGTGAAGAAGATGATTTTGAGGTATTATAAAAGTCACATTTAAAAGAGGCTGTTAAAAAGACAGTGAAAGAAACTTTACTGGTGGCAAAGTGTTTTATTTTTTATTATGAGCTCTATTTGATGAGAACTAAAAATAAAATATTTTTCATGCATTTTTATTCCTACTTGCCTCCAAGGAATAATTATTGTGTAAGTATAGAGTTTCAAATTTAAAACTATACATGAATTTTAGAAATACAGTTCAGGAAACTAATCAAATGTTTTCATGACAGTGATTAGCACATTTTATTTGTTAAAATTTCAGTATTAGAGGCTTTGGACCACAAAGAATAAAACAGCTGTGTTTTACTGAGAACTAAAAATAAAAGACCAGTAATAATGATTTAACAGTTCAAAATGTAACTGAGAAAAACACTAATTTTCTCCCTTCTCTCTCTCTCTCTCTCTCTCTCTCTCTCTCTCTCTCTCTCTCTCTCTCTCTCTCTTTCTTTCTTTCTTTCTTTCTTTCTTTCTTTCTTTCTTTCTTTCTTTCTTGTTGGTACCAGGAATCAAACTCAGGACTTTGCACTTGCCAGTCACTGACCCTCTTTATTTTGAGATGGGGTCTCGCTCTGTCTCATCTGCATGAGCTACAGTGCAGTTTGATCTTACTGCTTCAGCCTTCCAGAGTGCTGGGATTACAGACATGTGGCATCACACCAGCTGAACAATACTAATTTCTTTATCAAATTTTTATAGATTATCGGTAAAAGCTTGATTTTCAGTGACTCTGTTGGAGTATACTACCATTATCTTGCCTTCTGTTTTAGGTGACTGTGTAAGTATTAAGTAAGATATTACTCCCTATTTCATTCTTTGGCTAAATTGCTCTTCTCCTTATGTGCAAGAGTATCTTAAAAATAGTAGAAGAAAAATTACTTTAAATTAAAGGGATTTGATAAAGTAATTATTTATTTCATATCTTTATTTTTTGTATCTGTTTAGCAATTTTATCTAAATATGTTAGTAAGAATTAACTTATTTTTAAATTTAACATGCAAAATAATCTCTTAGACACTTTCAGAGGCATCATCAATTTTATAAAACATTTGAGGAAATATTTTGTTATATATTTTGTTGCCTGGAATAAAAAATGAAAATACAGTATTAAATAGATTATGCAAGTGGATTGTAGGACTTTCTCTTAATTAAATGTTTCGGTTCCTATTCTTGCTTCAATATCCATACCCAACCATCATATAGAGTTGAGCTCCAATTCTGCAAAAACAATACAAAGAAAAAAGTTCTTAATTGCTCAGTGTTTTTATGCCAGCTTGCCCTTATCAGCATTATCTCATAGAGCACTTCCTCTTGGGCATTTTTCCTTCCAATAATCAAAATAAAAAATCAATTATTGAATACCTTCCAGGGGCTTACTACACTGCAAAAGAAGGATATGGCAGATATACTTTAGCCATAGTTTCAAGGATCCTGTTTGAACTTAGGTGAGAGGACAGTACATATGTAAACGGTCGACTCTACAAGAAAATGGAATACAAAAAACAGCATTGCAGTATTAGGAAGACTGGAATGTGTTCCATTTCTTCTTTGGGTCATAACAATTACTAGCTTTTCTTAAGAAAACTACTAAGACGCCTTAATGTTTAACTGGAAAATATATTACCACTGTGTTTCTGGGGGTCCTTTCATGTCATCTTCAGTTTTAGGAAACAGGAAATCATATACTTCTTTTGAGGGTTTCAGCCAATGATATGTGGATGGTTTTCATTTAAAATAATTTAAAGATAATCAAACAGTACATTCATAATAATGTTTTCTAAATTTATTTTTTCAGTGTGAAAAATAACACTTTTTACATGGAGTTGTCATGTGACAATAGGATCAATATGAAATTTGAGTTACTTTTTACTTTAAAATGATGTATTATGTTCTGCAAAGTGACTGCTTTGAGATATTGAGTACACACACACACATACACATACACAGACAGAGATAAAGCAGCAACATATATAACTGTATCTTATCCAACTTTATGATCAATGTTACTTTATGCTCTGACATCTATTTCTTTGATAGTTGGTCTACCAATCTGAATTGTCTTAGCATAAGCAAAAAGAGAATTTATGTGTGCAATAATTTGAAATGTAAATCAACCAAAATACTAGGATGTAGCTCAGTGGTATAGCAATTACCTACCATGTGCAAGCCTCTGAGTTCAACCCTTAGCACCATACAGACACATATATGCACATACACCCATGCATGCGTGTGCGCGCGCGCACACACACACACACATGCACACAAGAAATGTAAGTAAATCTGAAAGTTACTTAGTGATTTTAAATAAAATAGTGCAAAATTAGAGTTTATATGATTTTAAATTTTAATGCAGTATGTATATCCTATGGAGCAAAATTTTTCACTCCACATGCCATATTGTTAATTAGTCTTGAAATGTCAATATCAGTGGAGGGCATACTTCATAGAGAAAAATACTTGCTAAAGAAAAACTTTCTTAAGATAATTTTTTTGTTTTGTTTTACAATGAATTCTTCATTGATTGATAAAAAGCGAAGTATTTGGAGTTCATTTTATTTGATGTAGGTAGTAAACAAATGGCTTGAAGAAGATTTGCCAGATGTGTGATTTGGCTGTCTTCATCAGTCTTGAGAAAACAGAGTGAGCAAAGGATAAATCCAATAGATGTCGAATTACTTTTGCGTGTGGGATTCTAGTTAATGAGACAATGTCTGGATGCAATTATTTGGAAAGTTCTTGACCTTTTATTTGTACAAGTTGATATAATTATGATTTCATGAGGAATGGTTTTGAAATTCTTAAACCAATTTTAGACCTGTGTTTATATTGTGTCTGTTACTTTAGAAATCCTGGAAATATTTTCTACTTTTAACTTTTATGCTGTAGCTTGTGTGATTAGCTTCAGAGAATTTTAGTTTAAGATCCAGTTTCAAATAATTACTCTTGTTTAGTTACAAAGAGCGGGTCCAACAGTATTTTGCGATCCTCAATTCAAACACCTTTTTGCTGCTATTTGTACTTAGTGACAAAAAATACAGAAAATAAATACATGCAAAATAGTTCTTACTGGACAACTTATCAAATGTCACAGTCAAGTGACAACTTCAAAAACTATCTCAAGCTTATGACTGGCCATTTCTAGTGTGGTCCTCTATGGAACAATGGCTACATCTATGTGTGGCTTGTAAGCACTTAAAATGTAGACAGTCTAGGTGCAAATGTTCTGTAAGTGCCAAGACCATGCCAATTTGAGCAAAGATAGTAGGAAAAAACAGAATGTAAGCTTCCTTAGTAATTTTCCTGTTGATCATATGTTGAAAGACAGTATTCTGAATATATTGAGTATAGTAAAATATATTGTAAAACTTTTATTTCAAGTTTTTTAAATTTAAAATTTCCTGTAAGGTTTTCATTATGTTTCTATAGAACAATGATATTCATCTTCCTTACAAAATAATACTTTAGGTAAAGATTCCCTCTCTTCATTAATCAATTTCTTATACCTTTAGTTGATTCATCCTTCTTTTAATCACCAATATGTTTTACAACTTCTTGTTTGTTCTCTTCCACAAAAATTCATATATTTCTTAATTTTGCATTTAAGGAACCAAGAATCCCTTGGTTGGTGGATTTTCTCTGTTCTTATCCTCTTCCTTTCTGTTTATTTCTCTGGCTTTTTATAGTTTTGTCTTTCAAAATTCTCATTATACTTGTTTTCAACTTAATATTTTATCCTTTCCTTAAATATTATTTCATACTGTCATTTTAAGTGTAGCTTTTTCAGTCCTTTCATAGACTGCTAAACTTTGAGGCAGCCTGGGAAAAAACTCCCTTATTGCTGTGTTTCGAAACATCCCATTTTACAGATGCATTTCAAGGTTGAGTTTCTCTCTTACTCTCCATGGAGAAGTAGACCTCTTGTGACAGTAATTTCCATGAAGATCTCTTCTTAATATACCAAATCTTGTAAGTCAGTGGGAGTAATCAAGAACCATTTTTCTTAAAATATTACAAAACTTATGATTTGAATCATTATCTCTCTGCAGATAACTTCCATGTCACTCTCTCCAGAGCATGAGTAGCACTTTCCCAATTACTTGACAAACAGCACATATAAAATCCATCACCACCAAACCATATTAGAAACTGCAGTTATCTTCATGTTCATCTTGTGTTTTCTTCTGTTTCCAACAAGATTACTATGTTCCAGCCAACCAGGCTGCAATATTTTCGGTTGTTATTAATAAGATTTCCTCACTTAACCTTTATTTCATAAACTATTAAGCATTGTTGATTATAATTTTATATTCTCCTAATTATTACTACTGTTGTATCTAACTTATGGTATTGCTACATAACTTTGGAAAACGTGGGCTTCAGAACAAATGGTTTATAAATGACATCTATGCTCCATCTCTCCATGTATGATTGAAACTAAATTGACAAAAGAAATGAACCAAACAAAAACTACTAGAATAGTTACTGACTGATTATAAAAAGAAAGATGTCTGTTTTTTTTTTAAATTAAGCTTTTGATGAACTCTTTCTAAACTACTTTTGGCTTTACCTCTTCCCTAGTTTAAATACCTACATTAACTTGAATTACTTGTCATTGTTCATAGTCTACATTCTGAGGCTTTAGTGCCTTGGCTTTGTTTGTCCTTCCAGGAATGCCCTGTGCCCTCGAAGGCTCTTTTCCTCATCCTCAAGCCTCCAGTTCCAATATTCATCAGTGTTCCAGGACAACCTCATAGCCCACCTCCTCCAAACATAGCTTGATTGTTTCGTGCTATCCCTACCTCTGTTTCCTGAAATCACACAGCTTTTTCTTTTTGACTTTTAGAATGTCACTTATCCTTTGTATATGATATGACAATGTTCCATAGAAGTGTTTAATATTCTCCTTATTATCCTAAGAGGATCCATGTTTGAAAGCTGAACACATAGTATTTAGTATATTATGTATTATAAAACTCAACTTACATTAAATGAATGAATGCACTTATGTGTATCAAATCAATTAAGAAAATATGCTGTTACTGTTCTATCATTACAATTATGTAATCTACGTATACCTTTAGATTAACTATTAATAAAAAAGGTAAGCGTTCGTATTGACTTGACTACTTTTTCTTACAAGAAGTAACGATGTTCTTTGAAGATGTTAGAATGCTCTCACCTTTTCACATCTGTTATCTAGTATCTGAAATGTACTAAGATCTGTTTCACTTCTCTCTGCAGCATGTACTTCAATGTTTATCCCTTTGTGAATGTATTCTCATTATGAAGAGTTTTTCTTCTAAAAAATGCTACTAGGATTTTCCATATGCCTTTCTGATTTATCAGTAAAATTTTTCCTATATCCAATCCCTTTGATGTTACACTTTGTACTTGATTGGGGGTATGTTGTCATATACTCAAGCACTTAATTTTTTAGTTAACCTTACTGTGATTAGACATAATGGTCACTTGTTTTATGGAGAGTCATAAACAACCTAGAAAATATTCGTTCTCTTCTTATAAGCTCTATTTTCAATAATTTCTTTTCTTGGGTCACTGGAGACAGCCACAGCTATTTGCTTAGGTCTTGGTTCTTCGAAACTCTGCTGTTGCTGCTTGGGGGTGGTGTCTATATAATACATGCACAACCCTACTCCATTACAGGTATTTTCCATACTCTGTTGATGCAGCTTAATAGTTTCTGGTGGCTAGTACTACAAAGATAGTTGTTTTAAAAAGCATTTGATATGATATTTCAGTAAAAATTGAGTTGGGAAATAGTCAACACTCATTCGCTGCTACCATTTGCAGGATGCCTTTAAATTTCTCTGAAAGCCGCAGTCTGGCTCACATTCACGTAATTGTTGAAACAGGTTTCTGCTCTATTGTGTTATAGGAAATAGATTGCATTTTAAATAAAAGAAGTAAAACTTTGTAGTTGATTATTTCATGGGGCATAAGAATAGCTGGATTATTTTTCTCAGATTCTAAATTAGTAGCTCTAGTGCAGCGCTGAAGCTATCCAAGTGAGTCCAAACAATAAATATACCAAGTATCAGTGTAAGTTAAAGCTAAAATAAACTGAGCACAGATGATAGAACTTTTTTCATTTACTATTTATAAGTGCCATTTCTTTTTAAGGACCTTATTATATGGATAGGGGATAATCTGGAAGTGAAATTGGTGAAGAGGATTCGAGATAGAGAAAATTATATGAGTATATGGAAATGGAAAAGATCATGAGGCTAAAAAGAGAAGGAACTGGAGAGAAATGATACCAGGTTAGGAATTTGGTTCTAGACCATAAAAAATTGTACTTTCATACTCAAGGATTTGGTAATATCCTGTAGGAGGTAGCTGGCAAACTACCTTTGGAAAGAGCCAGGTAGTAAATATTAGTCTTGTAAGCCATAAGGCCTCTGTTGCAACTATTCGACTTTGCCATTGTAGAGTGAAAGCAATAGATAATGGATAAACAAGGAAGTATGGCTGTGTACCAGCAAAACAGTATTTAGAAGAGCAGGTAAACAAGATTTGCCCTGCAGGCTGTAATTTGTTGACCTCTACTACAGAGAATAAAGAACCAGTTGATAATTTTTAAGCAAAGAAGGGAGGTAATTAAGCTAAAGGCTGAAATATGACCATAGAAGAGATAATGAAGGAATGGGTAGATTGTTTAAAACTTCTGAAGAAGAGCTGTTGGAATTCACAGGAAACTCCAGGTGGAAGGGAAGAAGTGTTCCTTTACACTGTTGGGCTTAGATGGAGCTGGGTAGTGATGGGTCAAGATCTCCGGAACTTCAGCAGGCTGGGGTGATAGATGCAATGTGGGTAAATAGTTTTCATAAATTTCATAAATTAATCTAAAACCCCTCTATAAAAGAGTTCAAAACAATACAGTTAACAATATTAGGTGTGAAAATTATTTACAGATTTTAATGGACTACAAGGTCAACTAGGAGTCAGCAGTTTGGAAAGAGTGTGTTGAAGGAAAAAATACTGAAGTGATTTCAGAGCTTTAGGAACAATAAAAGCTAAAATTAACTATGTCATTTGATTCTGTCAATAACCTCTGAAGTTTGTAAGATGCAACTTTTTCTCTTTATATAAAAGGAATCTTTGGGAATTCAGGGCTCTTTCTTTAAAAAGGGCATTCAGTTGGACTGAGCATTTCTTCCTAATATTTCCCAATGTTTTTATCCCAACCAATCGTAGCATCAAAGTCTAGCCTATTATTTGAATGTTAATGTTACACAGTGGAGTTAGAGAAGATGAATATGCTATATCACCCTTTCAAAAAGATTAGGAAATTAAGGACAAGAGCAGTTAAGTGTCCTGACTAAAGCTATGTTACACTCCAGTGATAGATTCAAGATTAAAATCTTATTCTGTTGTATTTTGAATCTAGACTTTTCTGCATATTGCCATGACTGTCCCTGAAGAATATTATATAGATACAGATTTCAAAAAATTTCTTTCATAGAATTAGAAATTCTTTAGCTATTTCAGATTATTACAGAAGTGTTAATCCTCACCATATACATCTGTAAAGTGCATAAACCACAATTAAGTAGGTAATAGATAATTATTACAAATATGTTCTGTTTAGAAAGAAATACATACCAGATTTTTATAATTTGGCTAATTACTATATACAAGGTTAGCTTCCTGATATATACACATTCGTATGTATATAAAGAGTATGTAAAGAATAAATTTGAATTAGATGACTTCATGAAAATACATGTTTTCTAAATGAATGATTATTTTGATTTTGCATGCATGACTCCTGTGCTTATTATAAATATATTAAGAATTAGGAGACTTGTCCTTCATGTGTTAGAAAATCTATGTTTTATACAATTTTTATTATTTCTTTATTCTTAGCTTTTAACCTAGGAAAAAGAAATATGTTTAAGTAATATGTTAAGTAGTTTAAATATTTGATTCTTCTTGGAGAACAGGTTTGTACAGAAAGCAAGAGGCTGGTAGCTCCAGGTAATGACTTTTGGCCTCCCTTGGAACTTTTCTGCTCTTTTGATAGCTTCATTTTCCAGTTACAAGATTAACAATGCTGATCCACCTTTATTGTACTCTGAGGAAATGACTTCAGTGTTATATGTTCCTTTATAGAAGTGATATACATATAAATCAAAACTTGGCAAGAATATTTTCTAAAGGATCTGCAACAAAATGTTAATTCCATTATTATTCCTTAGGATACACTGCTAAAGCAAAGAATGTTTAAGTGAAGGGTGAAACAGTAGCATAGATGTCTGTAACTCAGGTACCCATCAAGTTTAATCTGCCCTATAGCTTTATAGATACTTTTGAGAAGATTACTAATTTCACTAGATGTTGCATAATGCTGATTACCTACTGTTCCTCTGGAAAGACAGAAAACCTTATCACATTACATAAAAACACTAACAACTGGATTTTCACATGCCTATTTTATTGTCAGCTGGTCTAAGCAAGTTTCATTCTGTTGTCCACAGGTATCTCTTTGTACTTTGTTAATGACTTTGTAGATTCTGTATGCCCAAACATTTAATAGTAGTAAGCAAGTAACATAAATAACAATGTGTTTATGTAAGAGTAATTTTATGATATTTTTATTTCATGGATATCAGTCATGAATACTAACAGTGAACTACCATCAACTACTGGTTGAGGTCATTGCCAAGTTGATTCTGTTCTTAATATGTTTACTTTTCCTAAACAGGAGCAACCTCTTATTTACTCATTGTTGTGTGAGTCTGTAGACATAATCATCCCTTAGAATTGCATGCTTGAAATGAAATTCTCCATAATCTAGATTATTTCCCATTTCTTTTGACTTTATAACCTCTCAGAATTTGTTATTTGTGGCTCAAATGTGAAACAGTTTAGAAATGCAAGGTGAAATCTGATTATTAATCAAAACAAGGATATAAAAACCACTAATTCACATTCATTTTTACAACAAAATATTCTAAATAAATTTGCATTCTGGAACATGAAACAACTGCACAAAATCTGTACAATTTTTAAATACAAAATCTTCAATTTAAATGAAGTGTCCTAAATAATCTTAGAAAATCCTCTTTCCTCTTGCCCTTCTTAGATTATTTTGTTTCTTTCACTTGGGATTCCTTAATCAAATGAAGGTGAGTTCTTCTATGATTAGTAATAGAGGAACTTTTCATATGTTTTTTTCACTATTTTCTATTAAATTGTGTAAGATACTTTATTATCTTATTTAATTTATGCCATTTAAAAAGTCTCAACAACAAACAAAACCCAAACAGGTGGTTTGTATTGAAGAAATAAAATAAGCTTTATTATTATAGACTAGGACAATTCTCTTTCTATTACACATTACTTGGGTAGAATAAAGTAGACAGCTCATGCTGAGAACACTGAAATGTGGAGAATGCAAGAGTTAAAAAACAGACAATACACTCAGTAGTGTCTCAGGCATGGGTCTCTGAAAATTATGATAAAACCATCCAACTTGAATGAATAAAATGCATGAGCTTATGTGTTTGCTTCTAGTTTTGAAAGTCATTTTATACACGGATCATGCTAATGGTTTAATATTTTTTATTAAATTTATAAAATCATTTATTTCTTGTTAGATATATTAAAAGGGGTTAGTGGCAGTTATTTTTATTGCAGAACACTTTCTGAAAGTACAGTTTTTAAAAAGTGAAAACATATATGATTCTGTTGGTATAATCTTTAGGGTCATTTATTTTCTCTGTTTACAATTTCAATTTAAATATATCTTGTCTCATAATTTAACACTTAACCCAGTAACACAGGGTTTAGGTCTCAATTTGAGGAATTCTAGTTTTGGGTTCTAAATTTATATTTTCAAATACTCTAGATAGGAGTTTTGCTACATTATACTATAACATAAAATTTATATGTGTTTCCAGTAAGTTTTATCAATTATTAATTGTTGAAACAATCTTTCTTTTCACATTAAAGTATGTGTACTACATAGGAAAATTAATCTTTATGAAAAACATTTTTCTTATTTTTACCTTTAATTGACATAAAAGAAATAGCATTTTAAGAGTGGTGATTTTTGAGAGTGCCGATACATCCATATACTTTAATTTCGGAAGTCCTGGACATGAGGAGTGTTTTGCATTAAATTTTGCACCTGATCACATGCCTCTTGGAAGGTTTCCAGAGTGTGGTCTGGAAGAACTGCTACTTCCAAGTTGTGCCACTGAAATTAAGATCTACTCCCCAGAGAAGACAAGTGAATTAACACAGTATGCTTTATGCACAGTGAAAACAAACCAATCTATGTTACTACTTTGGTTAGAATTATAGCACATATCTGCAGCAAATTGAGTGAACTGTATTTTTCTATGAAAAATAAAATCAGTAATTGACTTATTTAACTTTATTTTAGGATCTTTCAAAATGCTAAATTTCTCTGAAAGCTAGGGCACTATGCTAACCACAATTCCAAAATAGCATTTCCTTTTGCCTTCATATTTACTAATTTTCAACTTCTTTTTTTATTTTTGCATAAGAGATAGGCTGACTGTTGATAAAAAAGTAACATTAAAATCAACAAACATGTAATTTACCTCTGTGCATATCAAACTCACTTTAACACAGAGAAATCAAGAATGCTATATCTTTAGCTAATAAATAATAATCACTCAGACATGAAGAAGTATTCAAAGACTAGATTTTGGTGGTGAAGACAGGAGAAATAATAGAAATCTGCACTAGGGCTGTTGGTATATCTTGTAGGGAATATCTAGAAAATTAGATTAATCAAGGAGCAGACATTTGGAAGAAAGTTTGTGTGAATGCCTGACAGTCTTGCTCTTTCCCTCATTTCAAATGTTGGCAGGGTAGCAGGCAGCTCCAAGGGAAATGTGCTCCTTTCATACTTGAGTAATTGATGAATTGTATGCAATATGCAAATGAGAATCCATAAATCTTATGAATGACAGCTTAATTTATGTGAGCCTTAATGAATGCAGGATTAGATTTTAATTAAATATCCTCAAAGGCACCCTGAGTAGTAGATTTTTTTAAGCCTTGTTTTTGAAGACTTGTTTCTCAAGCAGTGCATTTTACAAAAGCAGAAAATCAAGCAAAAAACTTAGCCTATATTTTTATAATAAGCATTGTTTCATTTTACTTAAAAATCAGCAGATCAAATGATAAGTCCTTAACCAATTACATACAGATCTCTTTATTTTCTACACATTTCACTAAATGGATTACTTTTAATTACTGTTGGTCTCTGATATCATATGCTATTTTTAATTACAAGAAAGTTATTAAAAGTTTACCAAAAATACACAGGAGCTGAAGATTTGCTTAATAAAAGATTACATTAGACAGATAAACATTAAAAATAACTAATCTAATTTGAATAAAATAAGATCTTCTTAACCACTTTTTCTTTTTCAGGTTTGCCTCTCTAGACAATACCTAATGAGATAAAATGATAAATAAGACTATTTCATACATGATATTTAATAAGGAGAATTGCACACTAAAATTAGACTGAAATGATGTATACTCCTGTGGGAGATTTACCTCTTTAATTCAGTTTTAATATCATGAATATAGGTTTTTCATTGATTGTATATTAGATGCAGAATACCATTTTACTTTTCTATTAGGCATCTACTTTTTGAAATAGAATTTAAGATTAAAATAAACATTTGATTTGTATTTGGAAATCTAGGCATTTATTTTGTCCATTTGAAATATTTTGTTGTGAAACCACACATAGTTTACATTTTTAGTATTCCCCAGTTCCAACAAAATCAATTTTAAATGACAGAAGTAAAATTATCTTTTTGATTTTGCTCACAGTTATGCTACAAATGCTTTTGTGGCTATAAATATTAAAAAATCACATATCTCCTTAAGTGTTACAAAGTTAAATCACTTAAAAATGTAGTTTACTCACCTAATTTTTGGTATTCAGGTATATAATACATTGAGCATAGAGATTTAAAATGTGTGAATCAGTCTTGGTCAACACCTGAGATTCTATGGTAGGAGGATCTATGACAATGTTGAACCTGTGTTTATAATTTGAGCAGGTGACTGTGTATTCATTTATGATTTGGGAGAATCCATAGACTTACTTCATTGGGTTTTACTAGGGGATTCTTTTATCCAGAAAAGATAAACTATTGCATCACAAAAGACAGTAGTAAATACATGACTTTGTAAACCAAATACTATCTATGTGAAATGAAACCGAAACACACAATTCAATCCCTTTATAAATCAAGCATTTATAAATTATCAATTACATATAAGCATACTTTCCTTAAATTTATTAATAATTCTTAACATTATTAATTTTCAGAGCAAACTCTCTTCAATTTTTTATGTATGTTCTTTTATTGTCATCTTAAATATTGTGATCATTTAAGCATTTATTTTTATCCATTATATTCTTAATATATATATATATATATGATGATTATCTGGTGTCCAAAGTAAAATTTAAATATGCTACATAAAATGGTGATGCATTCTATGTAAAACAAATATTCAAAAATATTTTAGAAAATGTCAAAGCTTAAATCACCTCCAAGTTTACATTTTATATAATTTGACCAACTATGATTTTATCACTTTCTTTGAATGAGGTAAAAAGCAAAGATGTTTTACAGTACTATTAAAATTAAGATACACACTAAACTAAAAGAAAGGCAGAATTAGTCCTTCCATGAATAGTTCCAGGAGAAATTTTTAAAATAGACTTTCATATTCTGGTCAATTTGTATTTATATTTCTGTATCATATAATTTTTTTTAATGTTTATCTTTCACTTAATTGAAGTTATACCTTCATTTTCTTAAAGGGCCATTGCTTAAAACAGTTAATACTATGACCATTGAGATGCCATTTGACAAACTTTTAAAAAAATTTTTTTTAAAAGACCTTTCTTTACATTGTTTTGGTGATGTTTGGTCTTCAAGAAACATTTCAAGCCTTTTATGCTGTACTAATTTCATTTCCAATGCAATTATTTTCAACATTTGTTTTAAAATAGTTTTACAATTTCAATTTGCTGAGTGATTATGTTGGAATCTCCATATAAACTGCATTCTTTTGTTGACTCTAGTATTCCTTGTTTATACATTTTGTACTTCTTATTGGAATTGTTAGAATTGCTTGTCCTTTCCCAAAACCAAAAGTCATAGTTGGTTGTGATTTACATTTCTTGTAATACAGAGATTAATTCATAAATTTCTTGAGTAGTTTTACATAGCCAAATGTATGAAAGCTTTTTACCCTAATGTGGTCTTCATTAGAAGCAATTGTAACTTTCTTATATAAATGAAAATAACCATAAATCATAAAGAATCTTAGTTGCAAATTTCTGTATAATTTTGCTGTTTAAAATTCTTAATATAATGTAGTTTTTCATTTATTACTGAAACAAAGATATGGTTCCTATATTATTTCAGATATAAGTAATTATTTTGACACTGAAATAGTTCATCTATTTTGTGGTGTGCAAAAATAAGAAAAATTTAGAAAAGGGAATATGTAGTATCTATTGTTTTAAGGAGTTATTTTGAACAAGTTACAGAGCTAGTTTTATAAAAGTTTTGATGATGTTAAGCTTTTGTGTTAATCAAAGAAATTTAGAATTTGGTTGGCATATATTGGATGCATAAGTTTTAGGCATGGTAATTATATTAGCCCATTTAGCAAGTTATAATTGATAAGTGACAAAAAATTTTGCCTAGTTGGAAGTTACCAGATGGAACTGTGCAAGTTTTTAAATTGTTTTCAATTCATTTTTGAATGTTTGAAAATATAAAACTACTTTTCAGTTGAAATGAACAAGATAAATGCTGTTTTTAATTACAAGAAAGTTATTAAAAGTTTACCAAAAATATACAAGAGCTAAGATTTGCTTAATAAAAGACCCCCTTAGAAGTTTCTGATGATGTAAGTGCTCCCTTTGTTTTGAGAATTCACAATTTGAAGTACTTCTCATTTGAAACAAGTTTGTGTGTCTGCTTCTCTTGGGTTGCATTAAATGCCTACAAATTGTTTTCCATTTGGAAAAGACTTCACTCTTACCTGAGAATTGTTCTATATGCCAACATTCTGAAATGAAACTATAAACAAAAATGCAAAATAATAATCTATTATTTAAATTGTTCAAAACAGAGAAGGACTGATGTGTGATTAGAAGATGAATTCTAACAAAATAATTTGTTAAAATAGATTTTACTTATTGTGTCCAGTGCAGGTCAATAGCAAAAGAGATTTTCAACGTTACTGTTCAGATACCTTTTTATTTGTACTATCTAAAGTTATACAGTATCTTAAAACACAATGTAGAATATCTAGAATACCATGTTTCCTAAAACTACTTTTAGTTGATTTCAGTTTATTTAGACTATATTAGTGTAGCTCTCATCTCCGGTTCTGATACCACACTCCAGGGGAAGGATGAGAGAATACCCAAGCAGTGCTATGTCATTCTGCTCATCTCAGTTATAGAAGTATTTCAGTGGTGACTGGTTATTTCTAAGCAGTGTCCATGTAACACAACTTATTTTAACCCTAGCCCCTGCTCTCTAGCACTTAGGAAGAGATGCCCAGAATGCTCCTCCTTTTATCAAGCCACATTCCCAAATTAATCCTATATGGTTTGCTAAAAAAAGATTCAGAAACTTATAATAATAATCGAAAGCTGAAACAGGTAAATCTTTACTCAAAATCTAAAGTTCATTCCTGATTTTGTAAAACAGCGCTTTAATACAATACAGTCATACAACTGACTTTTCAGTTCCTTAACAACACATTTAGACTACTGTTTCTAAAGGGATAACATACGAAGTAATAAAATGATACATAGCTACATATAGATCGTTTTAAGTGCATAAAATTTTCAACATTGATTAACAAGCAACACTATATCTTCTGTGCAAAGACATAAAAATTGAATAGGAAATTGACATCACTAACAGGAAGTTTCAAAGAAAAAATTAGTATATTGAGGAAAAAATATCAAAAGTAACTGAACTTTTTACTTTTTTTTTTTTTTTTTTTGGTACCAGGGATCAAACTCATGACCTTGTGCTTGCCAGGCAGGCACTTAAGCCACTGAGCTAAACCCCCAGCCCTAACTGAACTTTTTATATTCACCCTACATAATACTCAGAAAATCCAAAAAGAAGATGGCTTTTTCATTTGCATCTTGCAGAATATCAAAACTCATATGCTGATTTTTACTCTTAAGAAATGTTCTTTTATAAAAAGAATGATTAATATTTTGAAGTGAAAGCCTACAGGAATAGACTTTGTCTAAGAGTATAATTCCTAATTCTGTTCATAACTAAATATTACCATGGTATTTACACTATTCAAAATGATTTTTAAACCATTCAGTATAATGTTCATAACTTGTACATGCTTGTAATATGCTATCAGAAAGTGAAATATTTTAACACACTGTTAATAACTTTTATTTAAAATCTTATTTTAAAAATCATTATACATTGCTTTTTTCCTCAAAAGTTTTAGAGAATAAAACTGCTATTGGAATATTTGAGTTATTTTATGATATTACACTAAATAATCTAAAATAAAAGAAATAATTCACTGTACTGAATATATAGAGAAAAATTAAGGGAAAGTGAGTTCTAATTCTATTTTATTCTTAATAAGACTATTGTGATTGTTTTAGCTCTTTTGAAATAGTTACTGAAAAAGAAAAATGGTTGACCCTTAACTGTAACATTACTATGTGAATCCTCTAAAACCAAGCCACTTTTAATGTATGCAATATCAGATAATTACAAAATTTGGAATACTGCTAGTAACTAAATGTGTAAAACTGGTGTTTAAGTGTTTGACCCACTTTTAACTCAGAGTCCTTAGAAGATGAAAATATGTTCACCTCTTACCTGCCTCAGTGATAATTATCATTGTATTGTTGCATCACATTTCTTGACTCTTGTATAATTTAGCTCTGTCAGCATTAATCTCTTGGCTGTTCACATCAGTGGAACTGAAAGTCTGCTTAATATTATGGAAGTTAGGTGGTTGGCATCGCAGTTGGAGAAAAACAATGAAAAAATTTAGTATGATAAATGTCTGAACATTTATGCTGTAGTGAAATTGTGTTTGGAAATAGATTTTTTCTTCTTTCATATAGAAGATTAATGTTGGATTTATTTGTCAAAAATTCTTAGATTACTTTTCCCTTTTTTTCAACTAATATTATTATTGCTTGTCCTTTTGGCATTTGTAACAGGAAATAGATGTGAATCATAAAGTAAAAGAGAAACGCTTTTTATATTACAGATTTGCATTTTCCTTTCACTATGTGATAACAGTCACATTTATAAGGGTGTAGGAACGTTCTGACAGGTGTGAAGGATAAGGGTGGGACATAAACTCACTACTATAAGAAAATGAACTTTTTGATAAAGACATCATAGTACTGATAAGTAAAGTTCAGGGAACGTAATTGTCTGTTATTATGTATCATTTTATTACCTTTACATTGATCTTGATCTTTTATATGGATAACAAAGCATTACAAAGGCAGTCTTTTGTATAACGTACTTTTATTTGCAATACTATCTTTATATCAAAGACTAGTTAGCAGGCAAAGGATACATATTTCATTAAAATACTGAGAGTAGTCTTTTACAGAATCTGAAAACTTAAACACTGTGGAGTGCTTCAGAATTTTAAATGAACGAATTCCATTTGTATTACATTTTAATTTAGTTAGTCAAACACATGTGTTAAACATGATTATGGGCTGAGAATTGCACTAGACATTATGGTTGAAAATAGGGAGCAAGGTTTGCCTTTGGCCTGAGAGAGCGTGTAACACATCTGGAGAATGCAAAAGTATATTGTGTGCAAGAAGCAATTTAAGACTTAATGAAGATGTACAGAAATATGTTATTAATGATAGATCAGTAGAAATCTAAAAATTTTATACTGCTGCCCTCCTAGAGTCTGTTGGTTTCTTTTATGCTCATTAAGTAGTAAAGCCCACTTTCTGCTGGTTTCCTAATTGAGTAAAAGACCTTTTCTCTTTACTGGTATATTTGCCGGAATATTTCCATCTAATTTTCCCGTAACTGTTAACTTAGTATTGAAGCCTCGTCTTCTTGGAGATGTCCTGCTAAACTTAACACACCATTCTAATAGTATATTTGTCTATTTATTTCTTGTCTCTCTCTACTTGGATCCTTCCCTAGAGCGTAATAAAATCTTAATAAATATTGCTGGGCAAACAAATAAAAAAGACAAATGTCAAACTGAAGGTGAAAACATTCAGTGGAATTTTATAAGCTGCGGAGGTCACTTTGAAAATCTGGTATAAAGGAAAGTCAGATAACGTTCCTCTTCCTTACACACCAGCATTGTAAGCTATGGCGTAACACATGGAAACTGAGGAGGCCATGAGCACAGCAGAGAGCATCAGGTTGCTTTGGTGCCTGGAACAGGATGAGTGTGCTTAACTTTAGCACGAATAACTGATTCTTGTGCTCCTATTTTGTGCAAGAAATTGTAAACCGAAGGTAGTTAGATTGGTGAAAATTTGAGCTGCTAATTTTGCAAAGAATCCGAAACGCCAAAAGAAGAGGGTTGGAGATGCTACAGTAAGACATGAGACCCGCAATGTCCCTTGAGAAGCAAATCCTATGATGTAACAAGCCATTCTAATACTGGGTCAAAAGCAACCTTTCAAAGGTGGCTTACAAAGGCTTCATTTACTTTTGTACTTAAGAAATAGCATCAGAGGTTTGAATTCACCCAGAAGAAGGAGCCTCTTTTAAGTGCAAATAATCATAATTTAAGCATTTTACCTTAATTATCAATTAAATTCTTGCAGGGTTTAGTTGATTGTTGAGTGAAAAAAAGTGTAGATGGCTGAGGTAATGGCCTTAAATGTCAATGGGAGGAGTAAGAATGCCAAGAAAGCAAGCTTCACTAAAGTGGAGACATGAAGACTGTCAATTACAATATTCCTAAAGCTTGTTTTGGCTATTACTCAAAATCTTCTTACTTGCTGATTTCTATTGGTAAAGCAGTGGGTAGAATGGTTAGTATTTGGGAGTGTTGTTAGAACCACATTAGAGCTTGAGGAAAAAAGCAACTAACTAATGAATAGCCAACAAAATGAGTTAAAAACAATGTATATGAATACTTAATCAAGTGGACTTGGTGATGGAGATTATAGTGAAAGGAATTTCAGAATCGAAGGAGGACTCATCAGTGATCTAAACACTATGCACCAAAGGTCAGTGTGTATTTTACTCTAGCTCTAATAAACTGAATATTTTCTAGCTTCTTGTTAAACACTGAACAGACAACAATCTTAGGGGAAAATAAATTTTGCTGCTGTGAACAGCAAAATTTGCTGCTGCTTTTCCTTACATTTTACCAAAATATTCCTCTCTGTATCTGTGAGTTCAGATGTAAAAGAAAAGAAATTCAGTATATCAATTATTAAGATACCCTTTATTAAATGATTTAAGAGTTGTCTTTTGTCTTAATGTTCTTCTAAGACTTTTATTTTCTATGTAAGAATTATAAATTCTTTTCTTCATTTGTTCTGTATTCTGAAGTCCTCAAACTTATGGTTGTGTTTTTCTAGGAGAATCAACGATCTTGTCAAACATCAGGACAGGGTTCAACACAGTCCTTAGTAATTGACAAGGTCACAGTGACATTTGCTCCCCTGTTCTGGTTACTCTAATGTGCACTTAGCATCCTACCTGAGTTCTGTGGTGTTTAGTAGTTTAAAATATTTGGACCAATAATTTCAGATTTATTTTTGACTGAGGCAAGAAAGAGAGGTTAAATCCTAAAATGTGAGTGGTAAACTTAGTGTTCAAGAGGATGTCTCAAATTTAGATGGAAGCTGGAGATTTAGCTCAATGGCATAAGCACCTGGTTGGCAAGCACGAGGTTGTGAGTAGGTTGTGAGTTCAGTCCCTGGTACACACACACACACACACACACACACACACACACCCACACACACACACAAATCCTGCTCTCCAAAGTCAAAAGCAACAAATCAGGCTAAATCAAATATAGATGGAAGACTCTTACGGTATAGCAAAACATAGGCTACCACTGAATTTCTTTCTAAACAGCAGGACTGTGAAGAAAACTAGATTTTCCCCTCTTTGACATAATATCTCTTCTCATGAGAGTTATAAAATAGACAGGTTAATCTAAATTATGACAGGAAAAAACAATATAATGGAAAAACATAAAAATGTAAATGAGAAACAAATCTAACAGATGCGGTTATATCTGAGCATAGGGTAATACAAATGAAATGTTTGTAATTCTTGATTATTTTTTGTCTCTTAGATACTAAAACCAGCCATAGAAGCAAAGAATGAATGTGTATCTGTATATATAGTGGGGTGTGTGTGTGTGTGTGTGTGTGTGATTACAGGATTCTTGCAATATCTGAGAGAGTATGTTTTCATTTCTGGTCACCACCTTAGCAAACTAATCAATGAGGCATGAACTGCTATCTGCAGTGAAAGAAATGAAAAATAAACCACAGATAATCCCTCAGTTAAAAGGTTATTCTGTGTGATAAAAGCTATTTTGTTAATTTATTTACTTACTGGTACAGTGAGATAAAGTGAAAGTACAATTAGGGAATTCTTGTTGAAAGGATTTTAAAGGGCAATGATGACTTAATATTTTATAACATTTGATTGACAACTTAGCCACATTTGTAAGCTAAAATTTTCTGTGGCACATAAAATTCTGCCTTATTTTAATTTAGTTCATTTTATATTTTAAAGTTTGTTGGTATGTATAGAATATAATTGATTACTCAACAAAATAAAATTGTGTAAATGAATATGTAGCATCTTTTATTATATATATTAATTTATTGAGCTATGGCAATTTTTTACAGAGGGTGTTCTAGTACTTCAATATTTTCTATTAGCAACATACATAGTATATATTTTTTGAAAATTATTATTTTTTTCTCCAGTTAATTCATGTAGCAAATATAGGATTAATTTTCTACTTGCTACCTGAACTATTGAATTCTTGGAACAAAATATATATATATATATATATATATATATATATATATATATATATATATATAAAACAGAGCTACTGCATTTAAAGGTTTTGTATAGATAGACAACAATGATATATAAATTGTTATATTAACAGGATAAGGATTATATTATATTCCATAGAACTATGAAAGCGAGGGAAGTTGGTAAGCAATGTGTACCTGGGGAGATTAGGGAAGAAGTTGTGGAGAATTAATGCAAAGTTTTTTTCATGTGGACAATTGAAGGAAAGCACATTCCAGGCTGAAGGATTAACATCTGTGAAGCATGAATATCTACAAATAATCAGGCACCAACTGCTGAGTGAGGGTGGGAAAGTTATGAGAAATTATGCCTGCAAGGACTGAGGTGTTAGACTTTCAGGGCCTTGTATGCTATAACAAGCAATTTAGTGGACTTGTAGATTTTCAGAAAGCACCAAAGGTGTTATGATGTGCATTCTATCTGTGGATCAGCTGTGTCAGTACTAAACACATACAGCAGTAGAAAGGGAAGGACCCAGGAAAAGATGAGAATGAGATGAAGAAGAAAGTGAATTGGGAGGTAAATGATAGGAAGAAGAACAGAATAAATAGCTGGTGCCCATTGAGTTGAGAAGTGGAAAGAATACTAAGTGAGGAGGACTCGGTATGACTTTCTGGATTTGTCTGTGGGTATTGAATCAATAGTGATTTATTATTAGAGGCATCAATACAATATGTAATGAGATCCAGGTTTAACACAAAAGATGAAAAGTTTACATTAGCCATCTTAAATTTGAAGTGCTTGTAAAATATCCACCAGATGTTTATTATACCAATGTTAGGTAGATTTGGAGCAGAAAAGGGAAAAACAGTTTCTGAATTCTCAGAAGCTTTTTTAATCATTGATGAATTAGATGTCAATTTCATTTTTAAGATGGGTATGCACAAAATTTTTGGTTTAAGAACTAGAGTTTTTGTTACCCTTTCAGGAAAAACAATGAAAAAAAATTATTGTAGAGGCCATTAGTTGTTTCACTAGGCTGAAAGTTGTATTTTTACTTACATAGTCACCTTCATGTACTCTTCACACTGAAAATAATTTTATATACTATACCAGTAGATAGTTCTTAAAGTTAGCCATTTTTAATACATGTGAGCAACTTAAATATTTTTCTTATAATTTTTTTATCCAGAGAGATCAGATGGGGTGGGAGGAACAACAGTACCACTGAGGAAATGGGAAGAAGATTATGGCATAGATAGTAAGCCGCATGCTTATAAGATGTGTGTGTCCCTGGACACTGTAGAAATCACTAAGTTCTTCTTCTTCTTTTGCTTTTGCTGTTGGCATAGTTATGCACAACCCTATGATAATAGTTTCCTTGACTATTTTAGATTTTATAGTTTCTAATGTGACATAGCACCTCCGAAAGTTCAGAGGGGAGGGAAGGTACAGATTCCCAAAGAGTAAGTGACTTGCCAAGGTCAGATACCTAGTAAGTGAAAGCTTCTGTCTTTTAATCCATAGCAAAGTGACCTTTGTCTCCCTTGTTCAGAGCCACTATGTTATAGTGGAATAAGCATAGACTTTGAAGTCAGAGATGCCTGGGTTTAACACAAAGATCTGAAATTTGCAAGTCTTCCTGTGTGACCAGTTAATGCAGATTGCTCTTCCAAGGCATGGCAGACACATCTGCCTGAAAGGTTTGCTGATTTTTAAGTGAGATACTTATTTTACTTAGTACAATGTCCTTTTCTGACATACTAACTTTCCCTTTCTTTCCTCAGTAAAATTGCAATTTAAGGTTTTGTTTTCAAAACTGGAAGAAAAGAGGATCAATGATCCACTATTAAGAACTCAGAGGTTAGACCAATAGGCCAATCATCTCATTATATCTACTTTTTGTTGCTGTTGTTGTTGGTTTCATGATAATTGCATTCTTTTATTTTAAAATTCATTCTAAACATTCCCTTCTGATTACATAAATATTTTTCAAAGTATTTTCAGTTGATTTCTTTAAAATCTAACTAACATTTAACTTGCACTTTGATATATTCATATTACTACTTGGAATATCAGTCTAAGAAATTAGATAAAAGTATCAGCCCACATACTTATAAGGATTTTTTAGTGTATTTAATAATTTTGAACTGATCTCTTATCCTGGGTACTTAGTGTGGCCATCTTTAAAGTATCATTACAATATACTCTTTCTTAAAACCTGCCAATGTATTTGGTGCTACAAACCTGAAATAAGCTTAACTAACAGTTGATATGCTCAAACTAAAATATAAAGTAAGTGGTTGTTATAAACGTGTACTTTGTAAAAACTTTTTTATATAATTCTTAAAAAGTACCATTTTAGCAATATTGTTGATATGGTGGCCTCTGTCCTGGGTTTTTAGGATCTGTATCTATTTTGTCATAAGGTTGATATTTTCAATTCCCTTGGCACATGGAGCCAAATTTTAATTCCTTCTAATTGGAGTACTAAGGTACAGTGTTACCATAACAAAACTCCCATCCTTATGATCCAACAATAACACTGGAATTACATAAACTGTTTCTGTGAATGTATACTATAAAGTGATTCATATGGAATAGTAACTCAGGTTGACATAACTGAACATCTACTTAAAGAGATCATTTAACATTTTGAAGTAAGTGGTAATAGTAAATATATATTAAATAGATGACATTTATTCTTTCTATATATATAAACATTTTAGGAAAATGTCAAGTAATGGTAAAGTAAATTTTTAATTATCATCTTTACTAATTTTTAATGTTGCAGTTTAACACTGAGATGTAAAAAAGCTGAATCTTAAGTGCTTTCATAATACTTATTCATAGATATTAGAAATTATATTTAACTTTTCATGATATTATCACTTAAAATGATTTGTTTATAGGATTAGAACTTTTAAAACTTTATTTAAAGTGAGAATATCAATATGTCTTTGAATAAGAGAAGTAGGAATGCTACTGTGACTGTGACCCTCCTAATTCACTATTTATCATGCTACAGTTTCTGAAATACCTGATATTTTTATTAATGTTTAGTCATTGTTTTCATAACTCTATTGCCTACAGAAGAACATGAAACCAAATTCTTATGCAATGTTGTCTTTTAAGACAGTTAACTGTGAGGATTTAATAAATTTAATTAAATGTAAAATTACCTAAATCTGTAATGATATAAATCATATACTCTTTAGTGATACATAGAGGAATTTTATTTTATATTATTTTATTTGTTGAGATTAGGTCTTATCTATAAACATCAGTATTGATATAATCATGAGAACAATAATATACTTCTGTAGTCTACAATTAGTCCATGTTTTATACACATTTGGAACATTGAATTAATCGCTGAAACAATAGAAAGAAATTCTTTACTAGAAATAGCTCTCTTTGCCTTGGCTTTGTGGCAACATGACATTAGGGAACATATATGGTTGTTGTTGAACCTGATTGCTTTAGCAGCCCTCGAGTTGATAGTATCGGGTTCCAACTTGCCCTGCTGGGTCAGCGTGGACCCAGGCCTTTAAAGAGAAAAGTTCAGGGAAAGTTCACCTCTATTGTTTTACCATGGTTACGAAACAGAAAGAAAAAAAAAAAAGAGAAAAAAAGAACAAATCTTGAGTTTGTGACTTGTTGCTGCCATGAGCCCCCTCTACTGGGTTCTTTCTCCTTTTATCAATTAAGCATTGCAAAAGAAAAAATTAGAACTTGCTGTGGGCTATGTGTGATTAGAAGCTAAAGTACACTCCATTATCTCTTGTAGGTAATCTCCAGTTTTGATAAATGACTAGCCCTTTTAACAAGCAGTTAGATTAGTTTGACTTCATTTAAAATACTTATAAAATTGTCTTTTTGTTGTAATATTAAAATTTGCAAGGATGTAATATTTATTGGTTTGGAGGAGGAAAAGACAAAGGTTATTAAAAATAATTTATCTTTGGTTAAGCATGTAAAAATACATAGCACTTTCAAGGAGAAGATATAAAATATTTTCATTCAGAATTTTCATTTATATAAGTAGTAAGAAGCTTTGGTGTGTAATAGCACAGGGTGATTTTACTGGAGTTACCTCTAGGTGTCTTTTGTGGTACTGGGGATTAAACTCAAGGATTTGCACATGCCAGGCAAGTTCTCTACCACTGAGCTATGTCCTCAACTCTCTGGGTGTCTTTTGAATATAAGTGAAAATTCAAGACAATTCAGTCTTGTAGCTTTGGTTATACACTAAACTTGCATAATTTTTGTTTCAAGAATATTTACTAAGTATTCATTTTGAAAACGTAAATGCAATCTAGTTGACTTCATATTTTTGTCCTCTGTGCTTATAAAATCCTGTAACTACAGCAGTACCTCTAGAGCTATCCTTATTTTAAAAGAAAGTATTGGTGATTCCTATGGTTTGGAATGTTGTATGTACAACCCAGAATAAATCACTACCCAAATTTGTCCAGTTTTTGTGCATATCTTTTTAAAAATATGAATGTATACTCAAGGAAAAAGAGACTTTAGGTAGAAATGCTAAGACAATTTTTTCTATGATTTACATAATAATATAGTTAAATGAATTATATGCATTTCATATTAAGATATTTCTTTACATAAAGAAATTACAGGTCCTTTTAAAATTGCTCTAACTGCCCTAAAAATCCTATGCTACTTTCTATTCGTCACGCATGTGGAGACTCCTCTCCAGGTTGAAGTGAAAAGGGGAAGTTACACAGAATCAAGATAACAGAGTAAAATGAATCTTGGTAACTCTTTGGATGACACTATCTATGTTATGTGCACTTTTGTTTATTGATCCTTTGCTGTTTTGATTAACATAATTTGTTTTCCTTGGAGTCACCTATGTCAAACATAGAATTGAACATTCATATGATCCAGATGGAGTGTAGTGAAAGAAAAGGGAGAGATTTATGAATCTGTTTTAGTTAACTATAAAAAGCATACCAAGTATCAAGATTATCTCTTATGAATTATATCATAATTTATATGAATAAAAATAATATTGGTGTTACTTTTCTCCTGTATACTTACTTCCAGTGTCATTGTGAAATGATAGATTTAAATTGTTTCTATATGTTATTCTTTTACAATCTGAAAGTAATTTTTTAAAAAATAAATTAGTTTGGTTATATTTATAAATGATGATCTTAATTTGTGATCCACACATTTTCAGTGTGGTTTCTTCATGTTAAAATGGAGAAATATTTTATTTGTAGAGTACTCAACATTACTAATGATCTCTTTGGAATAAAAAAGACTTCTTGAATAACTGAATCAGGCAGCTGATAAGTAACTTAGGACTTATGAATTCAGAGGTCATCTAGTCCTTCACCTGCCTTCACACAGGACTTAGCTCAACCATTGAAGATAAATGACTGCCTCTCAGATGTTAAAAATCTTTAAGAGAAGAGTCTGCAGAGACCTTCCCTGATAACCTATTCTAATGTTTAACTGCTCTAATGAGAGGAAGAACTATTTTTTCATATCTCATCTACATCCCTCTTGTTGCAATTTAAGGGTTGATACTTATTTTTAATGTTATTTTCCTGCTTTTTATTGCTGTGTATTTTGAATTTATTATTGGCCAGATTTTCCCAGTGCATGAAGAGTTAGAAATAAATCTCATGCATTTTCAAGGAGTGTTCTGGTATACATATATTTCACTGGCCTTGCAATCATGTTTTCTGTCTCCTTAGAACCATTGTTCCCTATCAGTTAAAGAGCTGTAATTATTTACTTTTAAAAAGAATAACTGACTTGGGCATTGTTTGACCATTCATGCTCCAGTGCACTAAAGAGCTCTAATGTAAATGGGATAAGAAAAATTTAATTTTTCTGAAATTTACCTTGGAAATCCAACTTAAAGCTTCATCCAAAGAGAAATCTCCCATGAATCATCAAGATCTGTATGATTCTTAAGTGTATTGCTTACTTTGCTGATATTATATTAATTCACTTATTCTATTTTTATGTAAAAATCATGAAGAAAGCATAATTTTTAAAAAGTTAATAAGTTAATTTATCTGCCTAGCAAGCGCGAGGTTGTGAGTTCAATCCCTGGTACCAAAAAAAAAAAAAAAAAAAAGAAAGTTAATTTATCTATATAGAATTACATTTGTCTATTCCTCTATATTGTAGGGGATTGGTTCTAGGACCTGCTATAGGTACCATATTTTGAGAAGCTCAGTTCTCTTATATAAAAAGGTTTGGTGTTTTTTCGTATAATTTATGCACATCCTATTGTACACATTAAATCTATTTAGATTACTTATAATACTTAATAAAAGACAAATGATATGTAAATAGTTGTTATACCATATTGTGTAGGGAATAATGGAAGAAAAAGTCCGTGTATGTTTAGTGTAGATGTAACATTTTGCTTAATATTTGGTCACCAATTGGTTGACTCTATGGATAAAGAATCCATGGGTGGAAAACCCATGGATCCTGAGGGCCAACTTTGTTTTACTGTGAAGAAATACAATATTTTGAAGTCAAAAGATAGCATTTCTCTTTTCCTCTTTATATAAATATGATCCTAAACTATACTATCTTACTAAGGAGCAGGGGATTTATTGTCATATTTAAATAAAAAAGCTTCATATAGTTTTAAAATGTGTCTGTAGAACTCACATTTTTATATCATATATATTGTATATCTTAATATTCAGGCAACTTTATGTATTTTGGTGATGAATAGTGTAAAAAGAATATATATGTAAGTTAAATTTAGCTATAAGTTATAAACATTTAAAAACTTTAAATGGAAAGTCAGTGACAAAATTATCATAAAACTAAGATTCTATAAAAAAAAGACACTGAGAAATATGAATACTTGGGAGATGTTAGCTTATTTGAACATCTTAAAAACCTTATACAATGTGAAAATTACTATATGCTATATAAATCATGAAAAAATTAATTTTGTAATTATTACACTTATTATATTCTCCATGACATCATTGTATAACATATTGATATATTGTTCAGTTTTATAAATAGTGTTGGTGAACTTGCTCAAAAGAAACGATAACAGTTTGATTTGGAAAACAGCAGCAAAAATCCATCTAAATGTCATATTGCCTCCATTAAAGGTATTAGTCCAAAGAAAAATTTACAGTATCTCTCTATAGGTGTATTTGAAAATAAGAGAGATTATATTGGTCTTCTTTGAAACTCTTTTTTCCAAAAGGAGTCATTTTCATAGTTAGTATCTTTGGGGTGGCAGTTTAGTTCAACAGCACAAGCACTGGTCTGATGTGTGCTAGGTCATGAGTTCAATCCCCCAAACAGAACACAACACAACACAACAAAACAAAACAAAACACCCAAAGCTGCATAGCTGGTATCATTATATTCCTATTTCAAAGGAACTAAATTGAGGACTGTAATAATTAACTTATTTGCTTTAATTCAATCATGTCACACACATTTTAGTATCAGTCTTTAACTATATGGTATATTGTTTTGGAACTATAAGAATATAAGAGCAAACCATGCAGAAGAGATAGTTTGCATTATGTGTGGTAAATGGATGCTTGATTAAGATTTCAGCTTTTACTTTCCAAAATTTAGTTTTAGGGAAAATTGCTACTCCATTGCAACAAAATGTCAGTGCTTCGTTTTAATTTAAAAGTGATTACTAGCCTTTTGAAAAGATATTTGGATTATTCTCTTAAGCACATTATAATCTTTCTTTCTCTCTCTTTCTTTCTCTCTCTCTCTTTCTTTCTCTTTTTCTTTCTCTCTCTTTCTTGCTCTCTCTCTTTCTTTCTCTCTCTCTCCCTCCCTCCCTCCCTCCCTTCCTTCCTTTCTTCCTTTTTGTTTTTCAGACAGGGCCTTGCTATGCCATTCAGGCTGGTCTTGGGCTCACTTTGTAGCCCAGGCTGGTTTTGAACTTGCAATGATCCTCCTCCTGCCTCAGCCAACTGAGTGCTAAGATTTACATTATCATTTTTACCTATGTATGGACCTGTTAATCTTTCTCATATGCTCTTTCAGGAATAAAAGACAGTGAGACTTGTTTATTAAATACTGTGCCCTCAAAAACTTATTTGCATAGCTAGCTCATCATCTTCCTCTCATTTTCTCCTATATTTTGACCTCATTTTTTAATCTAGATTTCTACTGTTATTTTCTAACAAAGGTCCCACACTCCAGTCTTTTTTTCCATAGTTTGATACTTATATCAATTTATATTTTCTTGCTTTTACAACAGGAAACAATGGGGGAGATAGAAAATTACTAGATGTAAATAAATTTTTCTGCAAAAAATTTTTACAGGTGAAGTCACAAGGAAAATACTATGTTCATATGTGTAAGCTAATCAATTTTATTTTTGCATCAAGCCACAGTGTAAGGAGAATGAAAGGTGTCCATGTACGATAATCACATCACGTATATCTGTTAAATTTCAGATACTGAAAAAAAAAAAGGAAACAAATTGAGATAGTATGTCTCATTGCTTTGATTATTTCAAACCTGAGTATTTACAAATATACTATCTTTAATGGGATTTTAATTAAAGAGCCTGTTTTTTAAAAAGTGTCTTTGTCATGATGAAATAGATTTTAATTAGTATTAACTCCTTAAATTTAAGAAAGATTCAAGATAGATGTATGGGTTTAACTTTTCCCCTTTTTGTTTTCCTGATTATGTACAAATTACATTGTAAAGTATCACTTAAAACTCTCCGGGACTGTGGGTTGATACTGCTCAGTAGTATCTGCCTAGCAGGTCCAGGATTCTACCTCTGACACCATGAAAATCAAAACAAAACAAAAACAAACCCCTGCAGTGTGCAGGGTTATGTTCTCATATCTGTAATGTTTACATTAGAAAATACTCCATTTGAATTTTTATGTGACTTGAAGCTGGATGATAAAGTTAGGAAATATTTATGATAGGAAGGCTATGCTCATCCACTAGCTTCCTGACAAGAAAAAATATAAAAATAAATATATGACATTGAACGAGGGTCCTAAAGAATAATAACATAAATTAAAGATCAGCTGTTGAGGGAGGTGAGAGGAGTGAGAAAGAGGTAAGAATTACAAAGCCCACTCAGAAAATTCGTTACAAACTATAACATCATTACTGATTGCTGATAGATGAGGCTTTAGGACAAGCTGAAAGATTGCATTTGATACACTTGGTTCTAAAAAAGAGGGGGGCATTTGGCTATTTAATGGTAGAATTAACTTTCCCCAAATTTTTACTGTCTAAGGATTGAAGGAGTTACTTTGATAGTTAACACATTGCCTGTCTATGCATTCATTTGTAGGCCTGGGCTATGTGAATTCAATGAAGAATTCAAATCTACATATTTGTCAATAAATTCATTTTTAATGATGTCTAATGGTTTTTTAATGATGCTTAAACCTCTGTAAGCCTCACACTTCAGCAGTCCAAATCTACTCAATATAAGCAAACTTTCATCTGAAGATAAGTTTATTTCTTCAAATGAACCCAATGTGTCAAGAGATGTAGCCAATGGCGTTATACAAGGGCAGTATTTTCTTGTTCCTGATCTTGAAATTTACTCCTATTTCCCACTTAGAGTCATTGGGTAAATGTAGATCAAAATCTCAATGCAAATTATTATTAGTAGTGGAAACCTAGTCCAAAATTTAACAGTTTACCTTGACAGTACTTAATTAGTACTTCTTATCTATTTGATAAATTTGGGTCTGTCTTAGACTTTATGCATTACTCAGTATTACCTTCAAATACAATGAATTGTTCTTGATTATTTTCTGAGTTCAAAATTACAATAAATGCAGAGTAATAGTATCTTAATCAAAATTTATCAGAGGAATTATTTCACTGATTTAAAAGATAAAGCACACCTATAGTAAATACATTTCCATTTTTGTTAAAATTGGGGCTGGGGGTTTAGCTCAGTGGCTTAAGTGCATGATTGGCAAGCGTGAGGTCTGAGTTCAATCCCTGGTACTGAAAAAGAAAAAAAAAATGTGTATTTCTGTCCTTCATTATTTGAACAAAGATTAAAATTCATCCTTAAGTGCTTAGAAAGTCAGTTTTTACATTGTTTTAAGCTCAGTAAAATGTTGTAATAAGTTCATTTTCAGTCTATTCAACATTTTCCCCCTCAATGTGGACAAATGACCTTGGACCATTAGTCAATTATCTAGTGCAACATGTAGTCAGTCAATGTTCATTAACAAATCCAACTCTTAACATGTCAACTTCACATAACCTATACTACAGTTCCAAATCCAACTTCAACCCTTCCTCCCTACGCCTGAAGATGAATTAGGTAACAAGAGCATATTTGCTCTGATTAAAGATCTGAGCTACCCACAGGCATGGATGGTGTTGAGTTTCTTTTTACACGTTTGTTTCCTCCTGCAGTAGAGCTCTGGCATATACAGTCTCAGACATTTTAAGCAGTTAAAGCAAATAATCACGATGTCTGTGGTGCACCATGCATAGTCAGTTTTGTCTCTAGAGACAAACAGCCAGATCTCAGCAACTTGTGACAAACTTTCATTTCTAGCTCATATTTCTTGAGGTCTGCTGGTCAAGGATGACTGTTAGCTTGGTAGCAGTCAGGGGATTCAGATGTTCTCACAGAAGAGAGCAGAAGCTCAGGATGGGGCAGAGAGGTTTGTCACTGCTCAGACCTCTGCTCAAATTTGGCATATGTCACATTTGTTCTCCTGTCATTGGTCACAGCAAGTCCAGTAGCAAGCCCAAAATAAGAGGTAAGGAAACCTATAATGAAGAAATATATTTTTCTCTGACACCAGGAAGGATAGTAAGGGCAGGGAGGGAGAAATTAATGGTGAATAATCAATAGCATGTATTAGTCAGAATGAATTTATTAAATAAGTGTTATCCTTTGACTCTGTTAAGGTACTGTAAGTTAGACAATTAAGTTCTTATTTAGAAGTGAATTTTGAAAGGAGACTATTTTAAATGTGATTAAGCTCTAAGCATTTCCCATTCTAAAATATAGAATGAGATGGCAATAAATATGTTAGAGAATAGGTTGTTAAACAGATATTTGAGAATCCAGTCATATATATTCTTAATTAGTCCTGAGTAAGAGTGGCAAGACACTTTAATATGATTCTCTTAGAACCTCTTGAAATGTTATGGTCTAATAATTTTTTCTCTTGTGCAAAATTCTTGTGAATTGATTAAATTGACTTCTGAAGGGGTTTATTTTTTTCTCACTAATTTTAAAGAAGTAATTTATGGTTCAATCCTTTAAAATAAAATTAACTCTCCATTTGGCAGCATCATTTATGCTGTTGTCAGCACCACCTTTCCCTAAGATAATTATTATCATGTGTTTCAGGAAAGATGTTAGGGTATATTTCAATGCTTTATTTTTTAATCAGCATTGTCCCTTGTCTCAATAAATCTCTATTATTATACAAGTTCAATGCTACCTTTTGCTTGCAATATATTCTGCTCCAATGTAGAGTAAAAATAAATTTAAAGTAATTGCTTTCAGAAGTTTAATGTTTTATAGGACTGTTGTAAGTAAATAGGATGCAAAGCACTTGTTAATGTTTGCTTGCTAAGCTTACTCAAGATGTTTATGTGAGCCCAGAATTATTTTCTTTCTTCCCTGTTTCATAGTACCATAGCTAATCAAGAAGCTAATTCATTGGTAGCAAACTTTTGAAAATGATTCTATAAGAAATGTTTTTTTAAGCATATTGTACGATTTTCATTTTAATTTACTGTCACAGAGGTAAAGTTTATATGAAAATGATATGCAATTTAGAATCCATTGAAAATTGAGAACTTATTTTATATTTTTCAAAATTCTTTAGATGTAACTAATTTGACTTTAGCATATACATTTTTATGCCTTGCTCTTTTTAAAAATGGAATGTTGTATCATAGAATGACAAGAAACTAGATTTTAAAGGGCTTTTCCCAAATATATGTTAAAAGGCATTCTTGTGAAAAGCTGAAAATGGAATTCGAGAGCAAAATGAGTTTTCTGAGAGGTCTTGGATTCAGTCCTGGGTCCTAAAATAAAACCCCAAACTCACATGAAGAGGAAAGAAGATAGACAGTGGAAACTGAAGGTGCATGCATACCTATCTGAGTACATATGGCATTTATGTAATTTGGGGTTGTCTATGGAGCTAGAAGAGACCTAGATGTTGCTCTATACCCTAATCTAAAAAGTAAAAAAGGCTTTTTACTTTTGCGTGAAAATTAAACTTTACTGTGGTATTGTAGGAGTTAAGGCTCTTATGCTTAAAAACAAGAGATCTTTGACAGGCTTATTAAATGAAGTGACACAATCTCTGGCTCCATACATATTACAAATGAAATGATTTCATTTTTTGTGGCTGACTAGTATTCTATTGTGTGTATCCTACATTTTCTTGACCTGTTCATCAATTAATGGACACTTAGCTTGTCTCCATTTCTCAGCTATTGTAGCAGTGTTGCAATGTGCTTGGGAGTCCAGATATTTCTTCAACATGCTAGTTCTATTTCCTTTGAATATATAGGCCCTAATGGGATCGTGCATCATATGTGGCTCTGTTCTGTTTTCTATTCTGTTTCTCCACAGTCACCATTGTTTCATGAAATATCCCTTCTCGCTTTTATTTCTGTATTTCTACTTCACAGAAAAGTTGTATTTATTTCTACTCCATCCTTGTATTCTATACTTACATTTCTTCTCTCCAAATCCTCATTATTCTCTTTAACTACCTCCTGTTAATTAACTTGATTTTTTTTGGCTTTCAACTTTGATGCTTAATAATTTGCACATATATTTGAACAGGAGGTCACCAAATACAAAATACATTCTAACATGATAAGAATGATGACATTGCCAGATTGCAGGAAAACAATGTGACTAAAATGTTAAATTTTGGTACAGAGCTTCATCTAAAATTACAGCTATTAATTATCAATGCTATGATTATCAAACATTATTTAAAATTATGAAATCACAGGGTAAACATGTATTTCCCTACAACATCTTCATGATCATTTTTTTATTTAGTGTGTTACTGTATGTGTGCAGTGCACAGTGTTTACCTTCCTTGTGTGGAGTTGGTACACGTCACATAACACATCCCAGCTCCTTTTCTCATCCCCTGTGCCTTCTGCCTCTCCCCCATCTCTTGATGCTTTTTGCTTCTGAGAATCAGCTATCTCCGTATTTCCTGTTGTATATATTTTATTTTTTACTTTCTTTTTTTAACTTTGAGATCATAATGTTAAGTAAGACACACGAGTTTATGTATTACATGGTTTCTCTTATACAATAATATTATATAATAGGATTTAATTTTTATTGATCGCATAATGATATTTAATATATAATGATATATAACTACTTATGAAAAATCCATTCAAATAAATGTTTCTTGTATATAGTACTGCCATCTTGCATATTGGTTAATAGTTTTTAATATTTTTTATTTCTACATGAATACATATGTTTGTTCTTCTGCAGATTATGAATATCCATTAAAGGTTTTCAGATAAAATTCATAAAGATGTTGCAGCAACTCTGTTCTTTTCTTTTTCTTCTTCTTCTTTTTTTTTTTGTCTTTTTGAGACAAGGTTTCTTTATGCAGTTCTGGCAGGTCTTGAGCTCCCTGTGTAGCCCAGGTTGGTCATAAACTTGCAACAATTCTCCTGCTTCAGCCTCCCAAGTTTTAGGATTACAGGCATGTGCCACAACACCCAGCCTGATTTTAAATTTTAAGTCAAATTGTAGTCCTGTATATTTGAAAACATAAGTCAGAAAAGTTCCTAAGAAATAATTTCCTATATTTAAAATTCAAGAACTTTGCCTTTAACTATCAAAAGGTAATTTTCTATGAACTACTCTTAAACAATTAAAAGCTAAGATAAAATGAGGGCTATTACGAATTTGCAAACATCAAATTGTAGTATTTTTTGTTGTGAATATAAAGTTTGCCTTATTACATCTAAAAAAGTGATGGTGAGATCATTTTCCTTTCTACATTATTAGAATATAAGTGTATCTGTGTGCACAGGACTGGTCCAGGTACTCAGAGTGCTAACCTAGGTGTGAACATCTTCAAATGTAACCAAGAAATTTAAGGTAGTTTATTTTTTAACATTCCTCAGCTTGCTCTTAGCAGCAGAGGTCAATTTTATTTCTTTGCTTTTTATTATTCCATGTTCTCAGTCCATTGACTTGCTCTGCTGACTCAGTACTTATGGAGAAGGCCAATGCATGCCCTAGGGTTGTTTGTGTGTGTGTGTGTGTGTGTGTGTGTGTGTGATTTTCACAGACATTCAGAATATATTACTTTGGGAGGTCAAGCAAGCAGTGACTAAAAAATAATAGAAAAGCTGTAATTTAGACTAAGACCATCTAATTAATTGTTCTATTCAGAACAAATTGAGAATTATAGATAAATAAGTGGAGTACTGCTTTTAATTTTTGACGAAACACAAATTTTGATAGAATGAAACTCATAAGTTTACACATTTAGTAGTAAAATTTAGATGGAAGAGCTATTACAAGTTTTAATACCCATACAGAATAATTCATTCTTATGCATATAAGAGGTACATATATCAGGGAATCTCTTCAAGTATCTCTTCAAACTTTGTGAAAGTTAAAACTAGAAAAATTCCTTAAACTAATTAAACAATCTTCTATAGCAAGATTCTATTACCTTCTTTTTTAAATCTTGTTCAGATTGACAGCTTATGTACTAAGAGGATTTGTTAATAAACTGCTCACACACCACCCATCCTGGATGTAGTAAATCGTGCTGATGAGCCTAGGACAGGAGCAGAGCTATCGCTCAGTAGAAACCCTTTTTATAGATGTACTTCTCTTCTTCAACTAAACATGACACCTGGGGATTTAATAGAATTCATTATTCAGCTCTAAAGGAGCAAGCCTTGTGTTTGGGAAAATGGAAAGGCAGTTTTTTAAAATGTCAGGATAAATGTTAACAAAAAATGAGACAAACTTGAAAATGTTTGTGGAAAAAATATTCACAGTTCTAGCTCTTCTTCACATATAGGACTTTTGGGCCCTGAACTTTGCCAGAGGTTTGCAATTTGGGGAATGTAAAAGGGCAACTTAAATGTTTTAATCAATGAAGTCCAAATGGCACACTTCTAATATTCAGATATTTAGAATCTGTTTTGCATTATTTATACTGGTTCATACTATATTTCTGGAACAAAATACTATCAGGGCCAGGGATATGGCTCAGTGGCATAGCACCTGTCTGACAAGTGTGAGGTCCTGAGTTCAATTCCCAGCACAAAAATAAATAGATAAATAAATAAATAAAGTAATTAATTAATTAAATTTAATGTCCTCCTATACATACACAATTTACTTCTAAACCATTTAGAGCTTTACATGTTGACTTTTCTTGTGGTTTGACAAATAGTTTTATCTGTACTGAATCTCCTAAATGCTCTACCAGCTTTCTTGTTCTTATTTAAACATACACACACATGCCCTTCATTGGCAAATATTTATAATATTTGAAAAAAATAGCAAAGTGGAAGAAATATGTGATTGAATCACATGTAGGAAATAAATGGTGCCTGTACTGAATGTGAGCATATACAGCACTTCAAAATATAGTATGGTATATTTTTGTATCCTTTTAATCTAACTCTCTGAAATAAATAAGAACTACTCAAATTTTAGCTTAAAACATACCATTATTTATTCAATCCAACAAAATTATATAAAACTTTCAAAGTCTATTTTTGCAAATTTTCTTTTTCTTTCTTTCTTTCTTTCTTTCTTTCTTTCTTTCTTTCTTTCTTT
>PVLA01002191.1:0-138045 GCA_004027455.1 Hydrochoerus hydrochaeris
TTCTTTCTTTCTTTCTTTCTTTCTTTCCCTCTTTCTTTCTTTCTTTCTTTCTTTCTTTCTTTCTTTCTTTCTTTCTTTTTCTTTTTCTTTTTCCTCAGTCTCTTCCTGGGTCATGAGAATCCCTCTCCTTTCATCTGGTCTTCTCCATGGTGTTAAATTCTAGCATCTGAGTTGTTTTTCTCAGAGAGGCTCTCTACCATGCTACCTATCAATTCACCATCTTCCCAGGATCCTTTTCAAGAAAACTTTCAATCAAAAAAAGATGCATTTAAACTAAGGAAAATGATTTTCTAGAAATCATGTCTTACCATAGGGGGACAAAAACACTCTTACCTTCTAAATTACATTTAAAAAGGTTTCTTTAGCAAGTATTTGATTTTTTGGAATAGAAACCAATGCCACTGCCTGCCTGTTAAGAGCTAACATCATACTGCCAAATACCAAAGACAGCACTGAACAAATTCGTATATGTCAGGAAATTACTGTTCTGGAGAACTTGCAATGACTCAGGTCACTGGCCTTTATAAAGTCTGCTGCAGGGACTTTTCACAGCTGACTCTTTGTTAAGCCTAAAGCTGGCTAGCGAGAACCACTTTCAGTCCTCTTTGTAGCCAACAGGGAAATCCCTGTGCTGCTTCCCCTGTTAGAAGACAGGATACACTCTGTACCATGGTGAAACACCTTGTGACTACCTTCATTCTGTGTAAAATAAAAAAACAAAAAACAGATGAAGAGGACTTCAGTTTCTGTGGAAATGTAACTTCTTCCACTGGGATACACCCAACTGTAAGCATCTTCATATCCTCATAGACATAGGGTACCAGATGTCTCTGCTCTCAGTGAGTCACTTGAAGAAGACATGGGGTACACCAATGTCCCTTATATTTTAGAATTTTGAAATGATATACTGCAGTAGCATATTAAAAAGGAACACTTCACCCATTTTCTGGAGAGTCTGTTTTCTGTAGCCTAAAAATTGATTTAAGCATTCTTTATTGATTGATGACTCATTCCTTTTTTTTTTTTTTTTCATTTTTCCATTCTTTTTTTTTCACCATTCATTGAGCACTACCCATGCATCTTGCCCTGGGTATAAAATCAAGCTACAAAAATCCCATTTCAGGAAGACATGGAAATATCTGAAGTTTTATTTCTAAATGTGGCTAGACCTTTAAGGATCAAATTTCTATCCATAGTTCAGTGGTCATAAGGTGGTATAAGGTAACTTGAATATATTTTTTAAAAGTTCTGTGTGTAGTCTTTTCTGTAGAACTCCCTGCATGGAAATTTTGTGTCTGCACAGAGGTATAGACTTTCAAATAAACTTTCATGGGTTATTTCATTTAACCTCGAACTGTCTCTTAGGTAATCTTGAGAGCAGATATTTAACATATTTACACTGTAGGAAAATTAGACCTAGAGAAGTTAAGAGTCTGGGTGGAGCTCACCCAGTGAGTGAGATAGCCAGTCATGTAAGCAAGCAGCATAATATGATGGAAACAAAATGTAGGCTTCAGGCTCCAACTGTCATGAATCTGAATTCTGTGTTTGCATTTAAACCCAAGACAACTTAGACCAACTACTCAGTCCTCTTGTGTTTCAGCTTTTTTCTCTAGTAAATGAGAATAATGCCTGCTGCATTGAGTTGCTATGAGGATTAAATGAGACAATATTTGTTGAGTATTTAGTGCACAGTTTACAGTTGATGCACAGTATTTAGTGAATCAATTTAAATTTAGTTCATGTGCCTTCACTTTTCTCCTGCCTTCTACAAGAACCCTGAAGTTACAGGTTTTCTATTTACATGGCTGCAGAGTTGAACTTGAGCATTACAATGGGTTCATGGGGCAAGATCTGGTGAGCCAAGGGGGGAAGACAGTTGTAGTTTGGGGGTTTGTTTTTAGTGTGTGTCTCTACTTTCACTGCATGTGCCACCCCCAGTTCAGATACCTTCTGTTTTATTTTTTCCAGAGCAGTACTATTCAAAAGAACTTTCTACAATGATAAAATGTCCTGCTATCTGTACTTTCCAGTAAGGTAGCCACTAGTCACACATGGCAATTGTATCCTTGAAAAGGGACTAATGTGTAGACTGCTTAATTTTATTTCATTTTAATTAATTTAAAATTAGTCAGTCACATTTGGCTAGTGGCTATCCTGATGGGTGACTGACCCCCACTGGAGTGAGGAAGTTCCATCTCCCAGCTGCTTACACAGGTTTAACCCCATATTGCTTATTATATCTGGTCCCTGTGACCCTCCTGCAGTACACCCAGGGCCTTATGCTGGGGAACCTGGGGATTCCCGAGGAATATGTTGTTTGGGTTTTTAGTTTTCTCACTGCAGTCTCAGCATTAGAGGTTAAATTGTGTCCCCTTCAAAATTTATGTTGAAGTCATATCATTAGTGGGTCGATTTTCATCTGCAACCATGAGTCCTTCCTTTTCAGTATTTTGTTAAAGAAATAAGGTGTCATTGTTGGGAAACAAACAAACAAATAACAAAGCAGAGTTCCCCCAAGGGACCAAGTACTGCATGAAGGAAGAAAAACAAATCATTTTCTTTTGCTTAAAATGGATGAGGAAAATTAAAACCCCAGACATGTGACAGTGACAGGGAGTTAGAATATCTGTATTTCCACAAAGAAACTGTTTGCCTCTACCACAGGAGGTTTGGACCCATAGATCTGAGGAATGATTACTACAAAATTTAAAATAATAATAATAATTAGACAACAAAATATTCAAAGTAGAAAGTTAGGGGGAAAAAAGCAAGGCTGTGACAAAGAATATATTTAAAAGCCATTTGATGGAGGTGTGATTTCAGATCAAATAGAAATAAGTGCGTGAGTGAATGAGATTTCATTTGGAGGAGTTTAATAATCACAGTGGTAAAAGGTGAAATCACTACCAACCCTGTGCAAATACAGAAGATCATCAACAACTACTTTGAAAAACTCTACTCTCATAGGTTCAATAACACAGAAGACATGGACAGATTCCTAAAAACGTATGAACCACCAAAGCTGGATCAAGAAGATGTAAAACTGCTGAATAACCCAATTTCTATTAATGAAATTGAAAATGTAATCAAGTCCCTACCAACAAAGAAGAGCCCAGGCCCAGACAGATTCACTGCGGAATTCTACAAGAAATACAAAGAAGACTTAATGCGGACACTCCTCAAACTCTTCAATGAAATTGAAAGGGAAGCAATTCTCCCTAAGTCATTCCTGGAAGCAAATATCACTCTAGTACCAAAACCTGAGAAAGACCCAGGAAGCAAATATCACTCTAGTACCAAAACCTGAGAAAGAGAACTTCAGGCCAATCTCTCTAATGAACATAGATGCAAAAATTCTCAATAAAATATTGGCAAACAGGATGCAGCAAATCATGAACAAGATTATACACCATGACCAAGTGCAATTCATCCCAGGCATGCAGGGATGGTTCAACATATGTAAATCAATAAATGTAATCCACCATATCAATAGAGCCAAAAGCAAGAATCACATGATCATTTCTATAGATGCAGAAAAAGCTTTTGATAAGATCCAACACCCATTCATGATAAGAACTTACAGAGAACTGGAATAGATGGTCTTTACCTCAATATGATAAAGACCATCTATGACAAACCAACATCCAGGGTCAAATTAAATGACCAAAAACTGAAAGCCTTTACCTTGAAATCAGGCACAAGATAAGGATGTCCATTATCACTGCTCCTATTCAACATAGTACTGGAAATACTAGCCAGAGCAATTAGACAAGAGAGAGAAATAAAAGGAGTAAAGATAGGAAAAGAAGAAGTTAAATTATCATTATTTGCAGATGACATGATACTCTACATAGAAGACCCACAAACCTCCATTGAAAGACTCCTAAATATAGTAAATAAATTCAGCAATGTAGCTGGATACAAAGTCAGTACTCAAAAATCAATAGCATTCTTATACACTAACAACAAAATCACCAAGAGAGAAATAAGAGAAGCCACACCCTTCACACTAGCATCCAGAAAAATGAAATACTTAAGAATTAATCTAATGAACAATGTAAAAGAGTTGTACAGGGGAAATTATAATACCCTGAAAAAAGAAATCAAAGAGGACCTCAGGAAATGGAAAGACATCCCTTCTTCATGGATAGGAAGAATAAATATTGTGAAAATGACCATTCTCCCAAAATTGTTACACACATTCAATGCAATCACAATGAAAATACCACTAACATACCTCATAGATCTAGAGAAATCACTCCTAAAATTCATCTGGAACCAGAAGAGACCTAGAATAGCAAAGGCAATTCTAAGCAGCAAAGCCAAAGCAAGTGGCATCATAATCCCTGACCTGAAGTTATACTACAAAGCTACCGTAATAAAATCAACATAGTACTGGAATAAAAACAGACCTGAAGATCAATAGAATAGACTAGAAGATATAACTACAAACACACTCAACCACCTTATCTTTGATAAGGGGGACAAACATGTTCACTGGAAGAACGATAGTCTCTTTAATAAATGGTACTGGAAATCCATATGCCGAAAACTAAAATTAGACCCATGCCTATCACCATGTACTAAACTAAAATCTAAATGGATCAAAGATCTAAATGTTAAAACAGTGACACTAAATCTGTTGGAAGACAAAGTAGGTAAAAATCTCAAAGACATAGGGGTAGGTAGAGAATTCATGAACAAGAACAAAACTGCATGGGAAATACTCCCAGAATCAATAACTGGGACCATGTGTTATTAAAGAGTTTCTGCATGTCCAAAGAAATCTCCAGCAGAGTGAAAAGAAAACCCACAAACTAGGAAAAAATCTTAGTGAACTGTCCCTCAGACAAAGGAATTCTGTCTAGAACTTATAAAGAATTAAAAAAAATCAGACCCCTGAAATTCAAAGACCCAATCCAAAAATGGGCATCAGAGATGAACACATGGTTCTCAGATGAAGAAATATGAATGGCAAATAAATACATGAAAAAATGTTCATTGTCATTGGTCATTGGAGAAATGCAAATTAAAACCACACTGAGATACCATCTCACTCCAGAAAAAATGGCCAGGATCAACAAAACTACCAACAACAAATGCTGGAGAGGCTGTGGGGAAAAAGGAACTCTTCTGCACTGTTAGTGGGAGTGTAGACTGGTGCAACCACTGTGGAGGTCAATCTGGAGATTCCTCAAAAAGCTGGGGATGGAGGTCCCATTTGACCCAGCTATTCCACTCTTAGGCATATTCCCAGAAGATCTGAAAACATCTTACCACAGTGATATATGTGCACCCATATTTATAGTGGCACAATTTGTAATAGTCAGGTCTTGGAAACAACCTAAGTGCCCATCAACCAAGGAATGGTTAAAAAAAAATTGTGGTACTTTTATGCAATGGAGTACTACTCAGCTATAAAGAATGATCACATTGAGATATTTATAAATAAATGGATGCAACTTGAGACCACACTCATTAGTGAAATAAATCAAACTCACATATATAAATACTGTATAGTCTCCCTAGTGTAAGAAATGGTAAGAGTACAGAAGATTTTATGGTAATCGTGGTTCACCATTATATTGCTTTGAAGTCTCATGTTTTCATTCATTGTTTGGAATGGTTTTATTCTGTTTTGTTTGCTTGTAATATATGTGATGGTATGAATAGTTACTCTGAAGAAAAGACAATATGGCAGCCATTGTTGTTTTGGTATCATCTTGCTCTGAAGTCCTATCATGCTTTGTTTTTCTGTTACCATTGGTTCTGTCACATTGTGTCTTATTGGATTTTAATATGTATGATAGTATAAACAAAATTTTTATGGAAAATGAGATAATATAGCAGCCATTGTTCATCTTCGGTTATTTTGTTCAGAATACCTTGCAATACTTTCATTCTCTTGAGTGTTTTTATTCTATTTTGTTATGTTTGACATTATTGTGTGTAAAGCTAAGCTCAACTATTTCAAAGAAAGAGACATTATGATAGTTACTGTTAATATCCAATTGTTGTGACGTGCTGTGTTGCTTACATTGTTCTGCTATGATCTACTTAGATCTGTCCTCTTTTGTTTTATTCTCTTTAAAATAAAAAAAATTTTAAAAAAAACCAATCACAGTGTAGTGGTTTTCCAGATTGGAATAAATCAACTCTTCTTCTTTTTTTTTTAAAAACATCTTAAAAATGGAAGTTCATGAAGGATTAAAGAGAACTTTTTTCATCATCTCATCCTTGTTCCCAATTCTCATATTGCAAACAAGTGCCTTTTGGCAATTTCATCTAAATAAATACTATCACCTTCATGCAGGCTTCTGAGTAATAGTAATATAAATAGAATATTCACTGAGCATTAAATTGTACTTCTGAATAGTAAGCCACCTCAAAGCATAGCCATTGAAATCAGGAGCAAGTTGGGATTCCTTGGAAACCCTGAATGCTGGAAGGGCAGTTGTCCTGCTGGTCTCACCTAGAGTCACCTATATGGTTGCCCAGAGTTGATAGATGGACTCAGTCCCAGGGTCAGCTGAAGTTGTTGGCCAGTGTGCCTTGGCTTTTCCTGTGTGGCTCACTTGGATCCCCTCATGGCAGTGACATTGCGGTTTATATCCAGATGTCTCCAAAGGCTCTTGTGTTCCTTTGTGGGGCTTCTGGAAGGTGACTGGATTGTGAGGGCAGTTAGCTGGCTCAGTGTTAGGACAGACTGGTCATGAGAGAAGGGTCACTCGAAGTGTGTAGCATCTCCCTCCCTGGCTCCTCCTTCTCTCTCAGCTCCTCACCACCATGCTGTGAGCAGCTCTCTCCCACCATGCCATCCTGCCTTGGAACTAGCAGTCTCTGGACTGAAATGTAAGCCGAAATACTCTTATCCCCCTTTAAGTTGTGAGTATCAGGTATTTTGTTCCAAGAAAATAACTGAGGCTTGTGGTATTCCCAAGTATTCCAGGAGTATTAAGAGAGAAGGAACTGAAATCGCCAGTCCTTCATAAAGTCTGGTCTTGGAAGTTTCAGAATGTGATTTTCACTGCACTCTTTCCATCAAAACTAAGTCACACTAAAAGTTTTTTTTTTTTTTTTCTGGTTGATCGCAATACTTGTTGAATATCATCTCTGGAGTTAGACTTCTGTAAATCCGTCCTCTATACATTCATATATCCGTATTTATCTAGTTATGATTTAAGGGGCAAAATCATTTTGCATTCACATGGAGGTTATTGAGCGGAGTAGTATTGTCGTAGGCACTCTCAGTTTATTAATTCCAACAATAGTAATCAAACATATCACTTGCACCTTGCCAGAGTTCTTGAAATGCCTTCATACAAATTTCAAAACTGAAAAAACAAATAAAAGTCGCTAGACTGGTGCAGATTCCAGTGGCAAGGAATAGATTCTACCGCTCCGTGTGAGCAGGTGATTTCTACTTTAGTATTTACACCTAATACCCTGTGTGTCCTGGGGAAAATCTCCTAGCTTCTCTTCTAGAAATAGGAGGCGTTATCTGGGGGCCAGACTGGAGATCACCTACCAGTCAGCACTGTGCTTGTTGCTTATTGTATGTTCTTATTTAATCCTCCCCATATCACTGACAGAAAGTTATCCTTTTAGAAGTTTATTAGTAGAGGTAGACTTAATAGGTTCTAATCACTTCTGTTTCTAATTGTTCATGTTCTCCCATAGTTTGGGCTTCTCATAGATCAAATGAATATCTTACCCTTTTCATTAACTTTCAAAGTAGAAAGAACCCCAATTTAGAATGAGAGATCTATTACTCTGACTCTGAGCCCGTTGCTTTTTGGGAGTGCCTGTCTTTTGACAGAAAGCATTTTATCTGAGCAGCAGAAATGCTAGTGTTTTTCTTAAAGGATCCTGGCCAGTATCTATACTTAAAGCAGTATAGATAGGCTTGGAAAAGAGAATCAATGATTTTAAATATTAGCATTAGAGAACTGAATATACACACCATTCATTAATTAGCATTCCTAACAATGATCTGTACCCATTGGGAAGTTGTTTATAAAAAAGACAAATAAGAATCAGAAATGGTTTAGAAGATTTATGCTGTTTATCTATTGCTAAGTTAAAAAACATGTACAGTTTTCCTGAGATAGGCAAATAGCTTACTTTTTCCCACAAATCTATAGGTTTAACGGTGGCAAGAACTTCTTAAAGATTTGTATTTGTGGCTCTTAGAAAGGGTGACATACAACAACCAAGTCTTCTAGATTCCTCAAAATTAGTATCCAAAGGTGACCCTTTCCCCTGTTGTCTGATCTTGGTCATTTGGGAAGATTCCTTTACCAGTTCTGTCTTTGACTAGAGAAACCTCCTGAGAGTCAGTAATGTCCTGAGCCTCTATATCTTAGTGACCAGTCTCTCTTGGAAGCTGACACTCATAGGAAAGACTGACCAGGTGATTTCTACTTTAGTATTTACACCTAATACCCTGTGTGTCCTGGGGAAAATCTCCTAGCTTCTCTGAACTCTAGCTTGATTCTTCAGAAAATTGGGGCCTATGATTCCAATTGTGCTTTCCATAGCCCACTTCCAGTGCATTTTAGAAAATCATTTGGTTCACACCAGGGAAAAATATTTCATAGTCTAATTTTTGTAGAATCCTCAAAGGTTAGAAAAGTGTAGCAACAGACATTTTAACACAGAAACCTACACATTTTGTAATGTGACAGAATGTGAAAATCATATTTATCAAGAAATAGTATAATTTGTAATGGTCCATTTCTAATTCTAAAAATTTAATTCTATCTGAAGATTGGGTTTATACTTACAGATTAAACATTCTTTAAAAAATACTAAATTACACTGTTTTGTAGAACAGTAGTGAAGAATTATAACCTCTTTTGTGTTGCAAGTCATTCTGTAGATAGAGAAATGATGAGTCAGGGGGACATTTTGTTAGGAACATCAGGCTTCACTCTGCCTAGACGAGGGTGGCCGGGAAATGAAGAGGCTTAGACATTACAGCGAATGAGCAGGAAGAGGAACCCAAACACTGTCTCAGCGAATTAGGGAAGAATACTGACTGCCACCAGACATTTAAAAGGATGACATCTGATGAGAAAGCCATGTTGGGTTAGCTCCACCTCATAGGACTAAGTAAAAGTTAATAAATTTAACAGAGAGACATTAGCTCAATGTAAGACGGTCTCTGACTAGTCCAGCCTTTACTCAGGAAGGAGCCTGAATTCGTAAAGTTTCTGGTACTAGAAACCAGAAAGCCAGAAGGTCCCTTGGGAGAGATAGAAAGGCCAGGAACAGACAGTGCTTAGATGAGGAAGTATAAATAATTCATAAGCTTACGGGAAAATGCCCAGGAGTACCGATAATAAAATAAATGTAAATTCAAATATCAGTTAGATATCCTCTTTGAACTCATTAGTCACAGCGTGAAAGATAATACTCAACATTTTTGCTTTTAAAAATTATAACTAATGCAGACTAATTGTACTAATTCGTGTGTCTCCTTGTGCACATGCATTCATCATGAGCTGATCACATCCTGCGTGCCTTCTTTCCTCTCTTGCCCTCTCTTCTCTTCTTCCTTCTTCTGAATTCTCTTCCCCTTTCCTGAAACTCCCTCATTTCAGGTTATCTTTCTTTCCTTTCCTTTTCTTTTTTTAATTTCCACATGTGAGAGAAAACGTGCAATACTTGTCTTTCTATATCTGGCTTATTTAATTTAACCTGATGTCCTCCAGTTCAAAGAGTTCAGTCTTCTTTATGGCAGAATATTAGTTCCATTTTTAGAGCTTTGAGGAACCTCTGTGCTGTTTTCCATAGTGGTTGTACTAATTTACATTCCCACTGGCAGTGTGTAAGTGTTCCTTTTTCCTCCACGTTCTTACTAGCGAAAAGGAATGCTCAATTTTGATGAAGATTTGGCAAACAGTCAGTCTCAAACATGGTTGGAAAATATAAACTTGATTATACTTTCTGAAAAGCAATTTAGCAATGTGCATCTAAAGCTTTAAAAATGTTTAAGCTACACTATAGGATTACTTTGCCATATCAAACAATCATTGTAATTATCAGACATGATTATGGTATTATGGTTAAAATAAAAAAAAATTTTTTTGTTATTGAGACAGTCTCACTGTGTAGTTCAGGCTGGCTTTGACCTCACTATGTAGCCCAAGGTGACCTTCAACTTGTGAGGATCCTCCTGCCTCAGCCTTCCAAATGCTGCGATTACAGGTGTGTGTCACCACATCTGGCTAACAAAAGTACAACACATAAGCATATCTACTTAGCTAATAGTGATCCAATAGGGAAACAGGACACACATAAATGATGTTATATGGATAACATCGTTAACCTTGGCTTATTTATGACTTGTAAAACAGGAATGTTTTGGGGAAGGGATAGGTCTGCATGGTGTTCTGGTGACTCTGGACTTAATGGACTGGGTGGTACCAATTACAGTTTAACCTCAAATTTCCCTTGATCCCTTAGGGAAGTATGTAAATCTGGCCATTGTGATTTTAATTGCAAGGCCTTGCCTCCTTCAGAGACACCATCAGCCACAATTCCGATGTGTTCACCTGTTACTGATTTACTTGAGAGCCCAGTCTCTCTCTGACTATATATTAATTTTTATCAACTTAGCTGTCTATCTTACTAAAGTCTACCTTCCATTTTTTATTGTCTCTTTTATATTATTTAACTATCTATCTATTGATCCTATTTTAGGTATATAGGAGAAAATTTGTGATATTCAACCTCCTGATGCAGAAAATCTTCTCCACTTTTATCTGTTTAAATATTCCTTAAAAATAAAGGCAACAATAACAAAAGCCCACTTCATATCCTCTAATCTAAATAATGTTTGATTTAAGACTATATTCCAATGAACTAGTCTGAATAGAACACTAAGTTTATGCACAGAGATAATTTCTGAATGTCCCCAGGAACTGTGTTCTGCATTATCATTCACCTCTATTTAGAGGTGATTATAGCATATAATCATTGATTATCGTTCAATAGCATCCCATTGCCATCAAGATTAAAACTAAACCTTATATTTATCTGCAAGTCTTTTTGATCTCTGCTTACCTCAACTTTCCGGGAATGCACTGTGACCCACTAAGCTGGCCTTCTCACGGGGACTCTCTCTGTTGTCCTCTACCCTCCTTCTGGTCGACTCCTGTTCTACTTTAGGACTCAGTTCCATGCAGCTCCTACCAGGTTGGGCATTTCTCCATCCCTTGATGTTTCCCTATTATATGCTTTCACAACATTGGATACATCCCTCTTGTAGCACCTTTCTCAATTCTATTTAAGTGGCTAATTGGCTAAATATAAACATTAGTACTCAATGAACACCTCTGCCCTCTTACACATTACTACATCTTCTAGAAGTCTAGCAGGAATTCAATAAATATGCATTGAACTAATTAGCTAATAAAATAATCTAAACCCAATTGGGCCAACCAAACCCTATGATTAACTGAACTCTGCTGTGGTCATATTTCTGAATGTCAAGATGATAGCATGGAAGCCTCACAAGACTGCTTCCTGCTCTTTCCTCCACCTTAGACTTTGCTGGTAAATACAGTGCCTTTAGAATTCATGATGTCTCCTTTTCCTTATGAAAGAGCCATGTCTCAAACTTGCTCCAGTGAAAACTGCCTTCATTCTATGGCTAGAACCTCTCTGCAAAATGGAGTTGACAGAAAGAATAGAGGAAAAAAATTTCAAGATTCCAGTGTCTTATCAGGCAGAGAGTGGTTGAGAGACTAAGGATCAGGAATAAAGATCAGGGAGGAGCACTTCAGCTGCACGGGGTGAACCTGGTTTTATTCCGTTTGCTCAGGAGCTTGTATCCTAGGGACCCTTGCATTCTCCTGGCTTCTGGTCTAAGGTAATGATGTCAACAAACTGTAATCAAGGAGCGATGTTCCTGTAATTGAGTAATGAATGGGACTTTGCTATGCTATTATATTAGTTTAGTTTCCAGAGCATCAGAGTCTACTTCCTGGCTAGCTCACTTTTAGAATCTAGACAATGGAAATAGGAGGCAATAGAAAGTGCATTGGTCTTTTCTAAACTCTACTGCAATTCCTGGTGAGTTGCATGAACTTTCTGGCTTGTTTTCTAAAAATCCAGTCCAGGACACCTCTTAATCTGGGTTTGTTTGATTGTTTCTCACAATCAGATTAAACACTTTTTGGCAGGAAATGTGTGATGTCATTTTGTTCTTGTCCCTCATTCCACAATGCCCACTCTAATTTAGACAACAGCCAGGCAACTTTGTAAGATTAAACCTGTATGCATCTTCAGCACCCTTTTTCTTAATATTTAGCTAAATATGGTGTTTCAGTGTGAATTTCAAGGCACTTGTCTGGGTTATTTATTTTCTGAGTTTCGTATACATGTGATATGTGTGTCTATTTTCCTCTTTTTTCTTTTGCTGTACTCGGGATGCATTGAATTACATCTGTTGTCCTTATTAAAAGTTGTTGAGACAGGGTCTCAGTAAGTAGCTCAAACTGAGCTTGAATTTGTGACTTTCCTGCTGCAGCTTCCCAGAGTACTGGGATTATAGGCCTGCAGGATGGTTCATAGCTTGTTTTCTGCTGCTTAGTCTGTATTTTCTTACAGGAGACACAGTGAAGAACCCATTTTAAGTGCAGAAGGAAAATAGTTTTCTTCCTTACAATTCAAATGGCAGCATTTTGTTTTTCTGTATTCTGATCAGGACACAAATTCAAAGGTTTTTCTTATTTCCACAATACATCTGGGCTTATCTTTGACTTGGCCTTTCCAATTAAACACCATAAAGTTTGACAGCAGACCCTGAAGACGCTCACTACAAAGAGTCCAAGGTACTTTAGAAAAACCTCCCTGAATGGGAAGCTTGTAAGTTGCTTTGAAGAACTGCCCAAGGATTGTGCACAGGGAAATGTTACCTAAGGAAAACACACTTACACACAAGTGGACATTTCCAATACAGAGCAGCTTCTTGTTTAACAGAGTGATGTCATCTGCTTTCATTCATTCATAAATTTAGACAGGCACTGCTGCAAGTGCTAGGTTGTAGCGGTGAATTCAACCAACAAAGCACCATTCTTCTCCTACTATAACAAAAATTTTGCTCTTTTTAGAATAGTAAATTTTTTTTTAAAAAAAAGAACAGTAAATGTTGGTGACAGATTAAACAATGTTTCCTTTTGAAATGTATCACTGCTATTTCTGTACTTAAATAAATTAAGTCAATAGGAACAAAAGAAAACAAGAAAGCTAAAAAGCTGAAACCGCTGGAGTGGTATGCCAGGAAGCTGCTGCTAGTCATCTGCCTCTTATGGGGAGGCAGTGGTTTCAATATTTATACTAGTATAAGCTGTGATCAAAATATACAATGGAAGTATAAGTTTAAAAAATTATTGCAATACAAGTTGCCATCATTCGCCTCCAAAATACTCCCCTTCTCTTTCAACATACTTATCCCATCATTTTTCTCACTTACTGAGGCAGTTGTGGAAGTCCTCTTTCAGGACTTTATGAGGTACCATCAAAAATGCACTGAGCACTGAGGCTGAGAGCCATTCAGTGGAAAGGCGGGCTCCCTGTCGTGTGCGCATCCATTCACTGGATCTGGCACCACACAACGTGTAGGTTTTCCCCGAACTCAAAATGACCATGAAAGGTAAATATTTTTAATTGATTCTGGACACTGAGCTAGCCACAATGGTGCACCTTAAGATACTTACGGAAGAGGACTTCTGGAATTGCTTTAGAAAGGGGCCGGAATGATGAGAAGGGTGTGTACCAAGAGATGGGATTTTGAAAGGCATTCATGGCAGTGTATATTTACTACAATACAGTGTCTTTAATTTAAATATTCACTGTATTTTGTGATCAAACTATGTATGATCAACAGTTTTGTTTTCTATATGCTACCATGTTTCCGTGAAAACATGAATATCTACCAACTTTATTTTTTTACCTGAAAAACTAAAATACTGTCTCTCAGGAGCTCTGCCCAAGGCAAAGGGGCGTGGAGCTGAATGGTGCTGACCAAAGGACCATTATTCACAGGAGTGGGGGATTAAGTTTGGTTTGTGTTTTGGTTCTTGTTACTATTTTATTTTTTACTATCTTTAGCTTTATCTTTGTTGAACACTGGAGCCATGAAGGTACCCTAGTTTAGCTCTGAGTTTAGTGATTTTCTGAGCACATTCTAGTATAGAGTAAGGAGAGAAGATGTAGACACATTATACCTCAGGATTCCATTTGCCTCCTTGGTACCCAGGAGGAAGAGTCAATAGAGACTAAGTGAGAAGCTGAGATGAAATTTCACTGTTGTAGAACTGTAGACATTTCATGTGTCTCTACCAAATACAAAGAGGAGCCAATATGGAAAAAAATAAACTTGATGTCTTAGCCACTGTCCCACCACTGGACGCAACACCTGAAATCTGCAATTTAAAGGAAGAGAGGTTTATTTTGGCTCACAGTTTCAGAAGTTCAGTTCCTGGTTGCCTGGCTCCAAGGGAGAAACAGCTTCACAGAGGGGTATAGAGAGCTGCTCATGTCCTGGTGGCCAGGAAGGTAGGGGGAAGAGAGAGAGAGAGGGATAGAGAGAGAGAGAGAGAGAGAGAGAGATAAAGACAGAGAGAGAGAGAGAAGAGGAAGAAGAGGAGGAGGAGGAGAAAGAGAAGGAGGAGAAAAAAGAAAAGAGAAGAGAAGGGAAGGGAAGGGAAGGGAAGGGAAGGGAAGGGAAGGGAAGGGAAGGGAAGGGAAGGGAAGGGAAGAGAGGAGGATACCCTTCTAAAATCATGCCCACAGTGACTTGCTTCTTTCAACCAGGCCCGTACCCTAACCCTAACAGCATATTCAGCTGTACACTCACCTGTGGTTTAATCCTTTGATGCATTTAATACCCCAACGATCCAGTCATCTTTCAAAACCTCCACCTTTGATCACATGAGACTTTGGGGGAACATCTAGATCTAAACCATGACAGTAATTTGGAGATCATGTGTGCAAACCATTATCTTTTCTTTGAAGACAGCTTATTCAGCAAGTGTGCATGGAGTAGGTACACCGAGCACCAGACTGTCCCCAGTTCTTCACTAGGTGCTCAGGTGATGGTGCTGAAACAGGCACCCTGCCAGCGTGAAACTTCCATTCTAGGAAAGGAGATAGATAGTGCATAGGTATCACACAAATAATTGACTAGGAAGGTGTTAAACACTAGAGTCAAGCAAGGTGTTTTGGCAGAAATGTTGTCAAAGAACTACTTAGAACAGTCAGATAAGGCCTCTAAAATGAGAACATCAAGGTGAGATGAAAGTTAATTGAAGGATGAAAATAAATCAACATTTGTGCAGTAGAACTGAAGTGTAATTTAGAATCAACTTTCATTTCTTCAGAAAAGTTTCAGATTTTGCCTCCTATTAATGTCTGTGATATTAAAAATTATTTCAAATTAATAAAAGCATGATTGTTACAAAATAAAAAGGCAAAGGATGTGAACATATCAATGCAGTAGTATGTATAAATAATAAACTGGCCAATCTTGAAAATAATCAAAGAAATGCAAATTAAAATCTATAACTCTACATCCTATTTTCCCTGTCAAATTGACAATGATGGAAAAAACGAAGGCACTACAGTTGGTAAGACTGTGAAAAGATAAGGTTGATTTATCTCTGACAGAAAAGAAATGTTTTTTCCAGAAAGTAATCTGAAAATGTTTTTTAGTCCCAAAATTATAGCACATGTATAAAAAAGCATTAGGTACTAAAATAATACTTAATGACATGATAAAATGTGTACAATTAAATGGAAAATGCCACATTATGAAGTGATGTTTTTGTAATGAAGATATTTTCTCCTGCTTCCTGGTTAGACATTCTCACTCAGCCATGCAGCATTTGGAGTTGAACTCAATCTCTCACCTGCACAGCAGGACCCCATTGCTCTGGTCCCTGTATCTGTTGTGCTGGCTCTAAATAAAGTGCCGTCACCGTGCTTTAATGAGTATTGCTGAGTAATTTTTTTTTCAATACTCTATTTCCCTACTTCTCATGCAATCTTCAGAGAAGGGACTTCTGCTCCCACCCTTTCCTGAATAAGATCAAGAATTATGCTCTACTGCCAAAGTCAACAGCAATTTATTTCACTGGAATTCTCTGTTGAGTTTAAATTTATTTTTTTCTGGAAATTCAAGTTGCTGAGGTTACAGAACACTTGTTCCTGGTTTTCCTTGAATCTCTCTGACTTGCAAAACCTTTTTCATTCTGTACTCATCTTTTTAAGCCGGGGCACAGCTCCATCTTTGGTTTGAATATACTCTCTTCTCTACAATCTCTGGTTGGGTAATCTGAAACATTTTCATTTCCAAGTCATTATCTCTAGCCCTGCTCTGAAACATGACTCAGGTGCTACTAACTAAGGGTATGTCCATAGAACAGTTAGGAAAGCATAGTTGGAAAGAAAAAATGCTTTAGAGATGACTAAGATTAAATCCAGACCAGTCTTTTACAAGCTATGCAATTAATAGGAAATGAGTTCAAGACTCTGCCCATCAGTTTTCTCTCTTACAAAGTAGGTATAATAATAGTGATTTTCTTACTGAATGGTGTATAGATTAAATTAAATAATGCACTTAAAACACTGCTTTAGAGTAAATGCTCAATGAATTTAATTACTATTTTTTATGGTCTAAGACATTTCAGACTCAACATATCTAAAACTGAAGCCAAGTAATTATACTATTACCCAGCAACCTAAGACAGTGACCCAGGGTCCGTTCTTCCCACAGGATGAATGACAGAGTTCTGGGCACCACCTCCAATCTATTAAATCAAAATCCCCAAGGAAAGGCTGGAAATTCTGTAGTCTAACAAGCTTCTTGACAGAGGTAGTTGAGCAATTTCTTCATACTCCTCTTATTCCTTTCCCACCAGTCGCCATCTCCTACCAATTTTACTTGCAAATTATTCCTTAGGTCTACACCATTTTCTCCAGGTCTACCACTATCTTAATTCGCACTTTCAGCACCTATACCCTAGACTCAGAGTTAGCCCTAACTAACAGATGGACGAGTGTGCTACAGGGTATGATTAGAAGGGATTATCAAGGAGTTTCTCTTCTCTTATTAATTTTTCCACTCTAACTCATATAAGTACCTCCTTGAACCTCTCAGCACTTGGGGCTGGGACAGGTACTCTTCCCTGGCTTTTGCCACTCTCCTTCCTCAAGACTGGATACAATCTCTGGACTATATATGTCTCATCTGCAGAGGTCCTAAAAATTAAAACAGACATGTGACTATCAGGCCAACTGCCCTTACCTTCCAAGTGTACAACCCCACTGGGTTCTGAACCGCTTGCTCTGTGCTACTGTCTGGACAGCTGCAGATCCGGCCCTCATCCCAGGTTGCTTTGCAGACAGATTGGTAGCTATGCATGTGATCTCCCCCGTTCTCCGCCCGTAGTGGAACTGCTTCCCCTCACCCTCTCTTCAGGAATATTCTTTATATATACTATTAGGGAAGAAAAATAAGAATATGCAGCAGGATATACTACTGAGTAAAGAAAAGTATTATTTTTATGCATATAAAATGTTAAGGTCTCATTGCCTTCAGTGATACATCAATGTGTTAAATGGTTAGCTATAGGTAGTGGGATTTCACAAATTGTATGTGTTGTGAACATAGCTGTTTTATAGTTAAAAATAGTAAATGAATGGGAAATGAGGTGAGAGGACCAATTGAAATGTCATGGGGGGACTTTTCCTTTTACTGGTCCTCTGTCTTCCTTTCTTCTTGCCCATTTCCAGCTCAGAGTCAGGCTTTGTCATTTCTCAGGAATTTTGACAAAGACATCCACTTTTTGTTACTGGCAATATTCAAGAAGATAAGATTATGCAAAGTCAGCATATTAGCTTGCATGGGTCACCATTACAAATACCACACTTTGTACAGATTAAACAGCTCCACATGTTAGAAGTCAAAGGTTAAGGTGCAGGAAGAAAGGAGACTTCTCCTGAGGCCTGTTTTCCTGGCTGGTAGATATCAACTCTTAGGTGTGTCCTCTTCTGGTCTTTACTCTGTATGCATATGCAAAGGGATTTATCTTTAGTTTCCTGTCCTCCTCTTAAGGATATTAATCCTATTGATTAGGGCCCCACCCTTATGACTTCATATAACCTTAACCACCTCTCTGATGGCCATAGCTCTCTAAATACTGTCATAGTGAATGTTAGGGCTTCAATTTCTCAATGTTAGGGGAATATAATTCAGTCCATAAGAGGCAGTGGTTCTCAAACTTCACAGAGTATCAGAGTTACCTGGTGGACTGGTCACAATACAAGTGGCTGGGTTTAAAGGGGTGTGTGTAAGGGGGAATATACATATACATGCAGTTCTATATGTACCTTGAAAAATAGCACAATAGCTATTAACATAGGTTACCATGAGACAATGGCTAGAAAAGGGCTTTTCATCATATACACATTTGTATTTTACAATGTCTACCATCTGTATAAAGCATTTCAAAATCATAAAAATCTATATTTGTCTCCTGAGTTTCTCTTCCAAGAAACTAGGCATGTGATTTTGGTAAATAGCAGAGTGCAAAGCTGCTAAGCTGGTATAGAAGGTAGGCAGCACTATGAAAATGAAGGGTTCACAGAGTTTGGTAATACGAATTTAAACTACAAGTTCTTATAAGTATTAGAGTGCTTGCAAAAGTGTCAGGTTGTGATTCTCTGCTATGTGAGTTGATCTCATGTAATATGATAAGGGTACAAACTATGCTTTCTTCATAGTGGAGAATCAGTGGTAAGGAAAATTGATTCCCAACTATTAATAGCTTCTTGATTGATGAGATTCACTATGAACTTACAACCATAGAGTAAAAAATGTTGCCTAATCACTCATATATTTTGAGTTTATTGAAATATAATTGGAGCGCAATAAACACATATATTTAAAGGTATAGTTAGAAGAATTTGGCACATGTATTGTGGTTGATACATTGTGTCAATTTGAGAAGTTTAGAAATTTAAAGAGACTCAGCAAGGATCCAGGATCTTTACTTTGAATATTCTCAGCCTATTAAGAAGAGGGCACAGAGGTGGTACCAGTGCCACACCAGTTCTGGGGTGGGAGGGGGTAGCCTACTTACCATATAAGGGAGGAGAAGAAGCTTGTTCTTCCCCCTTTTTGCTCTGATTTCTTTTGCTGGCTGCTGCCTAGAAGTGTTGTTCCAGTGTCATGCCACTCTGCCTTGGAGCCAGCTGATTATGGACTGAAACCTCCACAAACTATAAGCTAAATAAACCCTTCCTACCTTCATTTGGAGTTCTGGGTATTTTGGTACTAGTGGAGTGGTTGCTGTGACTGTACATGACCATGTGGTTCAAGAGCCTTTGGAAATGGCTTGTGGGGAGAGTTTGGAGATATTGCCTGAAAGTGTAGAGCTGGTGTCCAGAGACTTTGCCTGAGACTAGGATTAAGAATGGTGGACTAATGAATGTGGCAGAAGAAATTTCAAGGCAGTCAAATGTTGAGGCTGTGGCATGGCTATTGTTGGGGGCTTTTAGCCAGATTTATGTTGTGAATCAAGAGTAAAGAGCCCAACAGGATGATTTAAAATATTGTAAATTTGACCAGAAAGGAAGCTTCAATAAAGCTGTTGGCTACAAAGATAGAGCTTAGGAAATCTCAATTGTTGAGAAGCAACAGGAGAATAAAAAACATGGCTCTAAGGTATCACAAAAAGAAGCAAGTCTAGAACATTTGCAGCCTCAAACTTGCAAAAGTGAAAAACTTTGCTTTGAGGTGAAAATTTCAGAGCACTATGTTCCAGAATGGTGGCAGCATAAGAAATGTGTCCCCAGATCTGAAATCAGAGTGCCCTGTTATCCAGACCTTGTCCTCTACAGCCAAAAGAGAGGAGAACCTGGCTACTGCTCCAGCTGGCAGCAGACCTCAGCATCATTCACGTGGTGCTGGTTTTAGGTGTCTACAGAATGCAAGAATTCTGAAGTTAAAAAAGACTTCTACCCTGATTTCAGAAGGCCTGGGAGGGCAGGTGGTGTGACCCTGAGAGGGCAGGGTGTGAAACTGTGTGTGAAACCAAATGTGGAGTGGAGACCCGAGAAGTTTGGAAAAGCCAGAAACATGAACTGGCTAAAGAAAGCTGCAAGGAGAGAGAAAAGAGGGCCTAAGAGAGAAGATGTGGGAGCTACAACCACCGGAAGTGTCACAGGGGTGGAGTCACACGAGACCTTTGGAGCTCACAATTTGCCACAGATGGCTTCAGAAGCTGAATGTGGAACTCTAGTACTTAACATTTGCCCTGATGAATTTTGGACTTGCTTTGGTCTCCCTGCTTGTACCTTTTGGAATGGGAATGTGTATTTTATGCCATTGCAGGTTGGAAGTGTTTAACTTTGTTTTCACTTATACAGGGGCTTGAAGCTAAGGTTTGCCTTACATCTGGGAGGAGAGTTGGGACTTGAACTTTTCAGCAATGCTGAAACTGTTAGGACTTTGGCAACTGCTGCAGATGGGCTAAATATCTTTTGCATAAAAGGATGTGCATAAGTGTTTGGGAGTCCAAGGACCAAATGTTATGTTTATAATGTAAAATAATGATGATAGACTTAATTTTGGTTCTCAAGGATTGTTAAACCTGTGTGATAATGTTCAAGTTGTGAAATGATAAAAATAAGCATGTTGTTGTATCTGGAGATTGATTTAAAGAAATGTGTCTGTTTGCCAAGTTGACAAGAGGTGGATTGTTATGATTGACACATTGTGTCAACTTGAAAAGTTTAGAAATTTAAGACTCAGCAAGGAGTCAGAATCCTTACTTTGTAAATAGCCTCAGCCTGTGTAAAAAGAGGGCACAGAGGTGCTGTGAGTGCTATACTAGCCCAGTTGGGGGTGGGGGGTGGTGCGAGAGTGGGGAGCCTACTTAAAATATAAAGGAGGAGAAGAGATTTGTTCTCCTGTTTTTTGCTCTGGCTTCTTTTTGCTGGGTGCTGTCTGGTAATGTTACCTCAGTGACGTTTCACCCTCTGCCTTGGAGCCGGCTGATTATGGACTAAAACCTCCACAACTGTAAGCTAAATAAACCTTTCCTTCCTTCATTTGGAGTGCCAGGTATTTTATCCCGGCAATGAAAAATAACCAAAACGTGTGCTACACAACATTACAGCAATAAAGGCAAACACACATTTCCATTACCTCCAGAAGTCTCTAGGCTCTCTTGCAAAACCTTCCTTTCCTCTCTTTCCTCAGACAATCATCGTCTACTTTCTGTTATCACACATTAGTTTATATGTTTCAAAATTTTTAAAACTGATTCATACAGTTTATACAACTTTTGTCTGGCTTCTTTAGCATAGCGTCGTGATTTGGGGCATTTATCTGTTTGGGGTACTGTACATCAAGACGGAATCCCTTGTTTCTGAGCAGCAATCCAAACTCTGTTTATTCCATCACCAGATGATGGATCCTAGGTTGTTTTTGATGAACCACCAGTGTTATTTTATTTCCTCACAACTATCTTAAGAAGAAGTCATGACAGAATTTGGAACATAGAACCTTAAACTATCAGAGCATATGAGCTGAAGGGAACATGAGTGCCCTCTCCCCATTTTTCTCTCCCAACTGACTCGTGTTGAGAATGAGAATTAGACATTCCTCTTCACTTAGGTACAGTCAGCTGCTCCTTCTTCGTCAGTTAAATGCTTATACCTTTTCCCTGAAATTAACTCCTAGTATGCTTCTACCATGGGAAAATAGTTTGGGATGCTCCACCACAGAAAGTGGCCTTATCTTTCCACAGGAGCAGCAGTATACTGGAGCAGATTCCTGCACGCTTATAAACTATCATTGTTAGCTTTTTAGAAGTTAAGCACAGTTGTTATGCAAATTAAATGCTACAGACTTTCATTTGAATATATGATATTAAATCAAAGTTAGAAATACTAAAGATTCACTAATTCTTTTCTTTCTTTCTTTCTTTCTTTCTTTCTTTCTTTCTTTCTTCTTTCTTTCTTTCTTTTTTCTTTTTTTGTCTTTTTTGAGACAGGGTCTCGCTATGCAGTTCAGGCTGGCCTTGAGCTTACTTTGTAACCCAGGCTGGTCTCAAACTCACAGATCCTCCTGCCTCAGCCTCCCGAGTGCTGGGATTACAGGTGTGTGTCACAAGGCCCAGCTAAGATTCACTAACTCTTAACTATGCGACTACATTTTTACTATGCTCTGTGTTTTGAACCTGTGTGGTAGGAATGCTATTAGCAGTGTGGTTGGTGCTCCATATTTCCACCCAGTTCTACATTCGGTGATGCCATGCTGGCAGCCTGAAGTCAGCCTTGGCAGGAGTATTAATACCACTGAAGTTGGCAAACTCCATAAATCAAAGTTCAATGTGTTGTTTTTTCATTGTCTAGACTTAGAAATATGATGGAGAATATTGTAACAATCCAGCTTGAATATTTAAACCTGCTGGGGTTGTTAGATTGTGAACAGTACAAAATTTGAGAACATTGTTACAGCTTCTGAGAACCATTACACAATTCAGCAAAGGAGGTGCTTCTCATGGATTAAATAAGTTGCTTTAATATATATCTTTATTGCTTTATTTTCACCTTACTTGTTAAAACAAATAAAAGTATCAACCAGTTTTCATAGTGAAACTACTTAGAGTGATAGTTGTTAAACATTTACCTGCACAGCACTGCATAACAAAAGTTATTGGGACTTTGAAATTAAGTCTTATGTAAAACAAAACAAAGTAAAAACAAAACCAGAAAACTTTAAGGATTGTTAATGTCTACAGGACCAGTTTCTGTCTATATCACATAGGAAACCAAAACCACCAAGGAAAAACAAGGCAGTGAAATTAGCACTATAGATGCAACATATAGAATATATTTTAAATGTAATGTAACTTAAGAACAGATAGTATAATAAAATGGTTCAAAAAGGTAGATTGTAAAAATTTCCCTCTCACCAGTATTCATTACCTATAGAGTTTCTGTCTCTTGAGGCAATTTCTATTATCAATTTGTGTTTTCTAGTATAAGAGGTAGTCTATACATAAGCAAGTATGTCAGTGGTTCTTCCCTACTACATCATTTTAATAGAAATTATACCATTAAAATGCTAAAATACAGTATTTTGCATATTGCTACCTCCTCTTAATATATAATAAAATTCTATCTACATCAGCATCATGGGTTCATAATATAACAGTATATGGGTGTAGCATCATTTATTTACCTACTATTTAATTTTGATATACAGACACAATATTGGCTTTAAGTAGAACTTAATTGCACCCCATGTATTTCAGGGTCCATATATCTGCTCTTGTTTGGGTTTGCTATCTCCTAAATTACAGAAAGTGAGTCAATTCATGTGAATGTCAGCACACATTTACTCACTATGTGACTTGTGCTTTGGGGGATACAAAAATAATATTTTAAAACATGAATTGGTCTCAACACTTTTATAACTTAGCTTGGAATTAATGAAATGCTAGTTTAATAATGACCTAGGTAGATAGCAGACAAAGAGTGGTCACAAGACCTCATCATTAGTTAGCTTTCATGTTGGGAGCAGTCATGTAATTTGTTTACTCTTCTTTAACATGGGGATGACTATTACTGCCTTCACCATCTCTTCGAGTTATTTTGAAGATCAGAGCTACACTGATGCATAGGTTCACCACCTCGCCTGGCCTCATCTTGGTCTCTCTATCAGACATGGTGAACTTACATGTGCTGGGACTCTTCACCCAGCCTCTGCATGTGCTGTGTGTTTGCCTGGAGTGCATGACCAACAAAGTCCTCCTTCTCTGGCCACACCGGTCCCTATTCACCAGCTCCCAGCGTTCTTGGGACAGGTGGTCTTCCTCTAGGAAGGTACCAGTCAGAGCACTGCCATTGCCGCATCCTGGCGGGTGAGGCAGCCCATGTCTCATTCATTGCTGCAGCCTTAAGTCTTTAAGAAATGCCTAGGAAATGAGTGAATAAATAAAGTTTCTCTAATGAAATAAGGGGGAAATGAATAAGCTAAGGCCAAGAAGACTGTTACCTACATTTTCTTCTTTTGCCGTCACTAAAATTTCATTTCATAGGAATTATTACTCCCATTTCATAAATTTAGGGTATTAAATGATGTTGGAACCTAATGCTGGCAGGTGCAAAAGATCTTCTGTGTAGTATTGCTCTGCCTTTGTGTAATACCATTGTGTCCTCTCAGTGCAATGACTAGCTTTAACTAACTTTATTATTTAACTTTTAAAAAAATAAAAAAAATTTTTCTTTGACAGGAATCATAAAACTTCTAGCCCAGAATTTCTGCTTCGGAAAGACAGGAACTGAGAAATGAAAAGGGCATACAACCTTTGACCTCTGCTATTTCAGGGTGGTGCAGGACATACCGTTCCCCTCAGTGAAGGAGGACTTTCTGACTTTTTGTAATTAAGAAAACATTAGAATCACATGGCATTTGTGGATCAAGACCTTTCAAATCAAATGGCATGTGAGGGAAATTGTGAATTTCCCCTACACTCCTTAATCACTTTCAAAATCAGCTTAAAAACTATTAGAAAGAATCACAAGTTCCCATTGTTTTTTTTTTTTTTTTATCTATTGCCCTCGAAGCTCATTCTTTCCAAAACATTTTTTTTGCCAAAGTTTTCCAAGCTTGGTTCTTATCAGACTCTTCCTGTTTCTCTTTCTTTTTTAAAAAATTAATTAAGTTTATCAGTACATTTAGATATACATAATGATCACATTCACCCTAGGGAATTTGTACCTGTACATGATAAAAATTGATTCTTTCTGCCTGTTTTTCTATTAGCACACTTCCTTGTGTTCTTTTCACCTGCCACAGAACAGGCAGGACAGGAGGGGTGCACCTGCCCCACATCTGCTCTTTAGCTGATGAGGCAGACAGGATGCGGGATCAACACAGGATGCAGGCCTGAGAATCAAACCGTGGGGAGGTTGAGATAAGTTATTTACCAAACTCTTCTCATGACAGAGCTATGCACCAAGGGAAGCTTTATTAGGGGATATTTTCTTTTTTAATTCATTTTTTCAAGTGCAGAAGACCTCAGGGAAGGGGTAACTGTGCATTTGTATTCCTGAGGTTGAAGTCCTGCAGAGGGCCTCCCTTCTGGCTGGCCACCCAGAGCCTTAATTCCTGTGCCTCAGACATTGTCATGTAAGAAAGAGGGTGTGAGGATTTGAGACAAGACTCAACTAGGGACCACAGAATTTGTCATGAAGACCAGGGCAGTTTTAAGAATAAAAGAAATTGCTGAAAATAATTAGAACTACAGTATATCATTTTAAAAGTATCTGTTGAATAATAATTTTGCTTTATTGTTATTGAACTTCTAAGATAGTTTATCCAAAAGCTACTTCTAAAAGTAAAATTTCTTCCAAAAGTACTACTGTAGAAGCATGTTCATATACATAAGGCAAAACTGTATATAAGGAAAACTTCTTCACAAACCAAGAATCTCCTACAACACAGAAGACAACCCTAAAGAACAAACCTTACTTGAGAGGCCTTGATAATTGTGATAAATCTACTACAAAAACTTACAAGGATCAACACAGAAAACAAACTAAAAACCTTTAAAATAGAAGATGACATGACACAGAAAGAAAATGCAACCTCAGACCCCCAGCTCACACTATCCAGAAGAAAATGAGATGGAGGAAAATGGAAGACATAGCTGACATTTCTGAAATGATAAAATAAAATGAAGTAAAGAAACAAATGCATTAGGTATAAAGGAAATCAGATCAGAAATAATCCCTCAGGTAAAAAAAAAAAAGAAGTATCAACATTCATAAGGAATTGCTCAGCAAATTTTAAAGTAGAGATAGATTAAAAAACTATGATGAGAGGAAAAGGATGGAAACTATGAAAGATCAATATAGGTAATCAATATAATGCATGAAACAGATTCAAACAGGTATCCAGGAAATTAAAAATTCCACTGGAAGCTGGCAAAATTTCTTGAACAAAAGTGAAGACAGACTTTCAGATCTTGAAGACCAAATCATTGTTAGCTATCATAAAAGGAAATATGTCTTAAAACTAACAAAGGATCAGTAAGTAACAATTAATCAGCTGCAAGATGATACAAAGAAAAATAATGTAAGAATAATTGGTGCCAGTGAAAAAGTAGGAATCAACACAAATAACATTAAAAAAACTATTTGCAGAATCAATAGCAGAAAATTTCCCAAGCAAGGAAAAAGAATCTGACTTAGAGATAAATGAGGCATGTAGAACTCCAATTAGCCATAACCAAAATAAATCTACAACCAGACACATAATAATCAACATTCCTGAAATTCAGCACAAGAACAGAATATTAAAAGCTGTTAGAGAAAAGAAACAGATCACCTATGAAGGAAAGCCCATCAGAATCAAGACAGACTTCTCAACACAAATTCTCAAGTAAGGAAGAGCTTGAAGTAAAGTATTCCAAGTCCTGAAAGAAAATAATTTCCAACCTATATTGATGTACCCTGCAGAGCTATCTTTTAAAATTAATGCAGAAATAAGATACTTTTATGACAAAAACAACTGAAGAAATTCATGACCACCTAACCAAACCTACAACAGGTATTGAAAGATATTCTAGACAGAGATAAAAATGACCACAGTTCCCAGAACAACAACAGAAAGAAACTGCCAAGTAGAGCAAGCAATCAAATGGAGGGAAAAAGAGGAAACCAACAGCAGGAAAATAACATGACAAATATAAACCAATACTTATCAGCTATAGGCATCAATGTAAATAACTTCAGTTCACCAATCAAAAGAAACAGATTGGCAGAGTGGATCAAAAACCAAGATCCAACCATATGCTATATACAATGAACACACCAAACTCAAAAAGAAATTCATAGACTAAGAATCAAAGGACGGAAAACAGTACTCCAACAGAAACTCAGAAAAAACCAAAAAATCAGGTGTGCCTATTTTGTTTGCATACAATGTGAACTTCAAACCAAGAATGATCAAAAGAGATAAAGAAGGTCACTGTGTACTTGTTAGGGGAAAACTTCCAGAGGAGGAGATAACAGTTCTAAATATGTGTGCACTAAATATGGGAACACCCAACTATATAAGACAAATATTAATAGACATGAAAAATCAAATGAGCAATAACACAATTGTAATGGGGGAACTTAATACTCTACTGTGACAAGTAGATAGATCAACCAGACAAAAAGTCAGCAAAAAAATATCAGAACTGAAACAAACTTGTGAACAAATGGACTTAGTAGATGTTTACAGAGTATTCTGCCCAACAACATCAGAATACACATTCTTCTCAGCTGTACATGAGATGTTCTATGAAATACACCATATATTAGCCTGTAAAACATGCTTAAGTATATGTAAAAGAGTTGAAATTATCCCATGCATGTTATTTGACCATAGTGCTATGAAACTGGAAATTAATGGCAAAGGAAACTTCAAAAACTCTGTAAACACATATAAATTAAATATCACCCTCCTGCACAACCAATAGGTTGCAGATGAAATTAAAGAAGTTAAACAATGTCTACAATTAAATGAAAATGCAGATACAACATACTGGAAACTGTGGGACACAATGAATGCAGTCTCAGGAGGGAAATTTATAGTAGTGAATTGTCACATCAGGAAAATACAATGAGCACAAATAAACAACCTCATGCTGCACCTTAAACTGCTAGAAAAGGAAGAGCAAGTAAAACCCAAAGTCCATACAAGGGAGGAAAGTATAAAGATCACAGCAAACATTAATGCAATTGAGACTAAGAAAACAATAAAAAAAATTAATGAATCGATGAGTTGGTCCTTTGAAAGAATAAATAAAGTTGATAAACCTTTAGCCAACTTTATCAAAAGCAGTAAAGAAAAGGCTCAGATTCATGCAATGAGGAATGAAAAAGTGTTAAGTCACTACAGACCCTTTGGAAATTCAGAAAATCATCAATACCTACTTCAAAAATCTTCATTCTCATAGGATGGAAAACACAGAAGTGGACAAATTTCTGGAAACATGTGAATTACCAAAGTACAATCAAGAAGATACAAAAATTCTGAATAGTCAACATTGGCAGTGTCCTCAAGAGTTCTCAAAGGTCCTGGGAGAAAGAATGATGAGAGGATGAAGAAAATAAAGATAGAGACAGAAAACTGGGGTCAGGTGGAGCCCTTCTCTGGATGGGAGGAAGAGATGACTCAAGCACTGCAATGCATTCATTTATACATTGGTCATACTACACCCCTTGACTTAATTAGCTCACCTCTTCCGCCCCATGTCCTCCCATGTTCTCAGAGCTGGAACACCTGTTCATTTCCAGCATTGTCTCAGGTGCTCAGGGCCCTTGGGCACTTCTGTTCAGGAACTTGTACTTTTGGCTTCACACATGTGAACAATCTCTAGCTCAGTGGCTCCCAACACAGAATCAATAAATAAAATTGAAAATGTAATTAAAAACTTACCTACAGCAACAACGAAAAACCCATATCCTGATGGATTCAGAGCTGAATTCTACAAGAAATTTACAGAAGATTTGATGCCACTGCTGATGAAATTCTTTAAGGAAATTAAAAGAGAAGCAATATTCCTTAACTCATTCTTGGAGGCAAGTATTATCCTGATACCAAAACCAGAAAAAGATCCAAACAAAGGAGAGAACTGCAGGCCAATCTCCCTAATGAACACAGATGCAAAAATTCTCAGTAAGATATTAGCAAACAGAATGCAGCATATCTTCAAGAAGATTGTACACCATGACCAAGTGGGATTCATCCTAGGGATTCAGTGATGGTTTAACATTTGTAAATCCATAAATGTAATACACCATATCATTAAAGCCAAAGACAAAAATCACGTGATCATCTCAACAGATACAGAAAAAAGTTTTAACAAAATCCAAGATTCATTCATGATAAAAACCCTACAGAAAATCACAATATATGGCTACTATCTCAAACTGATAAAGGCCATATAATGACAAACCAACAAACAACATTATAGTAAATGGACAAAAACTGAAATCTTTCACTCTAAAATCAGAAACAAGACAAGGATGTCCACTATCACCACTACTATTCAATATATTCCTGGAAAAATTAGCCAAAGAAATTAGATAAGAAAGAGAAATGCAAGGAATAAGAATAGGAAAGGAAGAAGTTAAATTATCACTATTCACACGATATGATACCCAAAAACTCCACTGAAATACATCTAGATTTAATAAACAAATTTAGCAGTGTAGCTGGATACAAAGTCAACACTCAAAAATTAATAGCATTCTTATACACAAATAACTCACTAAGAGAGAAACTAGGGAAACCACACCCTTCACAAGAGAATCCAAAAAACCCCAAAATACTTAGGAATCAACCTAACAAAGGAAGTAAATGATCTACATATTGAAAATTATAGTACTCTGAAAAATGAGATTGAAGAGCAGATCAGAAAATGGAAAGATATACCTTGCTCATGGACAAGAAGAACCAATACAGTGAAAATGGCCATACTTCCAAAACTGTTATACAGATTTAATGCAATACCAAACAAAATACATGAACATACCTCACAGAACTGGAGAAAACATTTGTAAAATTCATTTGGAACCAGAAGAGACTCAGAATAGTGAAGAAAATCCTGGGCAACAAAGGCAAGGCAGGAGGCATCACAATCCTAGACTTAAAATTATGCTAAAAATCTATTGTACACATGAAAAAACAGGTCCAATGATCAATGGCACAGATTAGAAGATGCAGAAACAACTACTAACACACTCAGCCACCTTATCTTTGATGAAGGGGCCAAAGATGTTCACTGGAAGAAAGACAGTCTCTTTAATCAATGGTGCTGGAAAAACTGGGTGTTTACAGGCTGAAGACAAAAGCTAGACCCATGACTATCACCATGCACTAAACTAAAATCATGAAGAATCAAAGATCTAAATATTAAAACAGAAACCCTAAATCTACTGGAAGTCAAAGTAAGTAGAAAATTTGAAGACATAGTTAGAGGCATAGGCAAAATGTTCATAGAAAAAACCCAGACTTCATGGAAAATACTTCAAAGCATCAACAACTGGGATCTCATCTTACTAAAAAATTTTGCACAGCAAAATAAACCACCAAAACAGTGTAAAGACATCCCAGAGAGTGGGAAAAATTTTTTAGCCAATTGTCCATCAGACAAAGGACTTATATCTACAACAAATAAAGAATTGAAAAAAATCAGAACTCCCAAGTTCAAAGACGGAGTCCAAAAATGGGTATCTGAGATGAACACACACTTCTCAGATGAAGAAATAGAAACAGCAAGTAAATATATGAAAAAAAAGTTTAACCACTCTGTTCATTCAAGAAATGCAAATTAAAACAACACTGAGATTCCATCTCACCCCAGAAAAAATGGCTATCAACAAAAAATCAACCAATAATAAATGCTAGAGAGGCTGTTGTGAAAAAGGAACAATTCTCCACTGTTGGTAGGAGTGTAGACTGGTACAACCACTGTGGAAATCAGTGTGAAGATTCTTTAAAAAGCTAGAATTAGAGGTCCTGTTCCACCCAGCTAGTCCTTTTCTAGGTATTTCCTCAGAAGAATTAAAAACATACCACAGTGATATATGTGCATCTATGTTAATAACTGTACAACTTGTAATAGTTAAATCTTGGAAACAACCCAAATGCCCATCATGAATGAATAAAAAAGATGTGGTATTTTTACAATGGGGTACTACTCAGTCATAAAGAAGGATAAATTTAGGACTTTTATAGGTAAATGCATGCAACTTGAGACCAAACTAATAAGTGAAATAAATCAGACTCACATATGTAAGCATCGTATTGTCTCCCTCATGTGAGAAGCTGAAAAAGTAAATAAGATCTGAAATGTACAAAGATATTGTGAAATTGGAAGAAACTTTTTGAGAGGAAAAAAGAACTAGGATGGGTAAGAGAGCAAAGGACAGTAGGGAAAAACAAAATAATGCAACCCAGTTATACTGTTAGTGTATCTTAGTTCAATAAAAAGAAATGTTTGAGCTAATATTGATTGCAGAAATTTTTATGCCTGTATCTTGTACTCTGAGCAACTGCTTTAAAGATAACAACATGTAGTGTATTAACTATTTTTATTGTCCTATTATTTTGTTATGAAATTTTGTTTTATCTTTTTTCCATAAAATACAAAAGAGTAAAACTTCTTTATATTAATTCTTTGAAGATTAAAAAAATTTATTTTGGTGCACAGTAATATACCTTAGCATGTTTCTTAGATATATTCTTTCTCTCATACTATATCATAGATCTTTTTTCCTGAAGACTATATTTTTTTTTCAATGGGGCCTTTTGGTTTAATTTAATTTAATTTTAAAAAAAATTACCTGGGACCAGCTTCAAATTCACATTTTATTGTTAACACTTCAAAATTATTAGTCTCTGTTTTAAATTTAAAACTAAAAACTTTAAAAATTACATAATACCTGGGAAGCTTAGGAAAAATTCTAATTAGAAAAGACTTTAAAATCTAATTTTAATTATTTTTCATTGAAATGTGTAAATATTAGCTCACTGCCCTGGTAAGTGGTGGTGGCCTGGAAAGCCGCAGCCACCCCAGGGCGGGAACCATCAGTGTCTCCTGAGATCCACATCATGTTGGAACTTAGGGCACTGGGAAAACAAGCAACCAGGTCACTGCCCTGGTAAGCCACCGTGAGCCTATCAGCATGCGAGCTGTGATTCAAACATCCATATCCAACTCCCACCGTTAGCAAGTGGGAGCCAGAGATCTGAGCATCTCTTGCGAGGTTAACTATATGCAATTTAGCAAGTAAAGGGGATTTCCTTCTACCATCTCTTTGAAGGCAAATATTTTTACCATTGTTTTTCTTTGTTCTGATTAATGATACTGCACTATTCAATATTCTGTTTTGATAAGTTCTATAATGTTCTGAGTTTCCTTTGATTTTACTATACCTGATGAAAAGAACAACTATTATGGAGAAAATGAGATATACTATGGTACCTATTACTGTTATGCCGGTAACCTGCTGTGAAGTTCTGTACCAGTTTCACTACACTGTCTCAGTTGGCTTTGTTCAATCTTGTTCTGTGGTATTTTACTACTTTAAAGATAAAAAAATTTTTTTTTAAAGAAATGTGGAAATATTTAAATTAAATATTAAATATTTTCATAGGTATTGTCTTTTGGGCCTCTTTTGTTTGACAATTTTGTACCTTTGTTGAGAAAACATTTTTAAAAGGGAAAAAATAAATGTTTTCTATGATTTTTTGCATATTTAGCTATATATGCTGCAAAATATAGATGCTACAAAAATACAGGTATTTTCAATACTAAGTTAGTGTTAATTTATGCAATTAAAAATGAGAAGTCTGTTGAACATTTCTTCATATAGTACAAAGCACAACCCTGGACTTTTAAAATTCAGTCTTATAAGCCATTTAAATTTTCATTCTTTATTTTGTTTAGTTCCTTGCTTTGGTGCGCTGTGATTTCTGTATCTTTTTCATTGCAAGCTTTATTTTCAATAATTTCAATGTACTACATTTAAAAAGCTGAATTTTGGGAGTACAGTACTCATTGAATCCTTTAAGAATTTCAAGTTGATTTTGAATAAAATGCAACCAAAATCTGGTGCCACTTTAAGACAGTTAGGCTGAGTTACATGTTTATTTTTGAAAGATTCAAATGTTTCTAATTCTAATTAGTGACAGACATTAAACAGTGAATTCACGTTTTGCTGTATCTAAGTGTAATATTTTCTTTCTTTAATGTCAGTATCATTGCATAGTCAGTTATTTCACCTGTGTATATGTAAAGTAATTGTGGGTTTTGCCAACCCAACTTCAGAGTTTAACTATCATTCTATCAGCTACAGCCCTGCACGGTTTCTGAAAAAGAAGGATTAGCTATACTGCTCTAGAAAGAGTTCAGAGAGGAGAAGCGAGCTATTGCTGGTGTCGCGCAGATTCTTCCGTACACTGAAGTGAACAGAAATCACCTCCGTGTGCGCGCTACTCCATGACCCGGAGAGAAGTTAGAGGTGCAAAGTAGCTCTGCCTAACCCATTCCCACTTGTTTAAACACAACTACTGATAAACACACTTTCATTAAAAAATGAAGTATCCGGGATAAATGCCGCACAGCAAAGTGATGCGGGGTATACAGGTGTACACGGGGACTTTTCTGAGTCGTCTGGTATATCTGTCACCTGCCCCCAGTTGTATTTCCTGGGCGGGTTCAGCTACAGGATACTGTAAGTTTCCTAAGCTGTAAGTTTCCTAAACTGTAAGTTTCCTAAAAAGAACATTGTGTGATTTTATTATTAAAATAAAACAATTCATTGGCTCTGAGTTTATTTAACTTCTGGAATAAGATCTTTAGGAAAGCTTTATTACAAATGTTATGATTGGCCCCACATCCCAGAAAAAAAAGAATCCAAGTTCCTACCCAGCCGATAAGGCCTTGTTGAAGAGAGCTCGGGCTGCGTCCTCAGCTTGGACTCGCCCAGCCTGCAGCCCGCACCGCGCACGCTTGTGCTCTTTGCAATCACCAGATAGGCCCAGGCTACCCTGGAGACCGCTCTCCGTGCCTGGAATGTCCTTCCTCCCCGCTCCAAGCTTGGCTCCATCTCTGGGTGGGACGGCTCTCAGCTTACAAACTTCAGGAATTCCACCTTGGCTAACTACCTACAGGACATCGCCCTTGTGTTTTTTAGTCTCAGGCCCTGTACATCTCCTTCCTGGCACTTGCTATTTTATTTATCTGTTGGCTTATTCATTCTACTGACGACACCTACCATGAGAATGCCAGCCCCATGAGAAAAGGGCTGTGTCTGCCTTTTTCATCTGCATATCCCCACAGCTGAGAAGGGAATGTGGCACAAATCACTGTAAAAGTACTTACTGAACGACCGACTAGCATATAGTAACGTTATTTAAGATATCAAATGCATTTCAAAAGATTTGCCAACAATTGGATCATATTTAATATGAGGTTTGACTAAAGTATGTGATAGATGTTTAGATTTTTAAAATTTATTACAGTAAAAGGCACACGCCCTTATCTCCTTTGGAATATTCCCCCTCACCTCAAACACACTTATCTCAGCATTCCTGCCACTTTCTGAAGAAGTAATGGAAATCCTCATTCAGGTCTTGATAAGATGTGATAAGAAACACACTGAATGCTGCTGCTGAGTGACATGCAATGGAAAGACAGGCTGAGAAAAGCCTTGTGGTGTGTCCTCTTCCACCTTGTTCACTGGGTCTGACCCTGTGAACTTCCCCAAAGTCCAAAGGGCCATGAAAGATAAATATTTAGAGTCCATTCAGGACATTGAGGCAGTCTGCACAGCTCAACTAAAGACTCACAAGAAAGAGGACTTCCAGAACTGCTTCAGAAAGTGGAAAGAATGATGGGATAAGGGGGCTTAATGGCCATGTGTCTTTTCCCATAATAAACTATTTTTAATTTAAATATTCACTGTGTCTTCCAGTTATACTTCATATACATGGAAATGATGATAACATTAAGCTTTCTAAAAATAAATGCTTCACAATGATTTCTATTACACAAGTCAGCCCCAAATGCACTCACTGCGGTCACTTCCCTGACCCTCCGAGTCTGTAACGCTAGGACAGGAGCCGATCTGCTCAGTTCCCGCCTCCTGCAGTGGTGCCTGGTGCCGCAGACCACAGGATCACTTGAGCCAGGAGGGCAGAGACACTGTGGGACACTAGGGCATTTAAGCCTATAAAATTCTTTTCAGCTTTGTACATCCAAACACCTGGCTTTGAGCGAAGTTGTGGGTTTAGGAGAGATGGCTGAAATGGCTTAAATAAATGCAAGAGTTTGTTGTTTTAATAAGCTATCAAACCACCAATAACTTTATTTACATTCTTTGATGACCATGGTCCATTTTCTCTCTGGATTTCTGCTGTACTAATGGTCTGGTTTCAGGATGACTTTCCTCACACCTTGTAATAACTTCTGTAAAATAAGACGAACATCTCCTCATACTGTGACATTTGAAAAATAACCCCAAGTCTAAGAAAAAGACTTTGAAAATTTTCAAGAAATGATGAATGCTTGAGGACATAATTATGCTTAAACTGATTTAAGGGCATGCATCAGAGCAGAACATGGTACCCCATTAATACATACAGTTTTTTAGCTGGGCATTGTGGTACAGGCCTGTAGTCCCAGCGCTTAGGAGGCTGATACAGGAGGATTGCCACAAGTTCAGGCCAGTCTGGGTTAAATGGTGAGTTCAAGACCAGTCTGGACTACAGAGAGACTTTGTCTCAAAACAAAACAAAACAAAACAAAATGTACACTTTTTGTTTGATGTATCAGTTAAAATAGATTAAAAATTTTTAAAGATTATCTCTTTAGTATGTTGTTAAAGTATACTAAATATTTTGGCTCCAATTAGTGTCATAATTATAAGCAAACAGTCTGAGGAATATTTTGAAGTCTTTGAATTTTTTTCAGTTACCTATTGGTAACAAAAAGACTTTGTAAATAAAATACTTCATGTATGATTTTGGCTAAGAGAAGTGTCTTAGCTGTGGCAAAGTAGGAAGAACTGTGCTGAATTTATACAAACAAGGTACGCCTCGCAGCAAAGAAAAGTTGTGGCTCAGTTTGCAAACAAAGCATTCTCATTTCTACGGTTTTTGAAAGAGGGTCTTGCTATGAAGCTCAAGCTGCTCTTGAACACAAATCCAGGCTGGCCTCGAACTCATGACAATCCTCCTACCTCAGCCCCTGGAGTGCTGGTATTACAGGTGTGAGCCACCATGCCCAGCTCTCATTTCTACAGCTGTTATGATTTTGCTTCTCAATAATAAATGCATGCTTAACACTAACAACTATCCTCTTATAGAATATTTAACAATATGAAAAATTAAGTGAAAAAGGCAGATGTAGGTGTATGTACAATATATTACTTTCAATTTCTAAAGAAAACATATTTGTGCAGAATAAAAAAGATTGAAAGGTTAGACTGCATTTTAAGTCTAGAAAATATTTGACTTACTCCACTGTAAAGTAATACTAATATACAAAAATAAAAACCCAAAACATTAATGATTTTCTCTGAATACTAAGGAAAGAAGATTTTTCTATTTGCCTCCTTTATAGCCTCCTTCTTTTCTTTTCTTTCTGTTTTCTTTTGCCATACTTATGTGTATTTTAAAAACAAGGAAATTAACTAAACTTGATAAATCTAAGTCTCTAAATCACATGTGGGCACTGATTCATTCATTTTATGATTTAAAAACATTCATTTTTTCATTAGGGTGAAATTTACACAACATAAAATTAACCATTTGGAAGTGAACACTCCATGGAATTTAGTGCATTTGCTGGACTGTGAGACAGCTATCAGTACCTACTTGTAAAACATTTTCCTCATCCCCAGAAGAATCCGAATCCAGTAAGGACTCACTCCCCCTTCTCCCCGCCCCTACTTTGGGCAGCCACTAATCTGCTTTCCATGTCTATGGATTTATCTCTTCTGGCTATGTTCTATAAATGGAATCATATAATAAGTGATGTTTCGTGTTTGATTTCTTTCACTAGGCATATTTTTGAGGTTCATACACATAACATGTATCAGTACTCCATTCCTTCACATATACCATGATTTGCTTATTTGTTTACCCATTGATAGAGATTGGGGTGCTTCTCATCAAAAAGTTTTGAAAGTTATTTTGCAACCATAAATTTGTCAACAAGATTAGTGAAGAAAGGGGAGATGGATAGGAAAAAATCGAAGTTGGAAAAGTTAGTTCATTTTCCTGATTTTAAAACACACATAAATATGAGATGAGCACAAAAGTCATGTAAGTGGGAGATTATAAATATCCTTCCCACTCACATTTTCTTATTTTTCAATTTTCTTTCCAGAGTCAACAACTGTGATATCAATATATTTCCTTTTACCACTGTAAAGATAGAAAATTGTAAGTTGAAGCATCATTTGAGAGTTAAGTCAGGGACCATCTGTGTGTGTGTGTGTGTGTGTTTTCATGGCTGTCTCTCAGACTCACAGGAAGTAAGTTTTAGCACCTCTTCAAATTGCTTATATAAAATGGTATACTATTTGCATATAACGTTCTCACATCATCTCAATACTTTAAATCATCTCTAGACTACTTATAATACCCAATTCAGTGTAAATGATCTGTAAATAGTTGTTAAATTGTGTTGCTTAGGGAGTAATGATAAGGAAAAAGTATCAAAAGTATCCATGTTTAGTACAGACAATCTTTTAAAAATGTTTTTAATTTGCACAGATATGGAACAAAGGGAGTCAAGTATTGTCTCAGACCCGCAGATAGGACTATACACTAAAGCAATCTGGAAGCTGTAGATGGCCCAAAAATTGGTTCATATTTAGGACTTGAATGAAATTCTGTTGTGTACTTGGCTATAGATAGATAGATAGTTAAGAGATTCTTAAATTTTTTAAAAATGGAAAACCCAAAGTAAAAGGGAAAAAACCAGAATCATTATGACATTGAAAAATTTTAGAGGAAAGTAAGCTTGGTGATAAATCTCAGGGGGTTTTTTTGTTTTGTTTTCGTATCAGGGATTGAACTCATGACCTGGCGTTTGCCAGGCAGGCACTTACACAGCTGTGCTAAATCTCCAGCCCAGCTTGGTGATAAATCATTTGCATATTCAAAATACTTTTATGCAGCCATGGGACCCCAAGAGAAAACTACTAATGGACACAGCATTTCTTGATAGTGTTTTGCATTTTTAGAATACCCACTAATTATTTACTTGTTGCTCAGGGGAAATCATACTTTGGTGGAAACGACTTATATTAACTGATTCTCTGAGAGCCTTACTGATAAGAAAGCTTGCCAATTAACTAATTCAGAGGGGAAAAGAGTGAACTGTTAGGGAGGCTGAAATACCCATGCACTCAAGTCAGAATTTTCTCTGACTTAAACGAAAGTCTGCTAAGAAGTCAAATTACTATTGCTGAAAATAAAGCAGAAATAAAGGGTGTTAGATTAGATTAGGAAGAAAGGCAACCTTACAAATAATCAACTGAAGTTGAAATGATTTGGATACAATGTCTATGTTTTTGTTTTTTTTTCTCTCAAAGACTCGGTCCATACATTTTCAGTAAAATTAAAAGACCTCTCATGCATTCTAGTGATGTTTGAGTCCCCACAGAAAAATTCGGCATCTAGATTATATTTTAAAGGCATTTACGATGGATTGATTTGCTGATTAATGCAGCAATCTTAAAGGTCTTTTTTCTTCATGAATCTAGAAGGGCTTTAGAGATTATAAAAGTCTACATAAATGAAAGCGTTAGGAGTAAGGAGCATATTCATCCTATGCCTTCTGAAGTTTTGTTTCACTTTTTTTTGCACTCAGCAAAATGCCACTCTAAGGATCAAGCAAATATAATCTTGAATGCTAGGAATATGACTGAAATCACTTTTGAACACTTCTGATGTGTGACCTAGCTATTTTTCCCTGAATTTTGGTGTGGTTTGATTCCAAAACTTCTTTTAAAAGATCTGCCAATAATACAATAAAGAGAAGTTTCACTTATAATAATTTTTCTCTCTGCATTCACTTCTTTTTTTATACACTGCTTTCTACTTCCTTTGTCAGTGGATTTACCTTTATGTCATTTGGATCATTATGCCACAGACTGGATGCTTCGGAAATGTGGAAATACTGCACTCTACTGCAAGGGCCATGTTTCTCTGCCGCTTGACACTTGAACATTTCACCAGCAAACAAGTTAGCAATGGAAGGGCAGGATTTTTGCCTGGTGAAACGTTCTTGGTTGCCTTTATTATACAAATCAAGGAAGATGACTGAAGAAACTGAACTTCCCGCAGTTTCTATAGGCAAAATGTGTGAGATGATTGTCATGGCTGAATTCATTAGCAGTATCAGACTTATCAAGAAGTAGATATTATGTTCTTTTTTTTATTCTCCGTATGTATATCGCTAGCATCAATCATACTGCCTGGTAAAGAGTAAGTAAAGGACACATTTCATAAATTTCTTACATTTCTACTTGTTTATGAATAAAGGTATGGACTGCTTTTGTCCCAGACTTTTTTTTTCTTGAGACAGGGTCTTGCAGTGTAATGTAGGCTTGTCTTGAATTTGCTTTTGTAGCCCAGGCTGGCCTCAAACTCACAGCAATCCACCTGCCTCACCCCACAAGTGGTGGGATTACAGATGTACACAACACCTGGCTTGTTCCAGGCCTTTAAAAAGGATGTTCATTCAGTAAATCATCTTGGAAGATTCAGAAAATATCTCCTAAGAGCAAAGAACAAGCAAGCTTACTGTCCTATGCAATGAACTTGGCTTCCCTGAGTCCCTCTCAGATGCTGACGCTATTGATGCTACTGTATGTAATAAAGTCCTTTGTCTCTGACTCAAGAATTTCATGACTTGTGCCAGCTCCTGTGAAACTCTGCCAGGTTCAGTTAGTTTCAAAGTAAGGTAAAGTTTCAGATCCTTCGTGTTCTTAAGAGTAAGTGCTCAAAAACAAACAAACAAACAAACAAGAAAATGATTCAATGAATAAGAACTATCTAGAGAGCTAACATTCTTCTAAATAATCAACTGGTATGTAGAGAAAGAGTCTAAGAACTTCTACTGGCAAGGAGCTATTTCGCAATGTATTTTTATGAAAGTACCAGTGTGTGTTAGTCAGCCTGTGTTTGTTTTAGATATCAGTGTTGACTTTAAAACGTTGGCAGCAGTATGTTTGGACTTGGCTAAACATTGAGTTGTATGATGGGAACCAGCTATTTATTTAAGCATTACCTAGTCATATAGGAACTGCAGACTTTGTGCTTGCTTCTACACCGGTGTCCCTGATGGATGAGGCTATAGTTTTGGTGCACAGAGTTGAAATTTTATTTTCTTTTACTAAAAATAACAGCTAAGTACCTTTAGAACAATGTTTTCTTTTGAAATACAAAACACTGATTAGGTGTTTTTGTTTTTCTACCTGCTTCAGAGGTGGATTTTATTTTCTCTGTGTTTTTAGAATGCTTGATAAACTGGAGTCTGGGAACCTTCTACCCAAAGAAAGAAACCCAGTCTTTTTTCATGGCAGATGGCCAAGCTGCTACCCTCTCCCTCCCTCCACACTGTGAGTCATGATGCTAAGAGTCTGGAAAGAGGACTGGTGCCAGGCAGCTGGAGATCCAGAGAAAAAAATGTTTTCCAAAGGTGAACACGTGAATTAAGATCAATTGTTATTTGCAATTATCTTAGAAACTGTGTGGTATGTCAGGTAGAGGAAAAACATTAGGATTCAGGAGAACTAGATTTGTTTTTAGTCTTGCCACTCTTTCTCTGTGGTCTCGGTCAAGCCATGTGACCTCTCCAAGTCTTAGTTTTTCTAACTATAAAAAAGTAGTAGTAGTAGTAGTTGTAGTAGTAGTAGTAGAAGTAATAGCAGAAATAGTAGTAATAGTAATATTTTTTCTGTTTTTGTCATAATATTGTTTTGACCATTAAGTAAAATAGCTCAATTCTGGCCCCTTAATATAGCAATCATATAGTTATTTTCTCTACTTTTTGTTTAAACATCTAGAAGGGCTTTGGAGAACACAAAAGTAACTATTGATACGTCTAATCAAAAGGTGGGGTGCTGAATAAGAGGCGAGTTGCAAAATACTCTCTTTTTTTTTGTATTTAGCATATTGTACAATATATTAAGATAAGTTTCCTTGGAAATATGAAATGAAGTTTTAAATGCATAGTCACAGAGCTAAGAATTCATAAAGCTATGCTACAAAGTGGTAGAAGTAATAAATATCTTCTAAAAATAAAAAACAGCCTGAAGAAATTTTTTTTCCTTTTTGTTTTGTCTTAAACTAACACTAGTTAATATATTGCATATTGTTATCTTAGAAATAGTTGTTCAGGTTACAAGATATAGGCACAAAAATAATCAATCAAACAATGAGAGCTCAAAGTGTTCTTTCTGATGAACTAACAGAGATTGGTAGTATAGTTATCTATGTCGCATACATATATGTGTGCTTTATATGTGTTTACCAACATACATATAATCTTTTCCTTTTTTCCATTTCTGCTTTCCCCATCCCAGTTGTTCTTTCCTTATAAGCACTTTCTTTCCCTTTGATTTTAGCCATAATTCTTGAATATAGTATATTTGTCTTAGTATTACAATTTCAATGATGCTGAGGAAAGGAAAAGTGGAAAAAGGACCAGTGGATCATTTTAAAACGTCTTCAAATTTCATCTCTAAAATAGTATGTGAATAGTTACCACCATTTTATGCTGCTGCCTTAATAGACTGTAATCACTAGTTTCATGCTCTGTGAGATAATCCTTTTCATAGGAGCTTATTGGCTGGCTATAAGATAAAGTGGTGAATTATTTACATAAAGATATATTATCTTAAAGTATGGCTCAAGTGTAACTTGCTGTTGATATAGAAGTAAGGCTACTATGTGTGTCTTACTCATTGAAGATATGATGGCTTTCTAAACTACTCAATAAATAATAATGTCTTCATCAGGAATTTTAATTCTACATTATAATATATATATATATATATATATATATATATATATATATATATATACTATGTTACACACAGGACCCTTGAGTTTATTACCTGGTTGATCACACATGTGAAGTTTCAAGATAAAATAGCCCAGATATTCTAGCTGCTTATCGTGAAAGAACAACAAATATTTGAACAAATGTAAATGGCGGTATCTTCACTGGCAGTCATTCTCCATCTAGCTGAAGAAAGGCTGTTATCTGTGGAAATACACCCAAAATGTGTTTTCTCTGTTTTCCTAAGAAGGTGTTTGCTAATATCTTTTATATGACCACATCAACATTGGTAGAAAGATATGAGAATATACTAAGGTAGCCACTTCATTTTATTTTCATTTATTTAACATGAATATGGAATACCTTTGTTTTTATTCTAGACATATAAAAGTTGAATATTTTTATAGTGGGAAAATTCAGTTATACACAAAGTCAGGATGAGTAATGAGGTAAAACCCTATGCACCCATCAGAAAGTTTTAACAAAGTTAACACATTGCTGGATTCATTTCTCCCATGTTTCATGTACTTCATCCAAAAATGCTGCAGTGTATATTCTAAAAAATGTATATAATAAGTCTATTGTTTCATTGTTGGAAGAGTTTGGCAGAGTAGAGGCAGAAGAATAAGAAATGTTCACTGGGACTGAGAAATTATGTTTGCAAATATTTGCAAGGTTAAATATTTATTTTGAAACAGGAAGTTCACTGTAATCCCTGATGCCTCTACAATTTCAACTGATTGGCTCCTGCAAAGCCGTTTCTAACACGCTTTCTCAGCTTTTCGCGGGTGGATGAGTGAATATTTTGATGGTAGAAGCATACTGGGGGAGCTTTTGTTGTACTTGTAGGAGCCGGGGGGTTTCACACAGGTACGGACCAGGTAGGGAAGCTCTGAGGTCCTCCAGTGGGCAGGGGACACTCCGCTTCCCTCAGGTCTTGCATGGTCCCGCATCCCAGGCACTTCTTCCTCAATACCGTGTCTTCCACTTTGCCTTCTCCTGTCCCCACAGTCTTATGAAGAGTGAGAACAAGAAACAGGAGAGACCCAGTCTTTTATGAACAGTGGACTTTAGTAGTGTTTACCCAGCCCTGCATAGCATATAGATAATTGCACTTAAACATCACCGTAACCCTGGAGCTAAGGATGATCGTGCATGTTTTACAGTGAGCCAGAGGAAGCTCAGAGTTAAGGGAATTACCGAGATCATGCAAGAGGTGAAGCTCGGGCTTTCATATTTCTGGGCTGCCTCTGGGTAACATCTTTTTAAAATTCTACCGTCTTTATAAAGGATTAAGGAAAGGAAGGTATTGGTAATTAGTCTGCAGTGAAGTATCTTAAAGGAATAACAGAAGAGTTGGTCCCTGGCCTCTCTGTAGAGGGATGGGTGTCCTGGGGCCACCTCTGGATGCACAGAAAAATGAAGTCAGGATTTTCATTTCTGGCCCCTGTCAAACAGGAGTTTTGTTGTTGTTTTGTTTTGTTGCCTACCTCTGGGATAGAATTCAGGAAGTCAAAGGGCTGAGAGGAAGAAATAAATTTGCTCCTCTTTTTTATTTCAAAAGCCTTTGCTATTCCTGCAACTATTAATTTAGGTCCTAAACCATAACAGTCAGTAGTGGTTCCTATGAATCTGTTTCCAAGAGAAATTTTTAAAAATATTTTTCAATCATATCACAGTTGTTGTAGATATCTTGAAACTATCCCTGATGCTCATCACAACTTCAAAATATGGCAGATATGGTAAGTACTCGACTTGCAATAGGGTCTTGCTATTTAAGGTATTAATCAAGACGTTTAACCACGAAGTTTTAAAAGCCACCACAAACTGTATTTCTATATAGTAATTATTCTTTTGCAAATGTAATTTTAAGTATTTTACTTAATGCATGCAACAGTATTACTCCAGGAAGAGGTACAGGCATCATTTGGCTGTCACATGGGTCTAATCTAAAAGTGAGTTTTAAAAATTTGCTCTAAAGGGACACTTGCTGAAAACATGAAATTATTCCTTGGGATCAAATTTTCCAAATATTCCTTTTAAGGAAGTGAGAAGTTAGGTCAAAAATTCTTTGATTTCTTTATTGCTTCCACATGGCTGCTTGGTCTGATAAACACTCAACAAGCACCATGTAATTGTTTGGATTTAAAATCCCCCTTCATATGGCTCATATGCTGACAAATGGGAGGTTTGAGGGCTCTCACTTCATCAGTGGATTAATCTAATGATGAGTTCATAATTTGATGATATTTTTGGGAGGTGGGGCCTACTCAAAGGAAGAGGGGCCTGATCAAAGGAAGGGGGTCCTGGGGTGTGAATTCAGGGATTAGATCTCGTCTCCATGCATTTCCTGTCTGTTTTTTCTTTTGTTCCCCCTGCTTCCTCCCTGCCATGAGGTGAGCAGCCTTTCTCTACTACACCTCTGCCATGACGTTTGTCTCCCCACAGAACAGAGCCAAGTGGCCACGGACTGAAGGCTCTGAAAGTAAGCCCAAATCAACCTGTCCTCATTCAAGTTGTCTTTCTCAGGTACTTTGTCACAGCAACCCAAAGGTTAATATCTAACGTGTGCAAAACCCTTCACAGAAATGCTGTCCCTTCTTACTACTGGAGAAATGAGTGGACTCCTAAAAACACACTGAATTTGGTTCCTGTGGTGCCTCCTAAAAGGAGAGATGGGTTAAGATAGAGAGGAAAGTGGGAAGACAAGGGAGAATTAACAAGGATAATAGCTTACCGTGGATAAGACATTTCTGCATCGAGTTTGAAAACAACATTTGTCTTTATGTGAAAAACCATGCCCTGAGTAACCTTTCTGTGTCCTCTCAATCACAGTTAATTAAATTGTGCATGAAGTAATTTCATAATTTTATTTTCAACTGACAAGCAGTAAATTATATGTTAAATCTGTCCACATAGGGGAACATATTTGTTGTAGTAACATCTATTAATATGTGCTCATTTACAGAAAACTATTGTATGTATAATTCTTAATCTAGGGACAGAAATGTAAGGGCCCAGAGCATTTTTGTTGTCATTGTTATTTTTTTAAATTTTTATTTAAAGAGGAAAAAAAGCATGTAAAAGGCAGAGAAAATACAGAATTTCAGAAAAAAGATAAACAATAAGAAATCACTAGTTGATAAATTACATATTGTCCTCTTAGAAATAGTTGTTCAAGTTACAAAATTAAAGCATACAAAGTAGATAGTCAAACAGTGAGAGTGTAAACAGCTTTGCATACATGAGTCTCTACATGTATTTCTATTCTTTCTGTATTAGAAGGAAAAACATAACTTAGCAAAACAAAACAAAACAAATTCCTATAAAAACATGAAACCAAAATGTCGTATAAAACCACAGTACAAGGTGATCTACAATGATTACTGTGTTGTTTCTTATTATCTTCAATAGAATTGCCTATATCATCAGGCATAAATGAATATAGCAGTATAATTGAATATAGCAGTACATAACAATATTAGTAAAAATAAAACATTGTAGGCAGTACAAAACTTCAAAGGCAGGTAATAATCAAACCAGAGTGGATATTCTAGTGAATCTTGTCATCTTAAGTGTAGTTGCCTATACTCTCAGACTTGATACTATCAATCATAACAGCTTTGAATAAAATCTATCAATGCAAAACAGCGATCCAACAAACCAGATTCGATTACAATCAGTCATGGTAAAACAGTGTAGGTTTTACAGAGCTTTAGATTAAGTTAATAGGAAATTAAGGATGATTACCGTACTACATCCTGTTATTTTCAGGATTACTGTCTGTGCCCTCAAATCTAGTACAGGTAGAATGACTGGAACAGAATATAATACATCTAAGCAGAGTAGTGTGAGTAATGTGGGTTTTAAATCCTGGTGCACTATTAACAATATAGTATATCAAGGCCATCTATGTTAGAGATTCTAGTTATCCTTTTCTGCCTCATTTCTGCTATGCTATTTTTCTGCCTGTTTGTCTACTTTTCTCCTTCATTCTACTGCCTGCCCCACTCATTGAGGCCTTTCTGCCACTGTTCCTAAAATCCTGGTATTTCTTTTCTCTCTCTCTAGAAGGTCCTTCAGTATTCTCTGTAGGGTTGGAATGGTGGTCACAAACTCACCCAGTTCCTCTTTGTCATGGAAGCATCTTGTTTCTCCATTAATTTCTAGTGATAGTTTTGCAGGGTACATCAATCTGGGCTGGAGGTTATTTTCTTCCAGGGCTTGGAAGACTGTGCCCCAGGTTCTTCTTGATCTGATGGTCTGTGTCAAGAAGTCAGCTGTGATCCTGATGGGCTTACCTTTATAGGTAATCTGTTTCTTTTCTCTGATGGCTTTTAATATTCTGTTTTTATATTGAATTTCTGATCATTTAATCTTGATTATTATATGTTGGTGTAGATCTGTTTTGGTTGTAGGTGGCTGGAGTTCTGTATGCCTCACATAACTGAATGTCATTTTCTTTTCCCATGCTTGGGAAGTTTTCCTTTATTATTTCTGTGAATAGCCTTTGTAATTCACCTGTATGTATTCCTGCTTCTTTGTTCACATTTCTTATTCTTAAATTGTAGATTCTCTTGTCATCTTCTAGCCTTTGTATTGTTACTGCCTGTTTCCTTGTTATTTTTAAGAGATCTTTCCTTTCATGATCACACATTGCAAATTTGTCTTCAAGTTTTGATAGTCTATCCTTAGTTTCTTTTAAGGCATTTTGCCAGCTTTCAATGGAGTTTTTAATTTCCTTGTAGTCTCTTTGAATCTGTTTCATGTATTCTAGATTTTCTTTATATTCTTTATCAAATGTTTCTCTCCTTTTTTTGTGTTCCTCCCTTCTTCCATCTGTATCTTCCTGAGAGATGCTCCCTGAGAGCATTTCTTTTATTACTCTACTCATATCTTGCTTTACCTGATTTAATATTTCAATTTTGAGCTCATCTACAAAGTTTCGAAGATATCTTTTAATGTCCATTGAAGCTATGTCTGCTGTTGCATGTTTGCTGCCCTCAGATTCCTTTGTTCTTCCCTCTCCTGGATCAGGGCTCTCAGGATTCTGGGCTGGGGGCCTCCTCTTGCCTCTCTCTCCTGTCATGGTCCTGGCTTCCTCCACACAGGTTACAGTGCAGGTCCCAGCCCCCTTCCCTGTTGGCCATGTTTCCTGTGAAGCACGCTGGCAAGGGACCTCCACCCTCTCCTGACTGCTCTTGTCACTGAGGTGCAAGCAGCGGCTGCCTATGCCTGCCCCTCCCCATCTGGCCAACCGAAATACGGAGGGGCCTTCACCTGGTTAGTGCTTGCTAGGTGCAGGGAATCAATTTGGGATGGCTCACTGGGTCCCAGCCAGGGGTGTGGCCCAGTCCAAGCAAATCCCATGAATCTGCTCTGGGGAGGGAGCAACCAACTGAAGTCACTGTCGCTCCCAGTTCAGGCTCCTCCTACCAGATTCCAAAATGTAGCCCATTTGATCAGACCCTTCCCGTGGGGGGGTATCTCAATCCCAGCACTGACCATGGATTAATGAAGGTCCTTTTGCCAGCTCTGCTCTCCATTGGGCTCACCAACCCCGGACTTCAGCGCTGCTGTGCTTCCTATGAGTGGCAGCAGGAACGAGTTTGGGCGGCTCTGCTGGCCACCGCGGAGTCAGGCCGTTGCAAACTTGGCAGGTGGCTGCAAACGAAAACACTGTGTCCTGTAGTTTTTAGCTGTTTCAGTTATAGTCCTGACATATTTGATGAGCTTTTTTATGTTTTAATTTCTTTCTGTGTCAAGAGGATCCGTCTCCCTCTGTCTGGGTCTCTCCAGGGTGTTTTATTCTGGCGTATGAGTTGTTTCTCCTGGGAGGCTCTGTATTTCGTCGCTCACTGATCGGCCATCTTGTCTTCTTCCTCCTGTCGTTGTTATTGTCGTTGTCTTTGTTGTCGTTGTTTGAGACAGAGTCTCACTGTGAAGTTTAGGCTGGCCTTGAACTCACTATGTAGCCCAGACTGGCCACGAACTTGCAGAGATCCGCCTGCCTCAGTCTCCCGAGTGGAATTATAGGCATGAACCACCATGCCTGACTTTGATTAATATACACTGATTATTTCTATATAAGCAGAAGAGTCCAGGACTTACCGATTTGTTGGATAAAATGCTCCCAACAGTCTAGCCTTTTGCTTTGCTATTTATTTTTACCTATATCTATACTGGGCAAAATTTTTTTGACAAATTAGTTAGAGTAAGGGCACTATGTAAAGTATAATGTTTGGAAACAGCACAGAAATAGTAGAGTGTGAGCTGTAATTTGCTCCTTTTATGCCTTCTATTTTTACACCATTACACTCTGTGGTTTATGAAGCAGACTATATTTTTCTCTGACTTACCCATCTCTTCGTAATGCTCTTCCTGTCTCCATTTACTCACAGCACCTTACTATCTGGGAAGTCATCAGTTTCTTCCAAAAACTTGGCCTGACTCCTTTTTATTCCAGGCTGGGTAAATTGCCCTTTTGAACAGTTAAAGACCTCTGTCCTTCAAAGGTCACGACATGCTCCCATGTCCCCTGCATGCTTCTTTCTACCCTGCATTCAACCGCATACTCTATCTAGATTGTGAATATCTTGAGGGTGAAATTATACCTCTGAGTTATTCACAGATATTAGAGGCTCAAGATTTTCTGCAGAATTAAGTGAGTAAGAGGTGAATGAAAGCAACAAATAAAAGGCCAAAGAGATGTCTCAGGCACAGGAAGGTTAGAGGTGCGTAAGGAAGGGTGAAGGAGCCAGTTGTTTCCAGAGATGCTGACAGAGGTGTGTGTGCATGTGCATGTGTGTGCTCGTGAGTGCATGTGTGTGTGTGTTCAAGCCCGTATTTGTATGAGTGTAGAAGTACTACAGAGGAAGTAAGCTTTATATTGATGTATAAATACTTTCAGTTTAGTAAGTATGAATGTTGCTCTGGTGTTTTGTGAGATGTAAATGTTACATTTCTCTAAATCGGGACAATTTGCTTAGTACTTTCACACGTGTGACTGTAGAAGATCGATCTTCCTCATTTTTGGTGAATCCAGAAGACAGAAGCTGGCAAGGGGCACTGTCAACTACTCTATCCTCAGTGGCTCAGCAGGTTTTCTGGGCACCGTACAGGTGATGTGTTCCGGCTTGACCAGCGACACCCTCACCTGCCACACGCAGGCCCAGGAGACTTCATTATCTCCTATGAGCTTGTAGACAAGTGTTAGGGCTCCAAAACGCACCCTGATGTGCAAGGAACACCAGGCTATTCAGATGCCTATGAGAGTCTTGTGTTCGCCCAGGATACAGCCTGAGGAAAACAAACTTCTTTAATCAGGTAGTGTCCGTATCTTCAGTGCCAATGTACTAACCCTATACCTTCCTTTGGGGAACATATCAGGGGAGCACTTGGTACCGGATGTCATGCATAGGAAAAGGAACTGGAGATGCTGGTTATTCCTTTCCTCCTGGATGTTCGTCAGCTTTTGTTTTGTTTTGTTTTGTTTTACTGTTACCAAATACCTGAGAGAAATATGTTAGAAGAAGAAAGATTTATTTTGGCTCATGGTTTCACAGTTTCAGCCATTGCCAGTTGACTGCATTGCTTTTAGTGTGTGACCAGACCGAAACATCATGGCAGGAGGGCATGGTGGATGTGGAGGAAAGGAGAGAGAACAAGAAAAGGAGAAAGAGCCAAGACAGACATAGTTCCCATGGGCACGTGGCCATGACTCCCTCACTCCAGCCAAGGCTCAAGCCCTAGGCCATTCAGCTATGAACTCATCAGTGGGTGATAAAGGAGGTTAATGCATATACCATCTGTCACATCCCCAAAGCACCCTTCTGAATATGGCTGCCCTGGGGACCGTGCCTTCCACACAGCGAGACTTTTGGGATCTGTTTTAGATCCGAACCATAAAAATAATTCTTCAGAAGCAAGAAGAAGCTTTACTAATCTTCTCTCCAAATCTCCCCTCTTCAATCTACCCGCCACCTTGAATTTCCCCGAAGTCTCAGCTACTGTTGCACTTTGTGGCATGGAGACACTGGGAAATTGTCCCAGTTTTCTTCATCCTGTTTAGGACTTAAAAAAAAAAAAAAGCAACCATATATCTCACTCAAAAGCAAATGAAGGTTTCTATGGAAACCTGAAATATTTTCCCAGAGTGTACTATAAAAATAATAAAGTTACATTGTAATTTTAAATGATTTCTTCTTATGGCAAGATCCTGCTAGTTGTGTTTATTGTACAAAGGAACTTAAGCCTGTTCCTAAACATTTTCCAAAATATAAAGCAGGCCTGCTGCTGAACTAAAACTCAAGAAGAGTCTCCACTCGCTATAATAAACCTCCAAACAAATATTTATAAAATCTGGTTACAATTTGTTTCACAATTTGTTTAATTTTGATAACCATTACTCATAATAGTATCATCACTTAAGACTTATAATGTTTTCTTACAGATATTTTACTTTGGTAATGCAAATGTACTCTGTATTGCCAAAGATATGTTGGACAACAGTGGTTATCACTGTATTATGGGTGAAAATTGGTTTCATTCTGGAATCAGTAGAAAATTCATAAGGGCAATTTTGGGAAGAAGAAATATTTTTGTACTTTAATCTAAGATTTATGTCCTCTTACAAATCATAGTAACTAGGCCCCGCTTTTAATTAACAATACAAAAAATCTGCACTGATTTTATCAGTAAGACTTAATTTTAAAATAAATGTGAGAACATGAACAAATGATATTTGAGGAGAAAATGCTTAACTTGTGAATATTTACGTATTTAACTTCAGCACCCGTTAAGGAAAGCTTCATCTGTGATGACTTGCCTTATAAGGATTTCTGATTCAAAAAGAGTAAAGATAAATGGGATTGCTTTGCTTTTGCATAAGCTAAAATTTAATTCTGGAAGAGAAAACTCTGCCAGTGTAAGGAGAGGCAAGAGTCAAAAATGTCTTGGAGATAAGATTTCCCTGGGTGTTGAGAGAAGGAGGCTGGCAGAGTCCAGAGTCCGTGGGACTGCTGCAGACCAGGCTGAGCCAGGGAGCAGGAGGAGGCCACAGTGCGGAAGCATTGCTGTGAAGGGATTTAGCTCAGTGGCCCAAGCACCCACCTGGCAAGTGCAAGGTCATGAGTTTAATTCCTGGAACAAAAAAAAATTATTGCCATGAGCTGTGGACTAGTTAGTCCCCTTGCCAGACTCTATAAGGAGTCCTTAAAGGGTAGAGTTTATTTACTTAATCTTTGAATAGATTGTATATTTGCAAGTTTTAGAAAATTTAAAGGTCCTGTAAGGATTATTAGAAAAAGCTCCCCTAACTCTCCAGCCTCCGGCCACCCAGCTCTCGGACACGGAGGCTACCAGCACTAACAGTGGCTGTGTATCTTCCAAAGCTGACCTGTTAGCTTATTAGCTTTGCGTTCAAGTAGACAGACATTTATATTTATCAGCCCCTCTCCGATATCTGGGAAATTGTGTATGTGTGTGTATCCTACAAATGTCTTCTGACTATAATGTTCTTAAGTGTATACAATAAAATCCTCAGAACTGAAAGGAAATCAGTTATTGTGAAATATAATTATCAAGATATTTTTACAAAAGCATATATACTTATTAATGAATTAAATGACGTCATCTACTGAAGTTGTAGCTCCAGATAAGCATATTATTTCACAGTATCTGCAATATAACCTAAAATGTATGTGATTTGTATTGGTAATAAAAGCATATGCTGATACTGTTGTGGTTTCCTGCCTGCTTTGTAATTCAAGGAAATAATAAAATTTCATTAAGAGTTTAGAAAGACTACTTTATATACATCTTGTTTCACAAACATTCAAATATATTTGTATGGGCAATTTTTAGAAGTGTTTTGAATTACCAACTATGAATACATTTATCATATTTAAAGTATATTAATACATTGAGACACTATGTATGTATTTATGAACACATATTGCCAAATTGCCAGAAATGCATAGTCATTCCAACATTGAATGAGGGTGTATAAGCAGGCATTTTAATCTTTGCCTATCTGAGAGGTGAAAAATTAGCACTTTGGTATAGTTTTAGTTTGCAACCTCACTGCAAGCGAACTTGAACATCTTTCTATACATTTCAGAGTCATTTCTGTTCTGTGTGTTTATGCCCTTTGTTCTCTGCCCTGCTGGTTCCTGAGCAGATCTGTTGTGTGTTGCAAATGTAAGGGAACATCAATCACAGAGACCGCAGTGCACACAGCGCCCCCTGGAGTTGGCAACACGAAGGCCAACTCCTAGTAGTCAGGCCCAGGGAAGACTTAGATTGCTGTTGTTTTCCCATTGGACTTCTGTTTCTTTGAATAATTTGAGTAGATTAAAATGGCATCTCCTAACTGAAAGAGTGAATAAGATCCAAAATCTGCACTAGATATTGTGAAAGGGAAAGAAACTGCTCAAGGGGAAAAAACAACTGTAATGGTGAAAAGAAGAAAAGAAGGGAAATGAGAAAGAATATATATACCCAAGACAGCCAAAATAGTTACACTACTAATTTCTTTTAGTTCATTAAAGAGAACAGTTTGTGCTTATATTGTTGATCAATTTTTCAGGCATATATCTTGTAATCTGAGCAAATACTTTGAAGATAGCAATAAGCGATATATTAACCATTGGTAATTTCCTATTAGGTTGTTATGAAACTCTGTGTCATTGTTTTTATTGTTTCTTTCTCTTCAAAATAAAAAAATGGCATCCCCAATTATAAGTGTTCTGGTCTGATTTAGGTTTCAACATTGTCTAAGAAAATGTCTAGGAGAATCCACACCAAATAGTTAACTGTGGTTATATCTGGAAGGAAAGTAACATGGAAAACATAGAAAAAGATTTTGTACTTTTATTTTTTTCCAACTATGTATTTATGTATCATTTGTATACAACAAGTAAAATAACTAATAAATATTAATTATGATGAAATAATAATCACATATGATAAAAAATAATAGAGGCATATAGAAAGAACATACAAGAATCCCTTTCCCTCAGTGTAAGAACTGAAGACAAAGTCACTGGGCACTCCATGTGTACTCTAGGTTGAAATACCATTTCCAGTAGGAAGAGCAAGAGTTGCTTAGAGAAATGAGTGTTCACAGGTGTAGGGCAGAAGTGTACAAAGTGAGTTGGCTACCTCTCATTATATCAGGAGGCAAAGAGGTGACCATAGATGCCACGAGCCAGAGGGAAGTGACTCTGAAATCAGCTCGAACTAACTAACTCAGGCTCCCACTGACCAAAGACAGAGCAACCTCAGGATCAATAAGTATAATGACTGGAATATCAACTCATGAAGCTTGTAATAATATTGTCCCTGTGCAGTTCAGGCTGGCCTAGAGCTCACTTTGTAGCCCAGGCTGGTCTCAAACTTGCAACAATCCTCCTGCCTCAGCCTCCCGAGTGCTGGGAATACAGACGTGAGCCACCACAACCAGTCCTAATGAATTATTGTATATAGGACTGATTACCAACAGCTGTGACTATTATTAAAAGTAAGTAGACCTTAACAGCCTCTTAATAAAGCACATGATCCCATATAAGGAGCTGTATTGCCAGCAAGGGAGAGAGAAGAGAGGCCCTGAATCTGATGAAGACTCTAGGACCAAAAACTAATTTGTAGGAAATTCACATAAGGATGTTAAACAGTACTACAGGATTCCAGACTGTGGGAAACTATCCAGCTTCCTTCAACAAAGAAACCAAAAAGAGAGGGGAAAAGAGAACTGGTGGGGAAGCAGCAGAGACAGCTCAACAGATCATAGTATGGACTATAGTCAAATTTTGTTTGAAACACATACACCGTGTAAATCAAGGAAAGTAACTTTTATAACATTAATTAGAGAGTTGGAAATTTGAATGATACGAAATATTATTACTAGTTTATAAATATGATGGTTATGTTTTATTTGTTTATTTTTGATGGTTATGTTTTAAAAAGAGCCATTCTCTAAAAAATATATACTGAAAAACTGACAAATGAAATAATATGATATTTGCAAAATGCTTAACATAGTATAAGACAGGCCATGAGTAATTGTTAGAATTTAGTGTGAGTCTTTACAGCTTATTCTAATTGTCCATGTGTTTAACATTTTTAAAGTAAACCAAATCACTAAAAGTCAATTGGTTCTGAAGGAGGTCACCAAAATGAGAGAAGCTGAGAATTATGTTTCTCTTAGCTTTTATTACCATGTGGTTTTTAAAAATCTGAAATTTAAAATTCATATATGATTTTACAGGTAAGAAATGTTTCAGTCTGCATCTCAGAGAAAGGAACAGTGATGTAGTCAGGCAGCCTTGTGGCCCGAAGTGGTGGAAGGGTGTGGAGAGGGCACCAGCAGCGAATCAGCTTCCTAGAAGCAGGCTCTCGGGAGAAGCTGAGCTCCTGCTCCCAGGAGAGGGGCCTCTGCTGGTCACCTAAGAGGGGCAAGGGGTGCTGGAAGGGTACAGGTCAGGCAGCAGGAGAACGGGAACTGCAAAGCGTTGCAGGAGACCTTGGCTAATCCCACCCGAGCTCTGCAGCTGAGGTTATCCGTACTGAGGTCTAAGGCAAGAGGTTGCCCTCAGGGAGGGACCACAGTTGGAGTGAGGCCCCTTCCTTAGGTGGAGGCCTAGCGCTACTGCTAGCTGAGTAACATGTAAGCATTAGTCACAAAGGGCAATTTTTTACTACAAATTCCTGACCAGCCCAGCAAATCCATATAAAGTGATAAAGTTATGCATCATTCACTTGCTTTACACCTGCATGACGGAAGTAGTGTTCTCTATGTCAGTGGTAATGCAGTCCCTGAGCGCCCAAAGTAACAAAGGAACTCGGAATTATTTCCAGTACAATTTTAAAGCTGAAATCTAATGTGAAGGGCTTCCTTTTTACTTTGAAAGAATTTCAAACTTACTGAAAAGTTGCAAGAATAGTATCCATCCTTCGAGATACCATTTGACTACATTTGCTGATCGTTAACTTTTTGCCATATGCATTTTATTATTTTCTGTGTAGCTGACAAAGTGATAAAAATAAGAAATCTAACATTTATACTAGTATATATGCTAGTGTTTCATCCATGGTCCATACTTAACAGTGACCCCTCCCCCCTAGTCCAGGATTCAATCCAAGATCACATCTTGTATTTAGTTGTTAGGTGTCCTTGGACTCCTCCAATCTAGCATAGTTTCTCAGTCTTTCCTTACTTTCATTACCTTGACACAACTGAAGACTACAGTTATCACTGGCAAGAATACTATGAAACTGACTGCGTTCATTCTGTTTAGGGTACAGTAAATTACCATAAATTGAACATCTTAAAACCATAGGTGTTTATTACTTCACTGTTTCTGTGGGTCAGGACTTGGGGTGTAGTTCAGCTGTAGTTTACTCTGAGGGTACCGTGATCAAGCTGTGGTAAATACCAGAGTTCCATTTGCCTGCTGGTACTGTTCCTGTGTTCCTCTGTGATGTTTCTTGCCTCCTATCTCTAAGACCTATAGGAATAATGTTTGTTTTCTTGAACTTCTCCTTGTCTCCCCACCTAACCAGCCACTCCATAAAAGAACAAAGAACATTGGCACAAAATACTGCAGCACTGTCTCATGTTTTCCTTGCTTCAGCCTTGGAATCAACCATTTTTCCAAAGAGCTTTGGCTCCTTTTACTGGCGAATGGTAGTTTGAAACTAGTGTCTGAGCACCAGATGCATTTTGTTTACACATCAAGGTATTAACCCATGAGATAAGGCCTGTTCTCATTGGATCCTGCCCCTATGCCGGAGGCAGTATGGAGTGGTGATTATCCAAACTGCCTGAATTACAGTCCTGACTGCCGTGGACACATTATGAGGCTTTGGGAAACTCACTTGGGTTCTTGGAGTTTCATCACCCATATGATGGTGGTTATAACAGTGCCTATCTCAAAAGATTGCATCTAGTAAGACATATGTATAAAATTCTTAGACTTATGTATGACTATTGAATCAATATGTATTGAATCAGTGATCCGTATGTTGATTAGAATCTCTGATTGAAGAATGAAAATCAAGGGGAAAAGCCTATTTCACATTCCTTTAAAAAATAAATTAAAGATGAATTTGTCACAGCTCTTTATTTTCTTGTGAGGATAGTTTCCTTTGGAATTCTCTACATTAATCTTTTTAATTGCCTTTAATGTATTGCAAGAAAATAGAAGAACATAAATAAATAGAAAACATTTTTCCTCTCTAGAATTGCATATATGATGTTTTTCAGGGATTCTAGAGAGGAAAAATGCTTTCTACCAGTTTATGTTTTCTTCCTTCATTGGAAAAGAGAAAGAGAAGGAGGAGAAGGTAGAAAGAAATTCACAAACTGAGGTGTGACTTTGTCTGGAACTCCAATTCTTCAAAATTTCAAGAGTCAACACAGAAGACACCAAGTGCACTGAGAAGACAGTTAGGAAATGGGAAAAGGAGCCTGAAAAATAAGAGGTCCGAAGTCATCCTTTTCCAGCAGTGTCTTTATGAAGGGGGGTGAGAACTTCCAGGACCAAAATCTGCAAAGGCAGACCCAGACAATGTACATCCTGAGCTTGCAGTCAATAGTCTCTTCTTGCCAACTATTCCTTTCAAGGAAAAAAAAAATAATCCCATCTTAAATATTCCAGACAATTTCAGTTCCTTTGCAGTTGTTTAGATTTTCTTTACCCTGTAAGTCTGCAAAAAGACTTTCCAAATCATCATGAATGCATTACTGAAAAATCACAGCTATGTAGAATCTTTTGAACCAGGCCAGGCTAACGGTTTAACCTGAAAGTGGAATGGATTTCCCATTAAGGTTCCCATAGTAAGGGTGGGTGCTTTTGTAACCTAACACAAAGAAAGGAGTTGCCACTAGATGACTCAGCTGGTTAGAATGGCAACTCCCTTTCTGGGGAGGAAATCTGAGGCGAGGTGATTACGCGAGGCTGGAGGGTACTGCTTACTCAGAATTCAGCTCTCCCTCATGGAGCCAGCTAGAGGCTGCACCGGGAGGCGGAAAGGAACGCAGGTCAGCTGCCCACCTTGACCAGCAGAACCTTATAGTAAATTGAAACCTGTCATGGTTCCTTGTCTGTCGTCAACTCACACACACACACACACACACACACACACACACTGCAACTCTCCACTTCTTTAAGTCCATTCTTGATAAAATTCCCTAAGGCAAAGTAAGCAGTAAGTGGAGTTTTCAGCTCGTTGAGTATCAGTGGGAAATTTGCCATGTTGGAGTCTGACAGTCACAAAAACCAGTTTGATGCAATCAGGAGGCCCGTGAGGTCTAAGCGGAGTATTAACTCACCAACTTGCAATGATCTCTTGGAGAATGCTCACATGGTCTCTTATTTATGCTTCATTCTAACTTCTCTGCGAGAGCGCTGAAGTCATAGAAACGACTAAACAAACATACAGCAGGAAGCTTTTATACTCAGCACTTGCCCACATGAAAAAGCTGTCACCAGGGATTCCCCCTGGAAAGTGATGTCTAAAACTCAGCCGTGAGCCAGCTACCCTCTCTTCCTCCGGTAGTGGCATTTTCAGTGGTCAGCTGATAAAGCGTCACTGGGCTGAGTTTTCAATGGCCTAAACGTTATTTATGGGGGGAGAGCTCCACCCCCAACATTGCCAGATCACTGCAAGCACATTTCTATATAAAGTTAAAAGGACGGATGGGAAAGCCCTTTCACAAGCAGACAAGGTTAAAGAAGTGAAAATGAGCCTAAGTGTTTCTCTACTGAACTTAAGAGATTTTTTTTGAAATTTTTAATCATGTACATGTCTTGTTTTCTTACAATTCTATTTTTCTACGGTAAAACCAATGTTAGTGAACACAAGCCATTGCTTTAGTTCTGAACTGTCCATCAGAGTTTTTTTTTTTTTGACCCACTTTGGTAGAACATGTTATTTCAAAGACACGGGGTAAATGGTAAAATCATTTACTAAAAGTAGGATCCAAGAGATTAATATCTGGAAATTGTTATTTAGAGTTACGAGACAAGAAGTTCCTAGGTCTGACCAATGTTTTTCAGTAAAGAGGTTCTCATGCAGTAGTAAAAATGAGCCAAATGAAAGACCAGTGTGCTGAGTCAGGGGTAATGACTAGGAGGAAACCAGGCCGTGTCTCTTTGCCAGCCTTGTGACCTTGGCCTGTGTGTGTAGCCCATATGAGCCTCAGTTTCCTTACTTGTGGAGAGCTCGCTTTGCTTGAGGGAGCTGTAAATTCGGTCACGACGTGAGAGTGACTGCCACGTCTCCACACACTCTTTAAATGTCCTGTGTCTCTTGTTCTTCTTTGCCCAGTTTCCTGAAGGCATAGAAACTAGATAAATATTATCCAAAAAACCCTGAAAACATTGTTGTTACCCTCCTTACGTGCAGCAGGAATCTGTGATACCAAGCCAGCAGGGGAGGATCCCACTTTTCTCGGAAAGGATCTGGTCTCTCACACAGTGAAAGCAGAGGTGGGTGTGGGCAGCTTCTTCCCACCCATGAAGAGAACCATCTATCTGGCTGCCAAGATCCAAAACGCATGGGCAGTTGAAGCTATTAGCTTTTATATCTTTGGGCTTGCTTTTGTTTTCTTTTAACCCTTGGTTTTTCTCCTCAACTAAATGGATTGCTGTGAACCTTGGTATCCGTGTTTCTGAAAGCAGGAAGCTGGACCTCAGTGTCAGTGGGTGGCAGCTCTGGCTCTGCATTGGAATCACTTGGTTGCTTAAAATGTAGACTCCTGGCTCCAATCTCAGAGATGCTCTGTCTCCTTTGGGCTGAATCCATATCATTGTTTTAGAAAACCAGAGGTCATTCTTTGTGGAAATTCAGATGGTCTTTGAAGCCCTCCACATTTCCCATACCAGGATCCAGCTATTATAAAACCTGAAGCACTGATATTCATATCACAAAACAAGAGTCCTTCTTTTAAAGTATTTGTACTGTCACTTTCTAGACCCAGATGCCCTTAGTTCACCCATGCAGCAGGAGTCCAGCCAGCTCTTCTGAGTAACCAGCCCCAAGAAAGGAAACCCAGACTCGAGTCCTGAGCTCTTAACCATGGAGCAGGCAACACAGGAGGTGTCTCACTTGAAAAAAGCACTGAGGCCCAGGAGACTCCTTGGCTTGATGATTCAGGTCAAACTAAGCATAACATGTGAGCATGGGGCGATTGGAGAGTGAGGGGATAAAGGGGAAAGGGAATCTCTTGTACCAAGAAGCTTATTTTTACATCAGGAATAAATTGCACTGCAGCCTAAATGAGGGGCAGGCTAGGAGGCTGTGCATAAACGGCTTCCTACTGCTATTTCTCTCCATCCCTTTTACTATAAGTGTATGTGCCCTGAGAATGGTTTCCAATAAAGGATAGCAACTAACTCCTCTGCCTGGCCTGTTGCCCTGAGAACAAATCCTCATCTTGTGTGGTTGAAGAGATGACTCCCAGCACCACATTTCTGCAGGTTCCACGGGTCCAGATCTATTCCAGTCTTGATTTTTAGATTAGGGATTTTTAGATTAGGGATGCTCGACTTGTATGTGAACAGACTTCTGAAGTGTTGCCAGTCTTGTCCAGAGCAACTTGCTTCCTTTGAAACCTGAGTCTCTTCAATGGGAAAAACAAGCTGTTGTATCCTTTCATACAAACCAAGGAGCTGAGAAATTGACTCTGTGTGGGAGAGAATAAAGTGTATGGACAGAAAGAGTCAAAGATGTAAAATGAAGGACATTCTGGATTTCCTGCAAAGGTGACTTCTCTTTAGCCCCAAGTCCTATCATCCCATCCACATTTCTACTTTTGGAGTTCGTAATTAATGCCCTTTTGCCAAGGCAGCTGAATTGGCTTTTGTTACAGAAGCTGTTATAATCATAAGGCTCCAATGAACATGGTTACTGTATATGAATCATAACATTTGTCATATTCAGATGAGAAAAAGAACCTAGTGTCATTACAACAGGGAAGTCATGTGGATGGATGTAACTAGCAGACAGGAAATCTGACCTCAGATCTTTATTGTTTTTGTATTGTATTGTATCTTGTATTTTTTTGTATTCCACAACCACATAGCATCATTGCCTACTGCTGCTGTTAGTTCTTAAAGGTTACCAGCTCCACTGCTAACCAGATAGAATTTATAACTGTGGACTTAACTGTAAATAGGCATAATGATTCATGAAAGGATAAGAGTTGAACCATATTGTCCATTTAGGCTGTTTTCAACATGAAAACCTATGCTTATGTGGAACTCGATACTACTGAAGGGAGTTTTCCCTAGAATTATTCTTGAAGCTTCAACTGTACATCAAATGGATAACAGAGTCATCCATAACAAGCATATACCAGCTGTTTATGCGAATGATAGGTAAAACTTAAAATTTTCAAGTTGAAATATAATAGATGTCAATTTTGCCCAACTTTTCATGAGCTATTTGGATTCTGTTTAAAAGGAAATAACCTTAGGACTGAACATACTGAGTTCCCCTATTCATTTTAGCAAAGTCTGGCAAATATTTCTGATACCCAACTAAATTCTTGATACTCTGCTAGCTGTTCTCTCAAAGAAGAATACAGAAGGACCCCACTCTTGAGACCTCAGTGGATTTGGGATTGTGAAGGACACAGATTCCTGCATCATCGTATTCCCGCAAATCATGTGGGTGTGGTACACCAAGGAGAGGGTGAGAGTCATCACTGAACCTGGGCTGGGATGGAAGATATTCTGGAAGAAGCACAGAGTTTAGCAGGGGGATAGCAGGGGTGGGTGGACCAAAGCAGGAGGAGCAGGGTTGTTCTTGCAGTGAATTGTGTACTCAAAATGAGGGCACAGTAAAAACTCCTTCCAAAGGCAGTCATGCACTGAGAGTAATTCCAGAGAGGTGAGGGAGCTAAAGGGAGTATTTCTATAACTGTAGAAACTTTGATATTTAAAAATTTTCCAGGAAAGATAAGTCCAACCTATGTCACAGGGATGGAATCTCAGAAAAGTAAACATAAGACACCATAAGTGGAATAGAGACTTCTTACCTGAAATAATAAGTAACATTTATTGAGTGACTGGTAAATGCCAGATGTCTCAAGGTTTGCACAGGTTGTTGACTTGTTTCTGTACATCACAACCCTAGGAGGTAGATTCTGTTCCCACTGTGTGCTAGAGAAGCTCTCCTAGTAAGGTGTCTTTCATCCCCCACCATTTCCCTTTTCTGCATTACCTGAAACATTGTGCATGTTATTAGTTGCTGTTATTGTTGAGTTCTCTCTCTCCTTCTGATAGAATGGACATTTCTCAAAGGCAGGGATTTTATTTTTTTGTTTACACTGTGTTCCCAGTACTTAGAAAACGTAAGAAAATAGGAGCTCAATAAGTATTGGGGAATGAACAAATAATAGAAACAGGCACAGAATGGATAATAAATTGAACTGAAGCAAGTAGCCTGACAGTAGCAGGGCCTGGAGCAATCATGTGAGTAGGTAAAGGAGCTTTGTCATAAGATTCTGAGCACACCGAAAGGTATGGCAGAATTGAGGGTTGAGGGACCAGACCAGAGATGGTGAACCTTTTAGAGCATTCAGTGATACAGTCTGATGCACATGCCACAGGTCTGCCACCACTGACCTAGACCATTTATTTAGTAAGAGGAGCTTAAAAGCTCACTTATTCGTTCAACTATTCAACACTACTCACCGAGCAGCTATTATGTTTCAGGCATTGTTCCAGGGACTGGGGAAACACCAGTGGACTGCACTAAGAAAGGGGTGGAAGGGAGGGAAGACAGACAAAGAAAAGGAAGTGAGGAAACACCCAGAATAACTTCCGGGGCTGAAAAACTGTGACCGTCACAGAACAGAGTGATGGAAAGCAACTCGAGAGGGAGCAGAGCATCACTAGGTGGGTCTGCAGAGCAGGCATCTGTGAGAAGCTGACACACTTGAGTAGCCTTTTTCCAAAACACCTGGGATCAGAAGTGTTGCACAGGCTGGAGGTAAATTTACACAGTATTTTCAGCACACCTGTGTTTTGACTGCACCCTGTCACATGAGATTAAGGTGTGGAATTTTCCATTTGTAGCGTCACATTAACGCTCAAGAGTTTTGGATTTCTGTGTGTTTTGGATTTTTAGATTAGGGATGCTCGACTTGTATGTGAACAGACTTCTGAAGGATAACGGTTTAGGAGAAGACAATGCTCAGAACAGGAGGCAGAGATAGGCTTAAGGCCAGCACCAGGGTTGAGTAGAGACTCAAAGCCAGGAACCATCTATGGGAATGGCGGTTCCCGCATAGGAAGCAGAGTGTCCGGGACAGGAGAAAGGCCAGGTTCATCTCTGGAGCCAAGCCTGGCTGAGACCATAGTCAAGTGCTAAAGAAATCATCCAGAGAAACACACTTGGTCTTAGACCAGGAGACTAAACAGAAAGGTCCTCACTTCTGTCCAGGTTAGGTGGTCAGCTGAGGGACAGAAGCAGAGGCCACTGAAGAGAAGGACAGCAGGTGGGCAAGGGGAAGGGAGGCCTTACTGCAGAATTTTGTCAGTTCATGTCTGAAAGCACCTTACGCCTGCACTGCATGAGTCCTCCCAGTAGGTGATCTGCCCATGTTGGTGATGCCTGGGACTTTGAAGTGTACATGGCCTCAGAAAGCATCTAATACAAAGGACACATATCCAGGGCTGTGATCCTGAAACTGAGGGAAGAAATGACTCATTCATAGAATGTTTGTAGGAAGTATAGATTGCTGGGCCCTGCCTGGAAAGTCCTACTCATTTTCTCAAAAGAGAGACTCAAAATCTACCTGTGTAGTTTAAGTGGTCCCCGGCGAGGTGGCACCTAGAGAAATGTCAAGAGGATCCACCAATGAGCTTCAGTGAGTCTGTGAACCGCAGGAAGATGACAAAAATTGTGTCTGATTGGATAGATGTACATTTCTTCTTCTGAAAGGAGGGTCAATATCATCGCAAGATTCTAAAAAACTTGTTAAGAATCCCCTAACAAGTGGTTAGTGGCCTGTCATCTGGTCCTGCCCTTTTCTTAGGGACCAGAAAACAGTCCTTGAATGTGACTTGCCTGAGTTCACAAAGCTAGAAACACCAGAGCTGGCATCTCATTCCAGGTTCCAAGCCCCTCCTTCTCTCTCCCCTGCCCTGCTGACTACAGGGATAGGGGAGCAAGGAAGGAAGGGGACCTGAACATTTGTGCGCTAAGTGGTTAAAAAACGGCTTCCCCCTACTTTGGACCCAGGTGGGACAGATCAGTAGCGTGGAGAGAAGGCTGATGTCTTAATGAAGGTATGCGTGTCCGTCCCAGGCTTGTTCACTGTAAGAGCCTGTCTCCCAGCAGGACTACCGTCAAGCAGAAGCCCACACGCTCTGCTCTCGGGAGTGTGGTGGTGACAGCATGATGCATTCTGAGCCCTTGCCTGGCACACCTGAGCATGTGGATGGTTCCACACCTCCCTGCCTACTTTCCACTTATTTTCTTCCTCAGCCCAGTCTGGACTGTGACTCACACCTCTTAGTAAGCCCAGCCACACTTCCTCTTGGGCTCCACTCCCAAGAGGAAGTCCAGTTCCATGGCACTAACCCCAACTGTCTCAGATTGGGTTAAGTAGCCCGCCTTCTAGTTTTAGGACAAACTTTTCATACTCTAGCCTAAACCTGAGTCTCTGGATTTGTCAGCCTTGCTCGCCTCCCTCTTCTGAACTAAATAACCTACTTCTTTGACTGCTTTCATTTTTTTCTGTACTTCAAAACCTGTCTTGGTGACAGGGCCCCTCCTGTGTGGTCCCATCTGGTCACTCCCCCTTATCCTGCTGGCTGGAGCAACCTGCTTTTCAAGGGCTAAATTTATTTGGTGTTAGTTTCTCCTGAATCTTCCACCTTGCATCTGCCTTTAAGTGGGGAGCCTGGGAAATCTCGTCTCAGGGTCAGGCAGTGTGGACCATCCTCCTCCTCTGTGCCTGGCTCAGTGGGCTCTGACTCTCTTACATATTCCCTGTTCTCTAAAACTTGTTTTCTCCCTTGATTTACAAAGTCTCTTGCTTTTTCCTTTTGTCTTCTTTCCATCTGCTCCTCCTTTTCTCCTGCCTCCTTTTTTTAATCCTTGCAGGATAGGTTGGGCCTTTGTCAACCCTTCCTGGCATTGCTTTGCTGGACAGCAATGCTCAAGAGTGAGAAGGCGCCAGAGTCCTTCGTGTTGCTGGATGCTCTTTTCTCAGGGTGCAGATTTCTTTTGGGGTCAAATATCCAGGAATGCTGGGCATGCAGAGCTCACTGAAAGTTGAGCAAAGAAGTCTGCTCTGTGATTTTCCCAGCAGCCTCTTCAGATCCATGAGTGACAATTTGGAAGTGTTGTCTTTAACAAACAAGGAAATGAACTCAGGGCTAGGGGAAACTTGCCCCAGGTCACAAATTAAATCAGTGGCGAGGTAGCAGTGAGCACACAGCCTTACACTGGAACCTGTCCAGAGAAAGGGTCACAGTCTGCTGTCTTTGAAATTCTTACCCAGGGCAATCTCACCTCCGGCACTTGGCAGCCACTGGAAACTTGTGTAGATTTTCCTGTTGACTCTTTATGTGGGGAAGGAATTGCACAGTGAATTCCTTGTGGAGGATTAATCATTTTTCTTTGTTACTTGTGACTGAGGCTGTTTCTCATGTCCTGACCCTGGTTTCGCTTGTCCCAAGGATTGCATTTGAAGGGCGGGGCATTCCCCACATCCCTCCACCCCATCCCAGACCCAGCCCGCAGTCGGGACCAATGAAAGCAAAGTACCTCATCCATCAAGTGACTAAGAAGGCTCGCATTTAAGAGGGAGCAGGAATGGGCTGAGAGTTGCTTCTGCTTTCCCCACACTCAGGCACACCTCTCATCTGGTTGAAGAGAGAGAGGTGGGGAAAACCTCACAGGCTCCCGCCACCACCATGTGCTATGGCAAATGTGCACGGTGCATCGGACACTCGCTGGTGTGGCTTGCTGTCCTCTGCATTGTAGCTAATATTTTACTTTACTTTCCCAATGGGGAAACAAAGTATGCATCTGAAAACAACCTCAGCCGCTTTGTGTGGTTCTTTGGTGGCATTGCAGGAGGAGGCTTGCTGGTAAGTCATTTAGAAATTCCTACAACTTTTAAGAATTCTCTGCTGCTAACTAGAAGTTGTCGTTATTTCTGTGGAAAGTTTTCTGTGATGCATGTTTGCAAGTCCAGAGGTTTTTGTTGTTCATTTTTTCTTGGAAGCCGAGTAGGCAGAGTTTGCAATAGACTTTTTACTAGTTTCATTAGATGTTGTTTTACAAAGTCTTCTTTGAACTAAAGGTGTGTGCTAACTCTCTTACTTTACAGCTAGAAAATAGATACTTTTAAACAAGATTTGAGAAACGGATCGAGTTTCTAGTACTGGAGTGTGTAGTCATTTAATATTTGATCTTGGCATCTGGGAGGATTTGGCTGGTTCTAAATCAACAGTTTTGGATTAAAATTATCTGCTGCTTATTTGCAGGCATCTGTGACAAGAAAAAAATATTAAACTGAGTACATTGCTATGTACAAAGAATGCCATTTACAAAGCATTCTGCTTGGGCGTAGTATCTAGAAAAATCTCACAGGTATCCATGGGTCAGTGTCTGAAGTTAATATTGGAATGTGTTGTGCTTTCCAGGCTTTGTTTTTAATTGAAGTGAGAGGAATTTGCTTGCTGTGCTGGGAGCTGAAAGTATTAGCTTCAGCCTCAGCATGGAAAGAATGTGAAAACTTGAGTTTGGAACTTGAAAATGCTGGGATTAAGAATTTTAAAGAGAAATTTTAGGGCATCATTAGTATCAAACAAAATAGGTCATCTTGGTCCTAATGGACAAAGCATTGAAACATTTAAATCTACTACTGTAATATAAGGCTTGGCAAATCTGCTTCGAATTTAAACATTACTATCATGTTAACATAATTCTTAATACAAATATAACTAACATAAATGAACATGATGTAATCTTTAACGTAACATTGCACTTGTTTAAATGTGACTTTGAAATTCAAGTATTTCATACTTACATTGCTTAAAGAGGTTTACTGTCATGCCAGAACAGTACATTTGTAGCTTTAGAGAGATTCTATTTATTACAGATAGATTTAATCCCTCCACTTAAAAATATTCAGTTATTCTATTTAAGACTTGTTGATTTCTTCTACATTTGACAAGGGGGGAAAGTCAGATTTAAGGACTACATTTGACAGTTCCAGGGGAGAGTTTGGTTTGCACCTGGAGCATCATTATGAACTTAGGTGAAATAAACACATTTATCTTATTTTACTTACAGTAAAGGATACAGTTATTGTGCATCCTGATTTTAGAGAATACTTTGACATGTTGCCCGAAAACAAGCAAATATGGAAGATTTTTTTTTCCTCTTTAGACTTTTGTATTCTGTGAAATATTTGGTCAACCTAATCAAAATCAGTCAACACCATCAGGAGTTAAATATACCAAGGCTGCTTAACCTGACCCAGCTGACCCTGGGGAAGGACAATGATTTTTATTCGCTTGCTTCCCAATCAGATGTTGCTGCCCGCGTTCGTCTTCATGAGGCTGGAGGAGGAGGACTGCTGTGGCTGCTGTGGCCATGACAACTGTGGCAAGAGATGTGTGGTGAGTCCTGCCACCCGGTGACGTGACCCAGTCCAAGATGCAGCCGTGGGATGCTTCAGCCCACTTCTTCTTTCTCCTTTCTCTAGATGTTTTCTTCTATATTGGCTGCTTTTATTGGACTCTTAGGATCTGGCTACTGTGTCACTGTGGCATCTCTGGGTTTAGCAGAAGGACCGTGGTGTCTTGACTCTCTCGGCCAGTGGAACTACACCTTTGCCGGCACTGATGGACAGTACGTAACTATTCTATATCTGGATCCCTTTTCTATCCATCACACATGCATAGTGGCAACCCCACTGAACTAGGTGGTCTGCTCATCCATCTGCTCTGCCAGTGTTTCTTCACGGATTAGGCACTAGGTATCCAAGGATAGGTGGCCGATTCCTGACCGGACAAGTTCTGTGTGCTTTTTAATAGGTCTATGGATTGTCTCTCCATATTAACCCACTGAAGTTGCTTTCACTCTTACTCCTATTTTACAGATGAGAAAAGGGACGCTCAGAAATATGACATAATTTAACCCAAGTCACTTAGTTGAACACAGGCAGTTTGCAGACAGAGTATATAGATAGCATATATGTTATGCTGTAACAACTAAATGTAATGCATTTTATCAGAGACTATTATAGATCCTTACATAAAAGGAGCGGAAGCTAAATGAATTTAGTAAAAACCCCGAACAAATCATACACCAACCATACACATACATGTTCATATATACCATCAGAATTATGTACAGCGCACCCTTTATTTTAACTCAGCAAGATATAGAAGAGAGATCTTATTCACAACTTTAATATGAGGACAGATTAAGAGATTTCATTGTTCTATGCTGAAATTTACTCTTAATTGTGAAGAAAGGAACAAAAACAGGAAAGCTGGTGGAAACCAATGTATGTGGAAATAAATGAATCACGTGGTCCTTTAGCAACAGTTGTTTCTAAGTTTACTTTTTCCTGATTCAGCTTTTAAGCTGAATTTTGAAAGGTCCAGTTTTGAGATTCATGATTAAAAAGAATATTACAATGAAACTGAACTACACTTTTATGATTGAGAGTACTCACCTCCATGACTTGTAGCATACTGTGAGATTGGATATACACATGCTCACATATTTTTCCTGCATGAGATAATGAATTTGGGATTAGACCTGAGTTCCAGCCAAATTCTGCAGTTGCTGTCTGATTATAGGAAAAAATGAACAGAACTGTCTGCATTTTAGTTCCTTCATCCATAAAATATCAAGGATAGTTGTCATGAGAATTAATGAAATATGTGAAATGGTTCTGCAGAGCCAACTCACTGAGCACTGCTGCTATTAGGTGTTAATGTTACCACTGCGTTAAGATGAACATCACACAATGGTAACTCTGAAGGAAAACTGGCACTTAAAGAGTTTAAAGTTTTAGTGTTAGCCAGGGATTTAGCTCAGCAGCACAAGTGCCTGCCTGGCAAGCTCAAGGTAATAAGTTTGATCCCCGGTGCCAAAAAGTCCCAAAGTTTTAGTGCTCCAAATTGTCAATACTGAGTATGCTATCACAGAATGATTATTCATGTATGTACAAACATTCAAAACTATTGCATAAATCTGCCTCTTTAAAAAGTTGTAATTTATGCACTTGGAATTCAGGGGGTTGTGTCACTAAACAGCTGTTTATATGCCTCTCCCATTACCAGCTCTAGCTTTGTAAGAAACCTTCCTCTCCTTCTCCATCGCCTTTCATTTGAACTTGTGTAGGGATTTCAAGATAGGATTAGCTAGCAGTTCCAAGTCACTGATTAGTTGACCAATAGGCTCATGGAGCCAAATAGTTTCCCAATATTGTGATCTGAAATTGTACATTTTGCTCCTCTGACATGCAGAGGGCCAGGTCCAGAAGGAGAGAAATTATAAAAGAATTTTTAAACCATAAAAATGGATCTCTGGTTATCTTAATGGACTCTTTCAAAAGTTAGGGCTCTAATTCCAAGTCCCTTTGTTCTGCTGAAGCAAAAAGAAGTGATAAGAAAAGGATTATACCAGGTCTCTTTGTGGAGCTAAGTCATTCCTAGATTTTCCCATATGATTAAAGTATTTCATTAAGAAGCAAATGGTTAAAAAAAGAGAGAGAGAAAGAGAAGGAAAAAAGAGAAGAAAGCAGAAGGGAGACTATTAGAGAAGAGAGAGGGAATCACATAAAGAAGAGGAGTAAGGATAGGGTAGCAGGGGAGTAAAAATAATCAAAGGATGTTATATGCATGTACAAATATGCCGAAATGAAACCCACTGTTCTACAGAGCAACACATACCAATATAATTTTTAAAATAGGAGGGTGCACCAAAGGTTGAAGTTTTAGGAAAGTAATCAGTGGCAGATTTTTTTCAGACAAGAAGAATATCCATATATTTAGAAATTGTCTTAAACCATATACATACACAGTTGGGTATGATCTCATCATGGTTTGTTAACATTCCAAAGTGGCTTCAGGTTGGTATTTATCATTTCCAGTTACTTTGAAAATGTTTTCAGTACCACATGCCAGCTACTTTTCTGGTGGCAAAGATGGATAAGTCTAGTTCCTGCCTTCATGGAGCGTTAGCCTTGCAGAATAGACATAGCCAGACACTCGCTCTGGACTGGTTAGGTGTTCCTTCCACATTCTGCGCACCCCACCATCTCACTTGTTGGTTGCCTATTACTTGTTGCCTCCCTTGTATGCTGTGTCCTTCTGGGACGGAGCCTGTGCCATGTTCACCATTATATCCCCAGCTCTGACCCCGTGTGGAACTCATGCAGAGTGCTAAGGGATCTCTGTGGAGTGAGAGGATATCATGTGCTTCATGGCATTATGGATGCATGGGGACATCATAAACATAAAAAGTATCAAATTAATTGGATTTAATCCCTCTGCTTCTTGTTGCAAAATAACTTATTCCTTAACACACACACACACACACACACACACACACACACACAAGGCTTTGTTCAAATAGTCCCCATTTAAAACTCTAGCATATTCACATTTGGCATAAATTGGATAATTTTCTTTTCTTTTCTTTTCTTTTCTTTTCTTTTCTTTTCTTTTTTGTACTGAGGATTGAACTCACGACCTCGTGCTTATAAGGCAAGCGCTTAAGCCACTGAGCTAAATCCCCGGCCAAATTGGATAATTTTCAAAAAACATGAATTGTATTTTAATGAAATGATCTAAAGTTTAAAAAAAAACTAACGTAAAGAGATTGTAGTTTCTAAATAGATAATCACTGAAAATTGGCTGCGAAGTCCTGCCTTTCACACAGGTAACAAGGAAGCAACAATAAATTTGGGAAACCAAGTAAAGCAATCTCTCTGTTTCTGCTATTTTGAATACATAATTTGATTTCACTTTTCCACTATATTCTTAGTTCACATCCCACCCATACATGAACTTTACCTTAAACATGGCACAAATATAGTTTGCACTTTCATTTTTTGTCTACAGTAATTTATATGTCACTAGAGAACACAAACATCATTCTAAGGTGAGGACTTTTAACCACAGAATCCTGTATTAGGAGTCAAAAGCTTTAAGTATTTTTGTCTTTGTTTTTGGCTTTGGGACAGTGTCTCACTGTCTAGTTTAGGATGGCCTTGAACTCATTATGTGGCCTAGGCTGGCCTGAAACTCGTGGGAATCCTCCTGCCTCAGCCTCCTGAGTGCTGGGATTACAGGCATGTTGGCTACCATGCCCTGCTAAAAGTTTTAAGTTTTAATTTTGTGTTTATCACAATAGTAAAATCTCAGGTAAATTTCTCCATTTTGTTGAATGGCATGTTGTGGGAGAATCTAACAAAGGACATTAAATTCATTCACCTCCTTTATTTCTGAATAAAAATCACCACACTAAAAGTTAGTTTATGAAATAGCCCATCAAGAAGGTCATGTGTCAGAAGTGACTCTTTGTATCCGCAGGTACCTTCTGGATAGCTCCATGTGGTCCCAGTGCAAGGAACCCAAGCACATCGTAGAATGGAATGTAACTCTCTTTTCTCTCCTCTTGGCTTTTGGTGGAATCGAATTCATCTTTTGTCTCATTCAAATAATAAATGGATTGCTCGGAGGCATTTGTGGCTACTGCTGCTCTCGTCAGCAGGTAAGAACCTGTGAGAAAATGCCCTGTGCTGGCTCCGCTGTTTCAGTTGTTGTAATGCACCATGCTTTTCATCAAAGAGAAGACGACAAAACCAAACATGCTCAAATGAGCAACATTTAGTCTTCCATCATCTCTGTGGTGATGCATCGGTAGTGTTCAGTTTTGCTCTCAGTAGTAAGCTTGCTGGGTTATCTTGGCTCTTCTGGTGCTCTCTGCGCAGAGAAACCTGTGCCTATTACACCTTCAGCCCAGAACCACTGCCCCTGCTCTAGTTACAAAAACCCGAAAGAGATGTCCGGGATGTCTTCTCCTTTACCTGCTCTCCTGTTCCTAACACACAAAGACTAGTTAATTGCATTAATTGCACCAGACACTATGTTAAACTCATTATTCAGATAACACTATGATTCGGAAATTAAGTAGTTATGTGTAAGATTCCCCTCTGGAAGTAACAGGCTTTAATACCAAAGCACTTGGTCTTAACCTGTAAGCTACACTGCTGTCCTGTTGGAATTTCTACAATTCCTTCCTAATAAGGGGTCAAAAAAAATGTCCAAGAGACTAGGGATGGTGAGGCACTAGTAGCCTTTGAATAGCAGTTATGAAAAGCTTTTCTGTGTAAAAGAAAACCAGGAAGCACTTGTTTCCTGAGGATATGATTTAGTAGAAAAATATGCATTTGTGCATAGCAGGGAAAGTTCTTTTTTCTTTATCTTCCTAAAAAATATATATTATTGAATTGATGGAAGTCCAGCTTTGGTCCAGTTTTGGGAAGTGATTTGTTTTTTGTCTTATTCTGTAAAGCATGATTAGGCAAACAGAAACTTGCTCCTTTGTATTTTCCAAACTATTTACTCCTCTGGTTCCAGGTCTTTTACCTTTCTTGGACAATGAGACAAAAATCCAACGGAAACGAAAAGTCCATTACTATCACGAAAAACTTTGCTGTAAATAAATGGAAACTTTCTATAATTTTTGAGAGGAAATTAATAGTTTTCCTTATTGGGCAAGTTCAGCAAGATTAATAATTGCTTTGGGATGCTGCCAAAGTTCCAAGAAAACGAGTGGGAAACATTTGGCATGGAGTTGTTTTCAGGCAGCATATTTAGGGAGGGGCAGAGAAGAATTCTCTCAGGATTACTGAACACAACCTTTTATAGCCCTCAAATTTGTACAACACAGAGTTTAAATTCGGTGGGTCATTTTTGGGGACAGACATTACAAGTCAGTGCTCAGAGCTGAAGCAGTGATTTGGCAGTGAGGGCTACCTCCCCTGGCTCAGGGGAACAAATACACTCAATTCCCAAGCTAGTCTCTGCAGGGATAGCTTTCCCCAGACACTGGGAAGACAAAAGACACTTTCACAGGGCAGAACTTTGGAGTGTAAGCAGGAGGTTGGTTGCTGGCTCCATAGCACTTCATCTGAAAGGTTACCTCCGCTGAGCTCGCAGAGGGTGAAACCCTCAGGGCATTATCTTTTAAATCCCCGAGATTAAAGCCCCAGGCAAACACACTCAAAGCCAAACCTGCATCAGTATCTTGCAGATTTGCTGGAGTGGACAATGGGCCTGTTTTGCTTAGAAAACATTTTGCAAGCATGGTTTAAACCCGAAGTGTGGTTGCCTAAACTCTGCTAAAGTTAAAGTTGTGTTTGCTAGAACAGGAATGTAAAGGACAGAAATGTCACTTTTTCTTTATCCTGGTTGTAACTAATGCACATTTCATTTTCTTTACAGCAATACAACTGCTGAGAGGGCAACCTGAAGACAGAACCATATGCTTCCTCTACTTCACTGTAATTTATATATGTACTTGTATTATTGTAAAACTTTGTACTAGTGTATCATATTCCCCGAATTCTTCTTTTATAAATGTGTATAAAGACTGGCATTTTCACATGATTTCAGTGTTTGAACACTCATTTCAGTGTTTGAACTCAGCAAACAAACTTTTTTTTTTTAAAGAATGAGAAAAACTGAGTACTGGAGGTAATTTACAAACAGGCAATCCTCAGCTTGTCTGAGGTAAACTTTGTGTTGTTTAGGACACAAATCCCTTTCCAATTACAATTGTATATATGTGTATGTATTTTAAAAGAAAGCTGTCTCGTTGCTTTTAAGACCAAGAAGAAAGAAACCCAACAATCTGAAAAGATGTTGTTTATCATTGCTTACATGGTGTTTCCCATTTATATGCCCACATACTTCTAATCAGAGGCCTTTTGAACTATTTTAGTTTTGTGCGACATGAACTCTTGCCTGGGTTCGGAGGCCTAATTGAAAGTATTCCATCTTAATTGAAAATATTTGAAGGAGTCAAAGCATGCAGTGCTCCAAGTTGCTGTGATTCCCACCAGATCCTAATTTATTTTTTTAACATGTGGAAAATTTTTTGTTCTTTGAAGAAGAACCAAATGTTTAAAGAAGAAAAGATCAGGAAAACTGGGCAAGAATATGGGAAATGGACTAGAGCAGATGATCCGCATGGTGGGAGATGAAAGGGGAAGAAAGGGTGGAGAGACCAAGGACATTTCCCCCAGAGGGGAAATGGACTAGAGCAGGTGATCCGCATGGTGGGAGATGAAAGGGGAAGAAAGGGTGGAGAGACCAAGGACATTTCCCCCAGACTCGATCATGTACCACAAAATAAAGCGTTAAGTACCATTTTGCTGTTGTTTACTTTTCATGGTCTTTTGTGTGAAGTTCCTCCTCTTTGTCTCTGATTGTTTGCAGCCAGTAGGTCACGCAGTCTCTTTTGCTAAGAGCTTCCTGTCTTCTGTTTTCTTTATCTCACTTTCCCTCCCTCATCCTCCCTTCTTCCTTCCTCTGCTACCTGTAAGCTGTCAGTGTTGAAGGATCCATTGGGATCATTCATCAGTTAGGTAACTTATTTCTCCAAGATGCTCTGAACACTGGTCTTCTGGGGGAAGGAGATAGAAGTTTTCTCTCTTCTGGAACAGAGTTAGGTTTTAGAAGTGATAGGACTCCCTCACCTGTTGAAAATTCTCCACAGAAATGTTGTTGCTTTTGGTATCCATTGATGGGCAATGCTCAAGAAATTTAATAAACAGGCCCCTGGCTGTTTGAGGGCTACACTCCTCCCTGAAGCACCACCTCCCTGAGGATTCTAAGTCAGGGACTGGGCACCATTTAGAGCTGAGTAGCAAACTGCAGCCCCAAGTCCACCTGCGTATTTCAAAGTGCCAACACTGTGGTGAAACCCGAATATCCGATATTTGGCTGCTGGCACGATGTGGCACATGTGCTGACTGGGACACACACACACACACACACACACACACACACGAGTGCGCTTGCCTGCGGCAGCTCTGTGCAGTAGGTTCACTACCATCGTGCTAAGTTTTCTTGTGTCATGGCCTCTCCGGCAGTGTGGTGAAACCTACAGATTTTTTCTCAGCATAATTATTTATAAACACATAAAATAAAACATAGAATCATTAAGTAAACCAACATATCATAATATTTTATCAAAACATTTTTACATTGAATTTTTTTTTTTTTTTTTTGGTATGGGGAGTTGAACTCTGCGCCTTGCACTTGCCACTCAGCTACATCCCTGGCCCCAAAATGCTTTTATAATCGTGGTGTAGTTGTCTTGACAGCCAGCTCTATTGTGTCCCATCTGCAGACAGGCACATGCTGCTCGCCTGTGTGCTAGCTGCTGTCCAATGAGTCCACTAAGAACATGCGGCACTTTCAAATACGATTTCAATTAAAGTGGTATTTTGAGATACGCTTTAATGTGATATGATATGCATAGATTTTGCACCATAAATCAGAATATGATCAATGTTGTTGACATTAGTTTGTTGCATGTTGTAATACTGGAAGAAAACACTACATTTTGTTTAGGAGTTAGAAAAATCAAGGAAATTCTCTTTTCTATCCAAATTTAACATCCCTTCCCATCTACTTGTGGTCTCTAGGGAGTTCTTGGACATCTCATCAAGAATCCCTGAATAAAAGATTGTTAAAAAAAAAAAAAGGGGTAGTGGTGGTGGTGGTGAATGATCAGTCATAGCGGCCACCTCTTCCTAACTCTACGAGAAATGGAAAAAAAATTACTAACCATTATAGTAATAATGGCAGCCACTGATAGGTTCTTTCAGTGTGTCAGTTGTTGCAATTTTCACGCATTTTATTTCAATAAAATCTTTCAACTGCCCTAGATAGAAGAACTTGTCTCTTATTTTTATAGCCTCAAAGCTCAGCCAGTTTCAGGACTCTGCCCAACACTATGTCTAACAAAAAGGCTGTGATTTGCATGAGTCTAACATGAACACACTTCCCCGCCCTCCCCTCTGTCTCCCCACTTCTCTGTCACCTTTGCCTAGAGACTGGAATCTTCTCACCAACCCCCACTGGAGCTCAGACTCCACCCACCTAATAGGGGCCCTGACAAGCCCCTGGGACCCTCTGTCATCCCTATCCCAGGGCCTAAATTTGAGTGACTCAAAGTTTCCCCTCATTATTAAATTCTTTAATAGTAGACATTACAATGGCCCAGAGGAAGCAGCTGGTTCGAGTCACTTTATATCCCAGTAAGTTCTGTTTATAGCCTGTACTTGGCATCTGAAATTTCTAGACCTTTCAGTTTAGCTGGAAACCCCCTAAGGGACTGTGCCAGACAGCTCATTATTACCTGGCAATACAAAAAGCAATCGAATTACCATAGAATCTGACTCATTTGATAGTATACCTGGCCTCTGAATGCCAATTTACCAGAGTCACCAAATCTACAAATAACCACCTGCATGAAGGAAATCTCTTGATTGGGATATAAGAAAATAAATGGAATTTTACCTGCATTGTAATTGGATTATCTTGTATGCATGTGAGTTCTCTCTGATTATATTTTCTCTGATCTTCCCCATGGTGAGAACAAGTATGGGATTTGGTGCAACTGTTGAGGAAAGCATTTTGGTGATGTGTATTGGCAATCTGCAAAGTCTGTCGTCAGCTGAGCATGGTGGCACAGCCTGCAATCCCAGCACTTGGAGTGCTGAGGAGGGAGTGATAAGTTGGAATCCAGCCTGAGCAACTGAGTGACTTAAAACGAACCTGCCTCAAAATAAAAAATTAAAAAGGCTGAGGATGTAGCTCAGCCTGAAGGCCCTCAGTTCAATTGCCAGTGCCATCATAAAAAAAAAGTTCTTACATTCATTTTAAGCTGGCATTTTTATTTTTAGAAATTTATTATAAGAAAATCATCAAGGACACTCACAATAGCTCAGCTTCCAGGGATAATTATGGGACTATTGTTTCTAATACCATGAAATATGACAAAAATATTGGACAACAAGCAATTGTTTCAAAGGAATATAGTTGATACAAAGAAATTATAAAGGGCTATTCTTTAGGGTAAATGATATAGGTAACACATTCCATGGAAGAGAAAGATTTGAAATAGAAAAATGATGGCTTCTCTATCCATATGTATATGTGTGACTATGTATTTCATATATAGATGAAAGTAAGTTTGGTCAGACTCTAGATTATTTTTTTCTTGGCTCATTTGCTTATTTATATTTTCTGAAGCTTCTAAAACAAATGCATGTTACTATGGAGAGAAAACAAAAATGAGAAAAGAAGGATTCTGTGCTAGAGAAAAGAAAGATTATGCCCTGGAATCATTCAGGAAGCAGCCCACAGTGTTTAAAGGAAACTCCCTACATGAATGAGAAAACCATTGTTCTTGTGCCCAGACAGAGGATTCATTCTATAATAGACACTGGAGGTAATTACAGCTGCAATTAGCTGGAGGGATGGGGCAGGTGAGGCAGGCAATAAACACAGGCTGAAATTATTAAGGGAAGTCATGATTCCTACTCTGTGGAAACATACGTGTGTGATTTCTACTTGGTGTAGCTACCCTGTTACAAAAGTCAGCTATGTATTTTTCCATTTTTTAAAAAAATGAAGGTAAGGACATTTAGTTGCTTTGCACACTGGTTTTTCATCAAAGCTTTGTAAGATACAACCTAAATTTTCTTTATTTTCACTTTCCCAGGTGAGAGGAGGGCTATAAATGAATAAAACTTGGCCTGTGTGGCTTGTAGAAATGATTCAATATGTCTTAACAAGCATAGAAACTGAGTGACCTACTCTACGCTAGTATAAATTGTTTCTAGTCTATTTTAAGAGTAAATACTTGTGTGTGTATGAGTATAGGTCAATTTAGATATTTATTTGGATTACTGCAGTTAAAGACTTCCAGATTTTTCTGTGGCTAGACTTCATGTCATTTCCAGGAGTTCCCTTGCCTCATACACATACACACACTCATACCACACATATAGTTTCTTAACTTCAACAGTGAATAAGAATAAATTATTTCTGAGAAGACATGGATACATTTCATTAATGATGAGGATCAAATTCATCTTCCTACCCCATTATCGATTATGAGGAATAGCTATTTCCCTTATGCAACATTCACATATACTTTGAATAGGAGCAACATTCCATTCCCCCTGTTTCGGGAAAATTTCCAACCCAAACCAAAAGGATTACTGTTTGCACCAATGAGGTAAGAAGGCAGTGTTTAATCTTTACATCAGTGGGCTGTTGCAGGATAGTTCCACAAAGGCAAAAGCACAGAATTTAGGAAGAGCTTAGTCTATACAAAATTTAGAATTGGGAGATACGAAGCAAATGACAGAGCATTACATAACTGGTTACATGCACTGAGTTATATATTGACAGACAGACTAGTCTTGAACAGATTTGTTGAAATAAAGGAATTATTTAATATAATATAGAAACACTTGGGGGAATAAGGGAAAAGGGTCCTTACAGAATGACGATAAAGACATTACCATAATATAGAAACATTCCAGGGAGGGTGTCTGCTCTAGTTAGAGGATTGCAAGGAAAACAATCATATACAGGACATATAATCTATAGTATTATTCTATGATAGTCACCCAAACTGTCAAATACAAAGAAAGTGCAGGAACTCTGTCCACACACTAAATACCTGGAAAAACCAGACAAGGGCCTGGATCCCATGGCAAAAACCTGTATGAATTCAGCTGAGCCCACGACAATGCCTCCCACAAGTCCAACAAGAGGCCTAGAGCTCCCGACAATGATTCCTGCATGTCTTTTTCATGGATCTTCTCTGAGAAGACCCCAACATCAACAGCGGAAATGAGAAAGTCTATGCCAGTGGAACAAAGGATTTGTGCCAGTAGGTTGAGAGTTTTGCACTGGAGCCAAGAAGAGATGCTCAAAATAAGGACCAAAGCTCCCGTGAAAAGTACCACAGCCATCCTCGGTGACAGCAAGCTCGTGACCTTCGACAGTGAGAACACCGGAGTTCATATCAGGAAGCCAGTGTGACAAGCTTCCCCAGGAGACTGAACAGCACATCTTCTTCCCCTAGGAGCCAGGAAGCAACGCTCAAAGTAAGGACCAGAGCGCCTCCAAAGTGAACCACAGCCATTCTCAGCGATAAGGTTCTGAGCTCCTCTGATGGTAAGAGCTGAGGTCCTGTCAGGGAAGCCAGCATGACAAGCTCCTCCAGGAGAACCAATAACTCCAAACAAGAGCGCTTAGGAGAACCCACAATGCTAAATTCTTCTCCTCCAGTTCTTTATGCTGGCAACTTTTCTCAGGTGAACCATCTATACTTAGCACCACACTGATTCAGTTCAACTGGTGTTTAAATTGACCGCCAGTTTTTAATCCACCACAGGACCCTTACAGAGTACTTTATTAGGCCAGAGTGCCTTAAGGCATAGACAGTTACTCTGACTCAGTGGTACCAGAGGTATGCAGCTGGCCTTTAGACATTGTCAAGGTCAGAAACTCCGTCAGAGACCTCTAATAGCTCTCTATGAAATACCAATAAGTTTGCTAATTTATAAATGTGTTCTTACATTATAATTGTGTCCCAATACCCCAGTTGTACTCTTCAAGGTATATCCCCTCCCTGGGTGCATCCTCCAGTTGGAAGACTCTGTAAAGTTTTCCAATTACCGCCACACGTTCCAATTACCGCCACATGTATCCAGATAACCTTGATCCTCGTGTGGGGCTTGGAGTCGGTTACAATGATCACTCCTATCTCAGACAGCAGGCAATGCCCAGAAGGGATTGAATGGAAAATCAAAGAAGCCAGGGTAGGATTTCTCCATCACCTAATTCCATTTTATCCAAGACAATCCCTTAGCTTGAACTGTTCTAATACTAACATCAGTTCCCTTATAACTGCTGATGCCTATTAAATTTTTAACTTTTTGAAAAAATTACTGTCTCTGTGCAATAAAATGCACACAAAAAATGTACAACTTGATGACTTTTCCCATACACTTACACTATGTAAACACCATCCGAATCAAGACGCAGGACAGTTCTGGTGTTGGGGACTCCCCGCTATCCTCTCCCAAGCAAACTGCATCCTACACCCGCCACCACCACACATAGCCACAGGAATTGCAGTTTCTGTCACCATAAATAAGTTTTGTCTCTCTCTGAACTTTATGTACATTGATTTGTGGACTATGTTCACTTTTTGCCTGGTTTTTCTCACCGAGCATTATGTTGTTGGATGCTAGCTCATTAACTAGCCCCAGAGTAATCTGGTGACAAGAGGAAGTTGTATTCCCCAGGGCAGTCTTCAGGAATGCTGGTGGGCAGGGCTTTGTAGCACATGCCTATAATCCCAAGAAGCTGAGGCAGAAAGATCACTGGGAGGCCAGCCTGGGCTACAAAGTGAGTTCAAGGCCAGCCTGAACTGCATAGCAAAATCTTGTCTCAAAAATAAATAAATAATTTTTTAAAAAAATTGCTAACATCATTAAGGGGACAGGAAAAGATTGGATTTGAGATTTTGATCCTGGTTTAATGTGGCTCATTCAAGGGCTGGTAAGGGTTATTATATAATCACTTAGGGTGTGGAGAGACAACAAGGTAATAATTGAGGTAATTTAGGAAATATGCTTCTATGACCATTCTTGTGTATATGTTTTGCTGCATATGAAAACCCACTAACGTCTGTTTTTACCTTCTCAGGAAAGCAAACTGCAAATGGAACTACTTTTTGGTTAGCATTTAGAGCCCCAGAACTCCTTCTGGCCTAAGGCTTGGCTCATTTCTTCCTGCTGGAGGGCCTGTCAGTCACTCATGGATTCAGAATTCGTGGATTACTCACTGTGTGTCATGTACTTACTGGGAACACAGCTGCGAATAAGATTTTCCAGGCTCCATGAGAGCAGAGAGTTTGACTATGTTGCTCACAACTGCATCACCTGCTCCTAAAATAGTGACCAGCATCAGTAACAGTGATTAAAGGTCAGCAAACTGTAACTCGTGGGCAAAACCTGGTCTGTTGCCAGTTTTGTCGATATGAATTTAAGGGAACATGGTCACACTCTTTCCTTTACATACTGACTGTATAACCTCCCTGCAGCAGTGGTAGGGTTGAATAGTTGTGACACACAACACGTGTACTACAAAGCCTAAGGTATTTATTCTCGAATCCTTTACAGAAAACAGTTGTGTTAATCTCTAGCTAGTTGGCCATTTATCTGGTTAAAAAATAAGACTTCTATTATAACATAAAAGGAGAGAAACAAGTATTTACATTAGCTTTAGGTTATGAAAATTTTCAAATGTATATGCTTATAAAAGTAGAAAAAAAAAATCACATGAACCTGATTTACCTACCAGGCAGAGAGAAGAATGGACATGAAGGGACGAATGATAGCCCTTCAGGGCACTCTCTTAACAAAGCACCACAAATTCTATAGGTTAAAATGACAGAAATGCATTGTTTTGTGGTTCTGGAAGTCAGACATCTGAAATCAAGGAGTTGGCACATTCAGGCCCCCTGGAGCTGCCAGGGAGGGGTGTGTTCCGGGCCTTTCTCCTATCATCTGGAAACCTCGGAAATTTCTTGGCTTGTAGATGGTATCTTTTCCCCGTGTCTCTTCACACCCTCTTCCTTGTGTGCACATCCATCTCTGTGTCCAAATTTCTCCCCCTTTCAAAGGACACCAGTCGTAGTGGATTAGGGGCCACTATAATAATCTCATTTTAACTTGATTATTCTGTTAAAATAAGCCCAGACTTTGAGATATTGAGTGCTACAATTTAATCCATAATAGAGGAGAAACTGATTTTCATCTGAGACTTTATCAGCATCTTTTGAACTAAACCTAAGTCTGATAAAATGCCCTTGAAAAGATTTTGACTGTGGCATACACTGTATAAATCTTCCTGAAGATTCACCACTCACATCAATGTTCTGAAAAGTCATGTATTAAAAACTGATTTAACTTAAAACTTCCAAGTTACTTAACTGCCAGACTTTAGAACTACAGCTTGGGGAAAGAAAGTGAACAGCAAATGTGATGGATAGGAATGCAAACATGATAAAATCTCATTAAATGACAATAGGTGGCTAGAGACCAAAGGAATTCTTCAAAGACAACCAGAGTTTAGGATGAAAGAAGAAAATTCTCTGTATAAATATCTGCTGTCTACTCATGGGTGGGAACATTGATGCGCCTTGTCTGTATCTGCTTTTCTCTAAAAGCTGTGTAGGGTTCCTCTATTTACTACCTGGCTCCAGTTCTCTAAGGTGAATATTACGCAACCTTTAAACATCCTGCCGCGTAGGTAAGTGGGAGAAGTCTTGGTTTCCTCCATAATTTTAGACAGAAAATTTTCAATCGTCTATGACTTGATAAATCATAGACTTCTCTAAGTGGCAGAGAAAACAGAATTTCAGAGATAGTAATCATTTTCATCCCTCCATAATTGATAATCAAGCTAGTTCTTCCACCCAACTATAATTCTGAGTCCCCAGATGTTTATTATGGGGGTATTTGTATGGAGTGTGTGTAATAACACACATCATCTACAAATCCCTGCAAAGTTTAAAAAGCAGCCTCTGAGAATATTGGTCTAAACATCCTCTTGCTTATGGGCAGAGAGGCAAGGGGACAAGGACATGCTGTGAATGTGGGCCAGAGAGACTTTAAGATTAGAAAAAGATACATCAAATGACACAATAGTAACCAGTTTCTAAAATGTAAGCTGAGTAACTCAGTCTTCAGTGTCCCAGGCCAGAGGGTCAAAACGACTTGTAAGCCAGGTACTCTGGGAGCAATTTGGTGTGGCTTTGGCCACACTGGAGAGAATTATGAGTCTCATCTTGCATAATAAGAAAATATTCATGTTCAGGGTCAGGACCCTGCATGTGTGGAGAGGCACCAGAACAGATAGTTATGGAGACGGGCCATCGAAGAATGGATTTTGTGAGCCAGGGGAGGAGTGGAGGCTCCCTTGACTACCTCAACACACACTTCATGGCCACACACCTTCCTCCCTCCCTCCTGTCATCAACAGCCCGAGTTCTGAATGTGGAGAGCAAGGGAGGCAGCTTCTAGGCACCCAAAGTCCGTGGTTCTCTCCATTTGCCTTTTTGAAAATTCCTCTTTTACCTTTGAAAACCGTTCCTCCCTTAATGCCACAGGGAATTAACTGATAACCAAACTCACTCTTGGTGAGCACATTTAAGTGACTGAAGAAGCAGGGAAATTTGAGTACCTGAAGACCTGTAGACAGGGTCTGGGTTCACTTGGGACCACGAGTGTTGATCAGGTTCTTCCATCTCTTTGAGCCTGTTTCCTGATACATAAATTGAAAACTATTCTGTCTCTCTGTCTCTGTCTCTCTGTCTCTGTCTCTCTCATCTATGCATATTTTAAATATTTTAAATTGAACTCTACAATCAAGTTAACACACCAGTCACTTCAATTACCATTTGTGGTATGTGTGTGTGTGTGAGAGTGTGTGTACGGGCTAAGGACATTTGCGATCTACTCTGTTAGCAAATTGCAAGAACAATACAGTATGATAACTATACTCACCATACCGTATATCAGAGTCTCAGAATTTATTTTATGACTGAGAGTTTCTATTCTTTGACTGACATCTCCCAATTTCCCCTGTAACTCAGATGATACAACTACCATTCTAGTCTCTGCTTTCATAAATTTAACTTTTTAAAGACTCCACATATAAGTGAGATTTCACAGTATTTTTCTCTCTCTGTTGGACTTAACTTAGCATAATGGCTTCTGCATTTGCTCATGCTGTCGAAGATGGCAGGCTTTCCTTCCTACTATGGCTGAGTAATGTTTCGCCATGTGTTTGTATATATGTGTGTGTCACATTTTCCTTATCCATTCATCCATCTGTAGTCACATAGATTGTTTCCATGGGGGTGCAGATACTTCTCTAAGATATGAATTTCATTTCCTTTGAATAAATACTCAGAAGTGGGATTGCTTGATTATATAGTGGTTCTATTTTTAAGTTTTTGAGGAACCTCCATACTCTTTTTCCATGATGGGCGGACTGATTTACTGTACAAGAGCTTGCCTTTTTCTACATCATTGTCAGCATTTGTTATCGCTTTTCTTTTATAATCGTCATTTTTATTACAGGGAGGTAATGGCTCACTGTAGTTTTGATAATGCATTTCCCTGGTGATTAGTGACAATGCATTTCCCTGATGATTTGTATGTCTTCTTTGGAAAAATATCTATTGTGATTCTTGAGCCATTTTAAAAGTAGTTTTATTTATTTATTTGTTTGTTTATTGATGCAGGATCTCACAATGCAGTGCAGGCTGGCCTTGAACTCACTTATGTAGCCTAAGCTGGTCTTGAATTCATGGAAAACCTTTTGCTTCAGTCTCCAGAATGCTAGGATTATAGGCATGCACCACCATGCCCAGCAAAATTAGTTTTATTTGATTGGATTGCTATCAAATTGTATCAATAGAATCTTTTATATAGTTTGACATTAACACCTCATCAGATATATGGTTTGCAAATATTTTCTCCCATTCAATAGGTTACCTTTTAATTTTGTTGATTGTTTCCTTATCTTTTTAGTTTGATAGAATCCCACTTATTTACTTTTGCTTTTGTTGCTGGGGTTTTTGGTGATCAATGCAAAAAAAAAAAAAAAAAAAACCACCACTAGCTTAGTATATGCCTAGCAGCTTTTCTCTCACATTTTCTCTTAGAATTTTAATGGGTTCAGGCATTACACTGAAATCATTAATTCACTGGAAATGAGATAAATGTGGTTTTTGTCCTTCATTCTGTTAATGTAATGTATTACAGTTACTGATTTTCACATGTTGAATCATAGTTGCACTCCAGGGACCATTGTATGTGACCCTGTTAATGTGTGGTTTGGTATAGTTTGAGAGCTTTTTGTACGTATATTCTTCATGGTATTATTTTAAAATTTTCTCTACTGGTAGTGTCCTTATCTGACTTTGCTATCATCATGAAATGAGTTTAGTAGTACTTTCTCCTCTTTTTCTTTTTTGAGGGTTGTGAATTCTCTAAATGCTTGGTAGAATTCATTCATACAGCTATCTGGTCCTATACTTTTTTGAGGGGGATAGTTTTTAAGAATTGATTTAATCACCTTACTCATTATTACTTTGTTGATATTATATACTTACTTATGATTCAATCTTGGTAGTTTGTATATTTCTAGGAATTTATCCATTTACTCAAACTTATTCAATTTGTTGGCATGTAATAATTACTCTATTGTTTCTTAATGTCCTTTATATTTTGCTGAAGAGAATAGGATTATAATGTCTCCTCTTGTATTTATCTTTTTACTTACCTGAGGTTTTTCTTTTATTCACTTTAGTCACTCTAGCTAAATATTTCCTAATTGTGTTTATCTTTTCAAAAAACCATCTTAGTTTCACAGATCTTTTCCATTGTATTTCTAGTTTTCTTTCTTTTTTTCTCTAATCTTTCTTATTTCCTTTCTTTTGCAATTTCAGGCTTAGTTTATACTTTGTGTAGTCTTTTGAAGTGTCAAGTTAGATTTACATGAGAGCTTTTTAAAAGAAATATTGTCATCTATTACCCTAAACTTCTCTTTTAGAATTTACTTTTGATACATCCCCTAAATTTTAGTATGTTTCCATTTTTTTAATCTTTTTTTTTTTTTTTTTTTGGTATGGGGGCTCAAACCCACAACCTCATGCTTGCCAGGCAGATGCTTATACCACTGAGTTAAATCCCCAGCCCCTGTGTTTTCATTTTTGTTTGTGTCAAAATATTTTTTGATTTCCCTTGGTTTATCCTTAAATCCATCAGTTGTTCATGAGTGTGTTATTTAATTTCCACAGTTGTAAATTTTCCAAAGGGTATCAAGGGAGGAAGTATCTGTGTGTATGGGGACAGGAAATATATCTGAGCTCTTTGTTTTCTAATCAATTTTGCTGTGAACCTAAAGGCGCTCTAAAAATTTTTATATTAAAAACAAAAAACCCCTCTAGCTTTCTAAATTTCCAATGCCAAACTGGATAAGAAGGCCCGTGACTGTAGCCCCAGCTGCTGGCGAATGCTTGAGCCCAATCTCAGATGTAACTGGACAACATCATGAATCCCTTTCTCAAACAAAACAAGACAAAGGGGCCGGGATTTAGCTCAGTGGCCTAAGTGCCTGCCTGGCAAGCACGAAGTCGTGAGTTTGATCCCTGGTACCAAAAAAAAAAAAAAAGTAAAAATAAAGTAAAATGCAGAACAAAACAAAACAAAATGCCAAGGACGAGGCTATATCCCCAGAATCAATTAAATACAAGTATATGGGGGTGACCTAGACTAGCAACATTTAAAAATATGCTAAATAATCCCAATTACCATCAAGGCTGAGAACTATTGCCCCACTTGCTAGCCTCACAGTGGTGAATCTCAATTACACTTGGTTAGAGCCACCCATGAAATCTCAGTGAGTGTTAAATTAGAACTGCCACTTTAAATCACCTGGGCACTTCTAAGGCTATATAGATGACCAGGTCCTACTCACTAAGTTCCAACTCACTTGTGCTGGGAAAACACCTAGGCACTTATAGTTTAACAGCTCTTCAGATGATTCTAATATAGAGCCAGCATTGAGGATTGCTGATCCCCAAAATGATAAATTCTCCAGTCCTACTACACCCAAGGCAAACAGCACTAATGATTCCAGAGCTCATTCCCAGTGAGCCTGAAAGTGGCCATGGGACTCTTCTTAGCATGCCAGCCAGACATGGAAAATTGACCACAGTTAGCAGTGGAATCCCTTTGGCATCTCAGCTTTATAGGCTTATTCCTCCCCCAAACCAGAAGTAGTTGTGTGGGGCCTGGCTCCCCCTCTTCCTGCCTGTATCTCCAGGACGCAGAAGGTTTGACATTTTCACAGGAGAACTCACCGAGGTTGACTCTGCAGCAGTTGTTCAGGCTTTACAGGACAATGCTGTACATTCACACTGTGTCTATAACCTTCAGACCTCAAGGACTTTCTGAAAACTAACTCATTTGTTTGAAAATGTTGGACATGATGAGGATTAACGAGATGGTATTTACAAAACACTCAGTGTTCCCAAGATGAAAGACAGCATTATTCACCCAAAAGGTGTGTGTAGGTGCCTCTCGGTGAGTTGGCTGCCTTGTTTTGCTTGCTGCCACTGTCCTCTAAGGTCACAGGCAGGATCATAGCCACTCTTCTTCAGAGCAAGCACGGGGATCTGTGGAAGACAGCAGAGAACACCCTGAGAGAACGCCAGCCTTCTCCACTGTCTAGTTGTGTTACTAAAGCAAGTTCCTTAATGTCTGTCAACTGGTCTTGCCTCTTGTCCAGGGGGAATGATAATCTGGGAGAAGGCAGACCTGGAGCATCAGCCAGGATGAGGAGCTGAGGTCGCCTTGGGCTGGATTGTGCAGAGGTACATGTACAACACATCTGTACTGAAGAAAAGGAAAGCATAGAAAGCAGTGCTGGTTAAGAATCCAGAAAGGAGACTCTCTTCAATTGACGTGAATTGGAACAACTTGTGTCTTTAAGAGTTTTTCTTGTGCATTTATAGTTAAGAACAGAGTTATACTGAGTCTGCATTTACCCAAAATGTCATGTAACACCCACGTGGATATAAGACTTCTCTATTCAAAACAAAACCTCTGTACTTACACATGCTGAATCTGCACCAAACTTAATCACAAGAACAAAAAAGAAAGTTTTCATATTCCCAGTACACATGAAAAGAGCCCTGTAACAAAATCTGATACTATGTCTTATCAGTTCTAGGATGTACATTTTTGGCACCATTCAACATTCCTAAAATTTGATCATAGTTTAGTTGATGGCATTTTCTTTTCATTTTAAGTGATTCATAGAACAAATTTGGCATCTTGAAATGCAGGTGTCTTGGATTCAGTGAAATATACTAGCGGTAACTATCTATCAAGTCAGTGAGAGGCAGTATTGGAAAAGGGTCTATATTCTTTATTTACAGCCACAGAGTAGAAATCTCTGAACTGTAGCATCGTAAAACAACAAACTTTTTTTCTCACACTTTCTCTTGGTCAGGATTTGAAGAGTAGTTAGCTCAGGCTCAGGCTCAGGGTATCTCAAGATCTCCAGTCAAGATAATCAACTGGCTCTGATGTCCTCAGAGGCCAGAGGGTGGGGGATCTATTTCCAAGATCACTAATGTGACTATTGGTAAAAAGCTTGACTTTCCTGTGTGATGGGCTTCACCATAAAGCTTCCCACAATAAGGCAACAGCTTCTCCTAGAGTGAGTGGAGAGATGCATCACGAGAGGGTTAGCATTATTTCCAATCACAAAACATTACAGCACATCACCGATCTGTAACCACTGAAAAGTAAAAGCAGTAGAATGAAAATATATTTCCACAGGCCAAGAAACAGCCAGTATTTCCCGAGATCCACGCCATGTTGGAACTTAGGGTGCTGGGAAACCAAGCAACCTGCTCACTTCCTTAGTAAGCAGCCGTGAGCCTACCGGTATGTGGGCTGAGAATCAAACATCCCATCTCCACCCCGACCCCCTGATTAGCAAATAGGAGCCAGAGGTCTGAGCAACTCTTGGGAGGATGACCATATGCAATATAGCAAATAAAGGGGGTTTCCTTCTACCATCTCTGTAAAGGCAAATATTGTTATCATTGTTTTGCTTTGTTCTGATTAATTGTATTGCTCTATTCAATATTCTGTTTTGATGAGTTCTATAATGTTCTGTATTTGGTTTGACTTTGCTATACCTGATTGAAAGAACAACTATTTTGAAGACAACAAGATATACTATGGCACCTATTACTGTTACCCCAGTAACCTGTTGTGAGGTTCTGCACTGTCTCAATTGGCTGTGTTATGTCTTGTTCTGTTGCATTTCATTATCTTCAAAAAAAAAAAAACCCAAAAAACTAAACAACAACAAAAACAATAGAATATGAGAAAACAAGGTAACAAAATACCTCCCAAAACTCCCAACTCCACCAAAGCTGATCCGTGGAGAATGGATGAGGAGAAACTCAAAAACAAACTACAGAATTATATAAGGTAATTAAAAAGGAAATAATAACCACAAAACAGATCAGTAAGGTACTGAGCAAGCTGAAACATGATATAACTAAACAGATAATGGACTTAAAAAGCCAAAGAGGGAAAGGAAAATGCTCTAAAGGATATAACTGCATGTATGTTTGGGTGTGTAGGGTTGATAGTCATATTACTAAGTTTTTGTTAGATCGTTGAACAGAACTGTTTGCAGCCTCACTGTTTGAATGTCCTCTTTGTATGCTTTAATTTTGTAACTTGAACAACTATTTCTAAGAGGACAATATGTAATTTATAACTAGTGATTTCTGTTTTTTTGAAATTCTGTATTATTTCCTTTTTTTCTGTTTTGCTTTTTTTCTCCTTAAATAAAATATTTAAAAAATTTAAAAAAGGAAAAAATATGTTTTATCTTAGCCCTACAAGATAAGCTGACTTTATTTCTTCCCTCTTTACGTTTTAGTAAGAGACTTGTGTGTGTGTGTGCGTGTCTGTGTGTGTGTGTGTGTGTGTGTGTACCTGGGATCGAACTCTGGACCTTGCGCTTGCCAAGCAGGCGCCTGCCTGGCTTTTTAGTAAGAGAAATGCAAAGTGACTTTCCCTCGTGGGCCAGGATGAAAATTAGCTTCAGTAACGCTGGAGCCCAGTGTTTCCTTAAGAGGAGGCGCATGGTTTAAATACAGAAAGCCAGGAGAGTGGATGGAAAGTAGCCTGGCCACTCAGGGCCAGGGGCCACTAGAAAGACCCACATGCACTTGGGAGTTGGGGAGGACACTGCTGTTCCATCTCTTCATTGGGGGAAAAGGATGGAGGGGAGTCTGGGTTTTTGTTTGGTTTGATTTGGGGTTTTGTTTTCTTCTTGCGGTACTAGGGACTGCGCCGAGGAGCAGTTTCCCACCAATGAGCTGCATGCCTTCCCTTTTGATTTTTAGATACAGTCTCCCTAAGTTGTGCAGGCTGACCTCACATTTGTGATTCTCAGACCGCAGCCTCCATGAAGCTGGAATTACACGTGTAATAGGATGGGACAGTCTTGTAAATGGGAATTTATTCTGCGGCCAGCTCGAGAGGCGCATAGCGGAAATAGCCTAGAGGGCTGCCCGTAGGAGGCCTCGGCAGAGCTGAGCTTCAAGGGAAGTGGTTTTCCTCTAGGCAGGGGCCTTTGTGTCTCCGAGCAGGGTCTGGTACAGGAGGACAACTCACAGCAGAGGCGCATTTTAAGGAGACTGGGTCTTCAACAGTGCCACCACGTGGCCGAGAGAAGTAAAGACAAGCACTAGTCCAATAGTCTCAGCTTGAAGATGATTGTCCAGGTTACAAACCCCACACTGGCACTGAGAGCGCGGACTTCAGGACACAGACACTGACCCTATTACTATGCTAGGAGGAGGGTACAGTGACTTTTTTCAGTATCGCCACCTTGATTTGTTGGAGCAGTTTGTGCTGTGTAGATACACTTTCAAATGAAAGTCAGCTTTAGTCTAGTTTCTGCAAGTTTGTAATTACGTGTTTGTGCAGGTTTTCTGCAATCCCTGAGCATCGCTCCAGGCCACTGGACACAGGGTGGCTTCATTTGCTCTTTCACTGCATGGTATATCACCATTTTTTCTAGAAGGAACAAGGGAATGAGTGGAAGAACCCAGGTTCCGGCTGGGGTCATAATGCTTTTGTCTAAGGTATCTTTCAATTCAATTTGCTCAATTTTTTATGGAGCTGTTTAATTTTTTAAGATGCTCCTGGGATTCGTTCTACTCATGATAGACTTCTAGTTGATGAAATGTTTTATTCCTGGGTGAACATATCAGTTTCATGAAACATTTATTTTATATATATATGGGGCTATAGCGTTGTAACTTAGATAGTTAGTGTGGCTAAGTGTATAGGCCTCACCAGACATGCGACATTTTTCTAGGCATGGAAGATAAAGAGCATATGGGAAAAACCAGCTCTTCCAGTCAAGGAGTCTCTTTGGCCAGAAAGAATCACAGAACACTCTTAAGAACAGACAGGGAAGAGCTGAGCCAGTCTCAGGTGCCACCATTGATTCTGAGGGGAAGAAAGGCAGAGACAAATGATTAAGTCAATAATTAATGGAATCTGGGTGTGGTAGTGCACAACTATAAACCTGGCACTTGGGAGGCTGAGGCGGGAGGATTGATGTGAGCTAAAGGCCAGCCTGAGCCACATAGTGAGTTCAGGGCCAGCCTGAACTACACAGAGAGAGATCCTGTCTCAAACAAACAAGCAAACAAAAAGAAAGTTATGGGGAAGGCAGGGATGCTCAGAAATTGAACTTAGGTGAATTATGTAGATAAATCAGATAATCAACACATTTTATTACATTCAAATCAAGAGTTGACCTACTTAAGAAAAGCTGTGAGTTTAGACCAGTGATAGTTTACTATAATTCTATGGTGTGCATTAGAATCATCTGGGAGGTTTAAAAATATTTTTAAAATATTAAAATTAAAAATATTAATATAAAATTAAAAATATTAATATTAAAAATATTAAAATAAGTTTAAAAATATTAATATTAAAAATATTAATGTTCAAAAGTATGATGTAGTCAGTCTGCAGTATGCTTTAGGGTTCTGAAGTTTTAATCATGAACTAATGTGCAGCCAAGTTTGGGACCCACTGGTCTGACTGAATGAAGAAGGTGGGCGGATGTGTGCTCATGTCACAGATAGTGAACACAATTTGGAGGAGGATTTCCTTCTTATACAGGCACATTCTGAGTTAGAAGCTGTCTTAGAAACAAGCAGTGAGTGGTCATTCAAGAGACGAAAATTAAAACAACACCGAGATTCCACCTCACCCCAGAATGAATGGCTATTATCGAGAAATCAAGCAATAATAAATGCTGCAGAGGCTGTGGGGGAAACAGAAACCCACTGTTAGTGGGAGTGTGGGCTGGTGCAACCACTGTGGAAAGCAGTGTGGAGATTCCTCAAGAAAGTAGGACTAGAGGTCCCATTTGACCCAGCTATTCCCTTCTGGGTATCTTCCCAAAAGAATTAAAAACATCATACCACGGCTATACATGTGCACCCATATTTATAGCAGAACAGTTTACAATAGTCATATCTTGGAAACAATCTAAATACACATTGACTGATGGATAGATAAAAAAGACGTAGTATTTTTATATAGTGGAGCACTACTCAGCCACAAAGAATGATAAACTGGACATTTTTATAGGCAAATGGATGCACCTTAAGAATATATTCATTAGTGAAATAAGACACACATGTGTAAACATTTCATTGTTTCATTAGTGTGACAAGCTGAAAGAAAAAACATATGTATTTGTGTATGTATATGCACATTAAAATAGTTAAGATAGTTATACTGCTGATTCCTCTGAGTTTGCTGAAGAGAAATATTTGTGCTATTGTTTGGATAATTGAAGGCAGATGTGCTCTGGGTGAACGATTTGGGGATGACGATGTGCAACGTATGTACCATTGTTACCTCTGTTTGATGTACTTTAAAATTTCATTGTAGCTTTTTTTCCTTCTTTTTTATCTATGAATAAAATAGATTTAAAGGAAAAAGAAACAAGCAGTCAGGAAGCTCTCAGCTCCACCAACTGGTGCTAAAACTGACTGAGGTTTCTCTAATTCCAATCTCATGTGATTCCTGCTACCCTGCCCTCCCTGGAGAGCTGTGGAATGCCTGGAAGGCTCTGTTGGAAAGGTGGGGTTCCAGGGGCAGCTGCACCCAGGCAATGCAGCATGCCTCTCCTCTACTGGCTTTGTTCTCTCTGTCTCTGTCTCTCTCTGTCTCTGTCTCTCTCTGTCTCTCTGTCTCTGTCTCTGTTTGTCTCTCTTTCTCTGTCTCTCTCTTTGTGTGTCTCTCTGTCTCTATCTCTCTCTGTCTCTCTGTCTCTCTCTCTGTCTCCATCTCTGTCTCTCTCTGAAAGGACACTGTCCTTCCTGCCTACCCTGCAGGATTGTTATTAGGTCAATGAGATTAGGTCAGCAAAGCACTTTGTAAACCATATTATGTGAATGGAACTAAATGCCCAGTTGAGATTCAATATGATGTTTTTTGAAATTACAAACACTTGTGTTTTGTAAATCACAGAATAATTTTTAAGTTTCCTACCACCTTACTGCAAAACTGTGCAGATTCAGACATATGACTGCTATTTGGTTTTTTTAACAATTCTGAATGCAAAGTTTCACAAAAACAATAGTGCCTTCTCTACCCTAATCAACAACCTATCATGAAAAACCTTTTAGAAAACATCCCCCTGAATGGGGCCTGCAGGGTAAAATGACTCCTCTGTGGAAAAACAATTACTGGAATAAGTTTTTGTCACACAAATAGAAAGTTCATGGAGAAAGCCCAAAAGTTTGCAGGATTTACATCAAGGGTTCTAATTAGTCATACAAAGAGTGAATTTATAAAGCAGAAGTGGGTTGTGGTGACTTTAGAAAGTGGTTCCCTCTTCTCTAGTTTGGACTTCGAGTGTGTGTACAGTACTGTGTGCTCTTATAGAACTGTGTCTTATGAAAATAAAAGGGAAATGATGGAAGGAGCCTTTCAGCATTGAGCCTGGAGGCCACCAAGGGAGGATTCACACTCAGCTCCAGCTCCTGCCTAGGAAGGCGCCCTTTGTTCAACCCTGACCGCAGGCAGACATGACAGATCATGCCCAGACCCCATGAGTTACCTGAATCCTGTTTTAGGGACATTTTTACTAAATATATGCTCCATAGCTTACCCTGTCATGTAGCTACTGTTCTTTTTTTCAATTTCAGTACAACTTTCTTTCTTTCTTTCTTTCTTTCTTTCTTTCTTTCTTTCTTTCTTTCTTTCTCTCCTCTTTCTCTCTTTCTTCTTTCTTTCTTTTCTTTTTTTTTGTCTTTTTGAGACAGGGTCTCACTATGCAGTTCAGGCTGGCTTTGAGCTCACTTTGCAGCCTAGGCTGGCCTCCAACTCACAGCGATCCTCCTGCCTCAGTCTCCCAACTGCTAGGACTACAGGCGTGAGCCACACCTGGCCTGTACAAGCTTCTTAGAAAGGAATTTTCACTGCTTTGTAGTATTTGCCTATTTCAACCTCCACTTGCCTGCTATCTCAGCAGCATGAATTTAGAGCTATGTTAACCTGCGCCTTGTAAACTACAATCTCCAAGACCCCAAATATAGTCCTTGTGCTTTATGGTTCCTGAGTTTGAACTGATTGATGGCAGTGTGTTGTCTTGTGGACAAGCTAGGCTGCAAGTGCGGAGGCTGTAGGTGGAGACCAGTGGAGACACATGCAGGCCGCCATCCTGACTGCACACCGCTGAAGAATGCTTTGGAAAGGCCAACTGGCCATCCAATAAAAGACTAAGGTGTGCTAAGAGGCAGCTGAGGGCTGGAGCTCAATCTAGTCACAGCTCCCTGTTTGGAGCCCACTGAATTCTCACCTGATGAATGGCTTGGGGTAGGCAATCTCAACTCTCTGTGTCTGTTTCCTTTTCCATCAAATGCAAGTAATCACAGTACCCATTTGCATGGTTGTTGTGAAGATTAAATGAGCTAATACTGGTAGGCTGTTTAAAATAGTAGTTTAATTATAGTCCTCAGCATTTAACTGCAAAATAAAACATACTTGAAGAGAACAAGAAGTCACCAAGAAGTAAGCCCTCCCTGCAAATCAGCACTGTGCATGGGCCACTGAGGGGAGAGCTAGAGGCCAGCTGGGAAACAAGAAGCCGTGAACTCCATACCTCACCCGCCGTAAGCAACCAGCTGATCTGGAGAAACACAGGTTGTGATGATAGCTATTGAGGTGAAATACAATTTAGTTCTTGTAGTGTTTAGTGTTTCACTGACTTTGCAGGTCTAAAGACAGTAGTCTGAACATCTATTCAGAGGATGACAATATGCAGTGTAGCATCTGTGGGGAAATCTCCTTCTGAAGATGGTGGCCATTGTCAATTCCCTATCATCTTGTTTTGGAGTCCTGTATCATTTTCATTGTTTTATTGGGTTGGGTTTTATTCTGTTTTGTTTTGCTTGATTTTATTATATCTGATGGCATGGGCAGCTATTTCAAAGATAACAAGATGTATTATGGTAGCCATTTTGGATTTACTATTATCTTGTTTTGAAGTCCTGAATTGTGCTTATTGTTTTGTTTTTATGGGTTCTATTCTGTTCTGTTTTGTTTGATTTTTACTATGTCTGAAGGTATCTGCAGCTATTTTGAAGACAGCTGGAGGCATTATGGTAACCATTGCTGATTTTCTATGGTTTTGAAGTCCTGTGTCACTGACATGGTTTGTTTTGATTGGATTTATTCTGTTTTATTTTGCTTGGTTTTATTCTCTTTAAAATAAAAAAAAAACCAACAAAATAAAACATACTTTTTAACCCAGTGTTACATTGTCTGTAATTTACTTTGAGATGTATTGGTAAGGACAGACATGGAAGGGTAAATTAACATGGACATATATCATAATAATGATGAGAATATGAGAGCAGAGCTTGGAATATTGCCTAGATCTAGTCTAGAAGGAACTAGGGAATGAACTGATATATTTATTGATAGAAAGGTAAAATGATGATAAAAGCAAAATATGTTTATTTCCTGATAGAGCGGAAACATGATGATAAAAGCAAAATATCTGTAAAATAATAAGCTTTTTATGATGTCATTTATTTTAAAATACATTCATTCAACAAATACTTATCAGGAATTGACAGTGTAAATGAGACACGAAGGAGAGCTGAGCACATTAACCATGCAGCTGGGGATAGGGGCTCCAAGCAGTGGGGACAGCAGGGGCCAGGAGCAGGGCATGCTCTAGCACTGGGGCCGCTGGCAGGAGCTTGGGAAAGGTGGGTCAAGGTGCACAAGAGCTAGCAGGCAGCGGAGGATTATGCGGGGCTTTCACTGACTTCTCCATGACCCTAGACCAGGTGAACCTTGGAATTGTGTCCTCTTGATTCCAAGCTGCTTTCTCCCCCTTGCTTTCTCCTCTATAAGGTGAATTAAAGAGTATCTCCCAGAATTCGTATCTAACTGGAATCTATGAATGTGAACTTGTTTGGAAATACTTAGTTAAAATGGCCCTAAATCCAGGAACCGGTGCTTTCATAAGGCACACACAGAGAAATGTTGGCCATATAATGTTCGAACAGAGATTTAAGTGCTGCAGCTCAAGCCAAGGAACTCCAAAGAGGGCTAAAAACCACGGAGACTAGAAAGCAGGCATGGGCAGATTCTCTCCAAGAATCTCCAGAAAGAACCAACCTTGCCAACAACTTCGTTTGGAACCTCTGGACTCTTTAACCATAAGACAGTAACTTGCTATTATAATCCACCTAGTTTGTGTCTACCTGCCACAGCATCCATATGGAATTTTGGACAGAAACAGAGATTTACAAATGGCCCTTAAACATGTAAAACTGTATTCAACTTTGTTCATAATAAAAGAAATTGATGTGAGAGCAGACCGGGTGGGGTGCGTTTAGGGTGGTGTATACTTTGTGGAGGTGAGAAGGCAGGAGAAAGGGAAGTAAAAGCTATTAACATGATCAATGTATTTATTATGTATCATAAAATATATAAAAAAGAAAACAAATGCAAATTAAAGCGACACAGAAATCATTTCTCACCCATCAGACTGACTCTAGTTCAAAAGCTTGATCACCCCCTCTGCTGGCAAGGCTGTGGGGGAAGCAAGAACTGTCACGCAGTTTCCACCAAGATGCAAAAAACGGTATAACCCACGTCCTGTCAGGGAAGTGGGCATATCTAACAATTATGATTATACTATTTACCCTTTGCCCCAGAAAAACCACTTCTAGAAAATTACATTGAAGGTGTACCTGCATATGTACGAAAGCTTTTCATTATGATTTTACTTGTAGTAGTAAAACATTGGAACTAACTTGAGAGACCTCTAATAATCAAACTGTGGAATAGCTACAGGATGGATCGTGCAGACATATCAAAAATGAGAAGGAAAAAAGATTTATGTAAACTCCTAAGGAGTGATTCCCAGAATATATTGTTAAGTGAAAAATATTCGTTGCAGGTGGCATGCTGTGTAAAAACCAGGAAGAAATAATAAAATGTGGCAAGTGTGTTCGGATCTGCTTATTCCTCCTCCCACCCACGAAAAAGAAACACAGGAAGGGTAATACAGAGACTAAGGGAAGTACATACTCATGGAGGAAAGAGGAAGCGGAGTGGAAGGCAGGGGCGAGATTGGCACTTCAATGAGTATATTTTTTATATTGTTCTGTTTGGACTCTTGAACAAAGTAAAAAATTTTTTTAAAAAATCTGTAATAAAAAGACTTTTTAAAAAACATTATTGAAGACAAAAGGAAATGAATGTCTGCATCATCTTTTCTTTCTTTCTTTCTTTTTTGTTTTTTTTGAGACAGGTTTCCAGTGTACATTTTAGGCTGACCTTAAACTCATGCTGTAGCCCAGGCTGGCCTCAAACTTGCAGTGATCCCCCTGCCTCAGCCTCCTGAGTGCTGAGATTACAGGGCTGTACTACCTGGCTGTGTCAAATTATTACCAAGGTTTCTTTGCAGGTATTTCTTTTTGTTATTATCTCACCAAGAACATATAGCCAGGTCACCATGTTCAAAAGCTAACTACATTTGTTTTTGTTGTTTTCCACACTAGAGATCAAATCCAGGCCCTCATGCATGTAAAGCACATCCTCTACCACTGAGTTTTATCCCCACCCCAGAGTTACTCTCTCTTTTTTTTATACCAAACACTATATTCTGAAGTTTATCCTCTGTGCCTTCTATTCCAAAGAAAAGAAAAAAAGACTGCTCAAATCTAAACTTCTTAGACTTATGATCAATAGTAATATTAGATTTAGAATAGTAAATCTATTTTATATGTACTGTAAAGAAAACAGTAAATACAATAATGCTTTCAGGAAGGAAGATTCTGTGTGGTCACATAGAAAATGTTCTTGGCCTTGGAAGTGTTTCCCATGAAATTTCATGTTGTCTGCAAATTTCTTTCAACTGGTTCAGTAAATAAAACTTATGTGAGCAACAAAGAAACAAGTAAAATACAAACAATTGATGAACCTCTTTGAAGAAAATAAACAAGGATCATTGTATTATTCTTTATGAGGAAAAGTGTGGAATTTTTAAAATGCATTATGTTATTTAACAGTGATTAGAAACATCAGTGAAAAGAAGAGGGATTATGTTTCCATAGGAACAGCATCAAAATATCAAGGATTTAGAAAATGAAACATTAATACCTTGCTCATCCTGTATACTTAGCCAATCAACACTGAGTTTTATCGTGACACAATTGTAGCGGTGTGGCCAGCACCACCGTTCTTCACCCAAGAGGAGAAAGACAGCTTTGGGCAGCCTCTCACGATGATTGCCTGAAATAACACACACAGTGAACTAATCACATTACTCCACTACGCCTAAAAAGAGTCACTGCTTTAGATATAGCTGGTGAACTGTTTAGTGACTCTCACACTGTTCCTTAGATTTCACTCCACAGTAAACACAGATGGGTACAGCGTAGTGATTAAGAGCACAGATCATGCAGCCACATGGTAGCTGATCTCGGGCAAGTTTCTTTAACCTCTTTTCTGTGTAAAAAGCAAGTCTAGCAATGCACAGGCTGAGGGGAGGGCAACCAGATGCTGGCCTCTCCCAGCACGCTGGGTGCAGGCTGGAAGACCAGAAGAGCTAAGGTTCCCCACCCTGCTCCATGAGTGAACAGCTGATCCAGAGATGCACAGGATAAGATGATAGTTATTGAAGTAAAATACAACTCAGTGCTTGTAGTGTTTAGTGTTTCATTGACTTCGCAGGCCTAAAGCTGGTAGTCTGATCATCTACTAAGAGGATAACAATATGAAGTATGCTATCTTCAGGGGATCTCCTTCTGAAGGTGGTAATCATTGTTAATTCCCTATTATCAGGTTTTAAAGTCCGGTATCATTTTCATTGTTTTATTGGCTTGGTTTTATTCTGTTTTGTTTTGTTTGATTTTATTATAGCTGATGGCATGGACAGCTATTTCAAAGATAACAAGATACATTATGGTAGCTATTTTGGATTTACTATTATCTTGTTTTGAAGTCCTTTATTGTGTTCATTGTTTTGCTCTTATTAGTTCTATTCTGTTCTGTTTTGTTTGATTTTCCTATGTCTGATGGTGTGGGCAGCTATTTTGAAGATAACAAGAGGCATTGTGGTAGTCATTGATTTCCTATTACCTTGTTTTGAAACCCTGTATCACTTACCTGGTTTGTTTTGATTGGCTTTATTCTGATTTATTTTGCATGGTTTTATTCTCTTTAAAGTAAAAAAAATTTAAAGTGAGTCTAATAGGAATTGTTTTTGCTAGAAAGATTCTGTGAATTAATATAGTTAGAACAATGGAATATGACTGGCTGCGACAGCACCGTGATTTTATAACGTGAAACTCTAAGACAAATACATTAAAGAGTTTCTCAATGACCTTCCCTCAAACCAAACATTAAAGACTTACAGCAACCAGTAAGTTTCTCCCTCACGTCTGAACTTCATTAACCAGTTTTCATTCACAAATACAACTGTTGTTAGCTGTGGCATTTGTGAATTTATTGCTCTTCAGAGCCAACTTCACCTTCATTTCTTGGCTTGTGATAATTTTTTCCTTTGCCAGTGGAGGGCAGTAGAGGGCTCTGCAGGGACAAGGAGTCTTCCCGGTTCTGGTAAACCTTCCGTCCTTGCCTCTGTGAGGCTGGGTTGGTTGCAGGGGAACCGCTGATGGGGCGCCCCCAGAAGATTCTCTCTGGACCTCCACTGGTTTCTCTGCCCAAGGTCAGTGACAGCGCCCAGCTGGGGCCCCAGCCAGTTTATCAAGTTTGGCAGCACCGCCTATGCACGGTTCCCCACGAATTTTGTCAGCACCCCCAGAAAATGGGGCCTTTCCTGCCAGCCTCAGCCTGCTGGGTCCCCAGTAAGGGGATTTCCAACCCCCAGCTCTGCCCTGTGGCTCCCAGCGTGACACGTGTGGACCAGCTCCTTCCTCGGGCAGCCCTGCAAGGTTCTTCACTAAGTCAGGGTTGTGCTTTCTCCCCAGAGTTCTGATCCAGCCTTCCGGAGCACTCCCTTCAAAGTTGGCTCCTTCTGTAGGTACTGGATCAGCCCTGGAGTATTCTTTAGAGTTCCTTTATTCCTGCCTGGCAAATTCCCAGGGAATAGTCATTCACTGTGTTAAACCTTCTCTAATCAAATTATTGCACGATTTCTGACTGACTATAATAGCTTCTTGTCATATTCTTCCAGAAGTCCTCTGCCTAGTGTGTATATGTGTGTGATACACAGTCACATTTCTTTTGCTATAAAAATGGTAACATTCTATCCACAGTATTAGGAAAACTCAGCCCTCATTGCCAAGCAGCACATAATACAGAATTGTCTCATTTTTAAAAGTTGCATAGTATTCCACTGTATAGATTATACCTTAATCTTTTGGGTTTTTTTGTTTTAAAGATAATAAAACCCAACTAAACAAAACCGAATAAAGCCAACCAAAACAAAGCAGTGAAACTGGCACAGAACTTTGAACAGGACAATAGGAAATCAACAGTGGCTACCATAGTACATCTTGTTGTCTTCATAATAGTTATCCATTCCACTAGATATAGCAAAGTCAAACCAGAATAAAACCAGTCAAAACAGAACACTGAATACAGCAAAACAGTAAATCAGAACAAAACAAAACAGTGAGAACAATATTGGACTTCAAAAACAAGATAGAAGGGAATCCCCCATATTTGCTATATTACATACCGTAATGTAGCAGACCACCGGCCCCAGGCCCGCAAAGTCAACCAAACAATACAAGCGTTCAGTTGCTTTTCATACCTCAGTTGCTCCCAACTCAGCCTGTCCCCCAAACCAGCTGGTTGCCTGCACAGATGTTCTTGATCAAGGATGATGTTCTTGATTCTCAGCCCATGTGCCAGTAGGCTCATGGAAGGCACTTTCTGGCTTTTCTCTTCCGGGCCCCGCATGGCTTGCATGGCTTACCAGAAGGGCTAATTGACTTCTTCCTGATGGTCTCTCCTCCCAGCCCGGCATGGCTTCTATACCTTAATCTATTTAACAAGTTTTTATTAATGGTAAGATTTCAGTCTTTCCTTTCTTAATGCTAGAGACGATTTTATTTGATAGGCCTGTGTGCCCACGTGCAAGCACATCTTAGCTGAAAAATTACCTCCTAGAAAAAATTCTGTTCTCTTAAATTCTTTCCATGTCCACTGCTACAACCATATTATAGGCAGCCTTTATTTTTAAAAAAAAACCTAGTATTTTTCTAAATTAGGTTAAAGCGTTTTGTACATACTGCTTATAGAGCATACAAAGAATCAATGAAAAATGTTCCAAGGAAGGTTATGGTTAGATGCCTAAAGATGCCTAAAGTCATGGGCATGCATATACATGTGCGAAATTTTCAGTGTATTCTGAAAGAATATCAATTTATTTTTAAGAAGTCTCTATATACTTTTCAAAGTTAATAATATTTTTCTCATGCTTGTGCCAGTTGGCCTCAGCCTGTCATGCAGGCTGCCATAATAAAGTACCTCAGGTTGAGTAATTTGTAGCTGATAGAAATTTTTGCTTAGTGCTGGGAGTTGAGAAGTCCAAGAGCAAGACTCCAGCATCATGGTATCCGGCAAAGGCTTAGTCTCTGCTGGTGGATGCTGCTTCCTGTGTCCTTGCAAAACAGAGGGTGAGGCTGTTCCCTTCAGCCTCTCTTGGTCACATATGAAGTCCATTCGTGTGCCCTCTGCCCTTGCAAGTTAATCACTACCGGAAGCTCCTACCTCCTACACTATAGCACTGGGGGCTTAGGTTTTAGCATGAATTCTGAGGCAACGCCAACATGCAAATCAGAGTGTCCACTAAATCAGTAATGTTAAAATAAATGGATATTCTTTTAGTATATCTGGATTTACTCCTTGATATAGCTTGACCCAGCATTCAGCATTTCATGATTATTATTATTATTATTTTGTAATGGGGATTGAACTCATGACCTTGCACTTGCCAGGAAGGTGCTTGTGCCACTGAGCTAAATCCCCGGCCCCAGTATTTCATTCTTGCTGCAGTCACCTGGCTGCATTTGGTGCTATCTTCTGACATCTCTGTTTTAATTAAATAGTACCTTTGTTTCCTTAATTATTAAAATGCCTTTCATTTTCTTCCTTATTCTTTATCCAATCAGTCCTAAATTACTTTTTTTATGTGAGGCATATTGAGACATATTTTTTGTACAGTAAATACAAACTTTGTAGGTAGATAGCTTTCAAAACTATATAAAGTATTTGTGTCTCTCTAGAAAGTCCCTGTGCTCTCCTGTGGTCACGTCTCCACCCCTGCCGCTGGTAACAACTCATCTGATTTCTCCCCATATACCTTTTTTTCTTCCTTCAAAATGTCCTAGGAATGCAATCATGCATTACACAGTCATATTTCTTCCACTTAGCAAAGGATTTGAGATCCATCCATGCTAAAGTGTCAGCAGCCTGTTTTTTTTTTTATTGATTACTTTTCAAAGTAATAAAAAAAATTTTATGGGATATAATCCATTTACCATTTGCCTGTTAATGTTCCTAGTGTTTGGTGATCATGAATGAAACAGCTCTAAGTGTTACAGTACAAATCTTTGCATGGATGCGTTTTCATTGTTCTTGAACAAACACCTCGGAGTGTGCTTGCTGGATTGCATCCTATGGATGTGTTTAACTTTGTAAGAAACTACCCACCTTTTCTCCAAAGTGGCCGGACCATTTTGCATTCCCAGAAGCAATGAATGAGAAGTATTACTGCTCCACATTTTTATGAGCATTTGGCCTTCATTTCAGATGGAATTACTGGCTGTCTTTGGATCACTATGATTCCACATCTTCTAAACTCTAAATCCGCCAAACTGAAGCCAGAATTTCTGTGACATCCTCCAGTCAGCCACTCTGACTTCCTCAGGACAAAGGGTAAACTCTGTAGCCTGTCACACCCAAGACCCTCTGAGCTCTGAGCTTCAGCTCGTCTCAACCTTCCTACTCTATGCTTTGAATCTCACAAGCAGCTGGACATGGTCCAGTTTAGTTGCCTTCAGGTGACAGAGCAGACCACATTCTCACTCAGCGCCTCAGAGCTAACACATCTGTCTGAGCAGATCACTGATTTTTCTATTTTAAATTTGCAAGATAAAAGTACTTTTTGGGGTTTGTACAGCATTGCCTTTCAGAAAGCAAAAGGCTACTAGGGAATTTTTTTCAATTATATTCTATGAAAAGTCCCCCAAATTCAAGAAAGTCGAAAAAGTAGTATAATGAACATCAAGTTTTAAATTCAGCAATTGTTACTATTTGTCACATTTGCTTCATTTATCTATATATAAATGTACTCCTAGTCTTTCTCTTTCTTCTCTGCTGATGTCTCTTTATTTTGCTAAGCTGCTTCAAAGTAAGATGTGTGTATTTCCTAAATATTAGAACAATCTTTGCTACACTGAAATACCAGTATCACACTCAAATGAACATCATGGTTCTAACATTGTCTTACGCTATCTATATTCATATTTTGCCAATGTCTTTAAAAGGTGGTTCACCATTTTTGTTTTCAAAGACCCAGCTGAATATCATACACTGCATTTTTGGTGAACATTTCATTTTTATTGACTCTCAGGCCCAGCTACTTGCTTCCTAACTCGAAGACTGAGCTTTGTCTCCAGCCTTGCCTTCCAAGAACTCTCCCCTAATTCCAGATCCACCAAGGTTCCCATTCTTTCAAAAAGCCAAGGTCAAATCCACTAAAGATTCAAATCTTGTATTGCAAATTTGTTGTTAAACATATTTATTTCCTCAGCCAGACTCTGAGCCTCCTGGGGGGTAAGAGGTGGATGTTGTTTGCCTCAGTGTTTAGGTAGACGTTTATTACACATCTCAAGAACAAATGATTGGCTGTGCTTTCCTGGTGCCTCACTATGAGCAGCTGGAATAAATGAGTGGATGCTCTAGAAAGCTGACATGGAAGCGAGTAAGTGGTGAGAATGACCAAAGCCATTCCAAGCTGGAAGGGTGTTCGATAGAAACTGCACACCTGTGTTCTTCTTCTAACAGGCAAAAAGCTAGATGTTTACCATCAGTTAAAGATAAACCTAGGCTCTATTGATACAGTAGACATTTTGGCTCAGATAATTCTTGAGAAAGAATTTTAATCACAAAACTCAGGAACACTGATTCTGTTTGCACAGCTGTTTTACTGGAGCTATCCTAATGTGTTTTTAAACAAATATGCATGGTCGGTGGGTTCTTAGGTACCCTAACCAGAACTTTGTGCCCAAGGTCAATGGAGGACATCACAATTTATCTACTTTGAATTCACAGAATAAAATTTTTCTCTAAATATTGACCTTCTCTGATGATAAGATTTTGACAAACTTTTCTTTTTGATAAGCTTCTTTCAGGTGCTTCCTTCTTTCCTCTTCGTCACCTGTGGGACTAATTTCAGGATCGCGCATGAACTTTATGGTGACTCAGAATCTGCACACCAAGACTATTTTAGAGGAGTGTTTCCTCCTGAGTCACCTCGGCTGGAGTAGCAGGCATCCTGCGGATTTCCTTATCTCTGCTGTTGAGAACAGGAAGCTAAGCCCAGAAGCAGCCAATTCGCATAACATTCCAGTGACTCTTTCTTCCCGGTTACTGGAGACCAGCAAGAAAACCCTGATTTAGTAAGATTTTTTTTGGCAAGAAAATTGGGAGCTTACTGGAGGCAAATAGCTTCCAGAATGTTATTTATGAACACATATATACAGAGCTAGGTTTAAAAAGTTCTCCTAGGAGTAAAGTTAAGGAAATATTTTCATTCTCCAAAGAGACTTCATTAGATATTTTTAACCAAAGATAAGGAAATTGCTTGACTTTCTTTTTCACAGTTTCATCAGTTTTTTTTTCCAGCCAGTTAATTCTCTTCATTCACTTCTATTGCTCTTACTCAACAGTCTTCTAAATGAAAATTAGTCAAGTACATCCCCCTGAAGTCTTTATAACTACCTGTGACATGGAACCATGACTATTAACATGACAAACAATATTTGAACATTGACCTAGTCAAGGCAATACTAGCTATGAACTTTGCCCTTCCCTAACCCTACATCTGTAGCAGACATCGCTTGCCTATTTAGGCATTCTCTCTGGCCTGAAGATTCCTCTCATGAAGCCAGTAGACCTCCAAAACACCCCGAAAGGCAGCCGCTGGCAAGGAATCAGAACGTCCCTAGTTGAAAGCTATTTGCAATGAAGGCAAAAGGGGCAGTGCATAGAAGTATGTCAGGCAAGGAAGAAAGTGATGCAATGACCCCAAAATTATAAAAGATTTAGGCTTCTTGGGTGCATTTTTGTATACATGTAATACAGAGTAATAATACCTTCACCTTAGTGTCACTGAAAAAATTAATGGAAGAGTTGTTTACTTTCAGTGCTTGTGAAAACTCCTAGCATAGAACATGGCACATGGAAGATACTCCATAGGCAACAAGTTATCGTGATTGTTTTTAAGGGGAACCAGAACAAGTGTGATGGTTTACCTCATTGACTTGGAAGCTGTGGTATCCTATAAGGTGAAAAATAGTCTAAGACTTCATTCTTCATAAGCTTTGACTAAACGTATTCTTGTCATTTCTCTCTAAAGTAAAAAGTATCAGCATAAATACTTTTATGAGATCTCATCTAGGCTAAGCCTCTTTAGAATCTTGCAAATACGTCTGATTCAGTTCTGCAGCACCTGGGCTTCTTGATAGCCATGACTCTCTTCAGAGATGATCTTGGTCTTCTTTTGCCCTCTGCTCTTGCTCCTTATTCCAGTTCCTGTTGGAATGTCCCTGAATGAGAGCAGGTGTCATCGTGAAGAAAACTGTCAATTAAAACATGTCTCATTCTTTTTAAGCAGCTCTGCCTGCAAGCTGACATGAGGGAGAGGAGATTGGTGGTGACTGTCTGAAGACGTCGTCAGGTTCAACACTGGATAATTTTCCCATCACAACCCGTCCTCAGAGTACTCTCCTTCGGGGTGACTTCCTTTGGTTCCTGGAAGGGTTTGACTCCTGACTTTCTAAGTGAGTTACTCTATCTACACCTGCCATTGTCACCACTTTAATCTAAATATCTGTCATAAATGATCATTCCAATCTCTGGCCTTTTCAGTTCCTTTCCTCCAATCATCTTGTCCTTTACCCCAACCTTCAAGTTCTCTGTTGTCAAGTTCTCTGTTTGGCTTGAATTCAAACGAGGTTCCAAGTATCTCAATGTTCTAAAGAAGAGTACAGTTATAATATAATCTTGCAATTATGCTTGCAAAAATAAAATTTTATTCTCTTAAATCAGAATCATATATGCTGTGAACTATTAATAATTTCAGGAGGACAAGATCATATTAAATATAAATTGTTTCATGATTCAGACTTCACAATTCAGAATTCTTTGGATACAAAGAAGAACAAATAAGCAAACTTTCTTCTGATTTCTGCATTCGTTTTACAAGTATTTCCTTTATAATAATAATTATAATAATGATAATTTTTATTTTGAGACAAGGTCTTGCTAAATTGTCCTGGCTTGGCTCAAACTTTCTATCCCCCGGCCTCAACCTGCTAATGCCATTTTATTATGACCGATAGATACCAGGCTGGGGATGTAGCTCAGTGGTAGAGTGCTTGCCTAGCATGCACGAGGCCTTGGGTTCCATCCGCAACGCGTGCGCGCACACACACACACACAGAGAGAGAGAGAGAGAGAGAGAGAGAGAGAGAGAGAGAGAGAGGGAGGGAGAGAATGGCTCCAATTTATAATTGTCTATTTGTACCTGATATGGCGCTTTGCATAAACAATCTTGTTAACCTTCACATTATTATTCTGGGATAACCCCATTTCACAGCTGAGGAAGTTGAGACTTAATGATAAGTTAAGCAGGGCCCTAACAGAAGGGCTGGAAGGTAGGTCAAGCAATCCTTGGGGTATTTTCTGCCGCGTTCACATCATCTGTAACACGGCAGAGCCCAGACTTCTCCTAAGATTCCTCCTGCATTCATCATAATTAGAGGACATCTGTGACTCTTCTGATTTAAGGCAATAATTTAGAAGGCAAAATTCCTAATCTTTCTTTCAAACTCACGGCTCACAATTAGTCAAGTTAGCCACTTTCTTTTCTCTCCTTTTCCTTAAAAGTAAGAAAAAGTATGTATTTACACCTGAGAGACAGAGCTGATAGACGTGGACTCATGAAAAGAAAGCTGTACTGATCTTATAAAAAGCAAATCACCAATTGTGATGCCTTGTTTTTCTCACCAGTCCCTTGGTCCCTTTCCTAGTCCTTTATATCCCCCCTCCAGTTTGAATAATACGTGATAGTCACCAGACGACGAAGAGCACTGAGTTAGAGATAACTATATATGGGTAACCGGCATATCGGCTCCAGAATGGGCACCTTGGGCAGTTTTCTCTTTAACCCTCTCTCCACTGTTAGGTGAAATTTAGCAGACTCAGTTTCAGCTCTGGTTTCAACTTCCTTCTCCAAACATGCTCAGGGTTAATTCTCCAATGTTTTCATTCAGAGGAAAATGACTTATTTCAAAAGCAGTGAAAAACACCACATTCCTTTGGCACAGGATGAAGAGCCACTCAGCTCTTCAGCCGTGATCATTGTCTATTGTTCTCCGAACAGTAAACCACTATTTCACAGAGATTGTTGGCTGCAGTTGTAGTCTAAGTCCTGGCTCCTCATGAATATGAAGTGAAGGTGCCTGACCCAGAAAGTGGCAGGTAATATAAAAGAAAGCAAAAAAGACAGGTGGGAAGAAAGACAGACTTTATGTGATCTCTACTCTTGAAATCTGCAGGTTCCAAGCAGGTCAAAATGGGGTCTTGGAAATGTGGAGGCTGCCTCAGCTGTCTGCTGATTCCTCTTGCACTTTGGAGTATCATTGTGAATATATTACTGTACTTCCCAAATGGGCAGACTTTCTATGCATCCAGCAATAAGCTCACCAACTACGTGTGGTATTTTGAAGGACTCTGTTTCTCAGGAGTGATGGTAAGTATGACTTTTAGAATTGGAATTGCAGAATGGGGAGTTGCAGGAAAATCATCCTACTGATCTTGGATTTGAGATTTAGAAGATGGGTAGAGGGCGAGGGAGTCCTCTAGATTTTGGGTTGCAGGTTTGTTTTCAATCAACTACTTAGCAATGTAGCTTCAGTAAAGCAGGAAGTTAGTCTTAAATGAAAGTTTGTGGGATACTGGCTTGTAAAAACATTAAGATGAAAAATATCACAATTGTGTGAATCAATTTAAACTACCTAATCCCCAGTCGAATTTTTCTTTTCCAGAACAGATTTTTTTATCTGCACAATACTTTCTCTACCTTGAGGGGGCATTGTGATAGGGTAGAAAAATCAGTGACATGGAGAGAGACACAAACCTGCCTTCAAAGCCAAACTCTGTCAAGGGTGCTGTGAGAGCTTTAGTGAGTTACTCAACATTGTGTCTCAAAGTCTCATGTTAAAAATGTGAATAATTATGTTTAATTTTCAGGGTGACTATGCGGATAAATAAAATCACATAACGTGCCCAGATCGGAGCTGACATATAGTAGTAGGTAGCCAGTGCTGTTGTGACTGTAAATACTCATCAGAATGAGACATATTGGCACTAAAGAGCCCTCCTTTATACCTCCGGGGTAGCTGGAGGGTGCTTTTTAAATATGAAGTCAAATTACCCCTAGTAAGAAGTCATGCTTTTCTGAAAGCTTTGTGTTTTTTTAAAAATAAACAAACTGAAAAAACCCCAAAAAACCTGATGGTAAATCATGTTGGTAAACTAAAGGGAAAGATGCGTCTCTTGATCATCCTATTTCTAAAAACAATACGTTGCATACTGTGACTTTGCTAGGCCATGAATAATGTAGAAGAAAATTCATTATAATCTCTTTACACCTTTATGTGTTCGATTATTATAGTATCTGAATAGTTATGCTAGAAACTAGTTCTTGTTTCATTTTGTTTTACATACTCAATTAGTAAACTTGAAGATATTGGTCTCCAGGGCTATCGAAGTTGCTATGGAATAGATACATAACTTATTTTGTTAGTGGCATTGCAAATAAATTCAAATCTTTGGGAGAAGAGTTGGTACCCTGAATCTACATCTATGGAAATGTTTACATCCTCAGATTCAGTAATCCTAAATCTTATCATTAATTCTGAAGAAATACTCCAACATAACGAGTGCTAGGCACAGATGTGTGTTGTAATGACTGACACATTGTGTTGACTTGACAAGTTTAGATTTAACTAAGCGGCTCATCAGGGGCCAGGGTCTCGCTTTGTAAACATTCGGAGCCTGTGCAGAGGAAGGGCACCAAGATGATACCCTTATATTGCAGCCTACCTGCAATGTAAGGGAGGAAAGGAGCCCCCTCCTTTGCTCTTGCTGCTTTTGCTGTCTTCTGCCATCTTAAACTGTTGCCCCTCTCCATGCCACCCTGCCTTGCGGTGAGCTGATTATAGACTGAAACCTCCACAGACCGAGCTAAATAAATTTTTCCTTCCTTTGGGGTGTTGGGTATTTTGTCCCAACAATGAAACAAAAGTCACTAGGATATTTGTAATAGCATTATTTATAATAGTAAATAACTCGAAGGAGCATCCTAGTAGAGATAGGCTGAATAAATTTTGGCATATCTCTCCATACACTGATAAAAATGTAATTATGAAAATATGACAACATAGAAATTGCATATTATTTCATGTTAGGTGAAAAAGATACAGCAAAATTGGGTCAGTTATTATTGCAACTGTGTAAAATATATGGATATGAGAAAACACTGAAAATAAATACACTAAAACACAGGAGGGTGATGAATTATGGATAATTTTCCTCCATTCTTCTTGGATCCTCTGTATTGCAGTTGTTTTAAAACAAATAAAGAAAGAAAAAAAAACAAGGCAGTGTGTCTTTTAACAGTTGATGTCTGAGCAACAGGACACTAGGGCATAGATTTATTTGTTTCTACTAATGTTGTAATGAAGCTGGTCTTCATACTTCAGCTTTGCCTCAATATGTAATTGTAATGAATGAAAAAGGTGTAAGGCATAAGTAAGATTAAGTCAGAATCTATTAAAATCTGTACTAACTAATAGTGTTGGAAGGAGAGAAACATAAGACTCAATGGCTTACACTCCAGATAAAATTTAAAATAGGAATGGGGTTTTCTATTTTTGGGAATTACTTTAATTTTCTAGGAAATGTATTATTGTAACTGCACAAAATATTTTTAGGAGACAGGGGAGAAATATAGATAAATAATTCAATGGACAGATAAACAAAAGCTGAAGGAGTTTGGAAACTGGATATATTGGCTACAAATAGTAAAATAACACTGAACTCTGCTTTAAGACTTGGTACTGGGCACTGAGTGTAAGAGAGGGAAGGAAAATTTCCACAGGTTGCAGAATAACTATGAATAACTGAAATGATAATATATTATAATTAGCCAGGAATTATAATAGTAAAGTCATCCACATTCTTTCCAGAACTTGGGCTCCTTGGTTAAGATAATAAGGGGGGGAGGGAGAGAGAGAGAGAGTAGAATGCATAGAATTCTTCCAGTTCGCTGCTTGAAACATGCAAAGCACACTGGAAAACTGGAACCCAAGATGGGACTGCAGGGGGAAACTGAACTTACCTTAAAGGCTTACGGTTTCAGATTAACCATGCCTTTCATCTCCATTCCTCTCCATTCCTCTCCATTCCTCAAAGGAAGGAAATGGAGAGGGGCCGGCAACCACTAACTCTGGTGAGCAGTTTTCCTTTGTCCTGCACAGATCAGTCAATGAAAAAAAGCAGCTTTGCTGCCAAACACAGCATCCTCCCGACCCAACCATCTACTCCTGCTTAACCACTAGCTTTGGATTATTGCAAACCATGATAATAATAGCTAATATTTATTAATCACTTACTCTAAACCTAGCACTAAGCTCAAATGTCACGAACTACCTCATGACAACGCAGTGAAGTGAATTCTCACACTGTGTTATAGGGAAGGACTCTCAAAGTCACACAGCTAGCTAGCGGCAGAGCTAGGATTTAAACCCAGTTCCAGGGGTTTCTGCTTGGAGTCACTGTCCTCTGATCAAGAGCAGGAGTGTGAACTAGTGCTCCGTTTCTCACATTTTCTCTCTCCCCTCTTTACAGATGCTTATAGTAGCTGCTGTTCTCCTTGTATTGGACAATGATAATCGCTATAAATGTTGCCAGAGTGAAAACTGCAGCCAAAAGTACATGGTAAGAGTGGTAGTTTGGGGTGGGGGTGTCGTTCCTAACATCAGAGGCGGGCTGTGCTAGCTTTGTCTGGTCTCAGCCTGTGGATTTATCAAGTAACTATTACATAGTGATTTTTAACTTTGCCTTCAAATTAACATATCTAAAAATAGGTCACTTTTTCTCTCAAATTGAACCACCCTTTTTAATATCCCTGTTTCTGTATTCTTTTCATCCAAGCCCTAACTCAGATCTCTTCTTTCAGCCCATCTCAAGTCACTCATTCCCTCCTGTGCCTGAGTTTTCCTCCTGTGCATGTCGTTGTCACCTGGCATGAAGTTGGCTCCATGTGGAATCCTTATCTTTGGGCTCTCTCACTTCCAGCTCATGTGCTGCCACCACCACTGAGCCATCTTCCAAAAGCACATTTGGTCATGTCATTTCCTTGCTCAAAAACCAGCTTCATGACTTCTTAGAAAAATAGGGCAGGGTAAGTTCAAATTGGGCCCGGGACACTGGAAAGGAAAGGGCTGCTCTAAACAGGAACAGTTTTGTCGTGTCAAAGGACTTGACGTAAATACATGGGTTTTCCCTTGGCCAAATCTGGTCACTTATCAGAATAATGCAGGCTGGGATTATAGCATATTCTATTATAAAACCTATGAGTCCAAAATCATACTGAAAGAGAAAAGCGAAGGAGAGAGAAAGGAGAAATGAAAATTCTGTGCAGAAAAGTGATAACATAAAATAAAAGACATGACAGAATTATAAAGCTGCACGTTGCAAGCCTTAGCGTGACCCCTGATGATCACTGGGTGGGAGGCTCAGCAGGGGATGCTGGATCCATCAAGTGAAGCATTGTTAGGAAGTGACAATGATACTTCCTCAAAGAACTACTTCACCAATTTACTAAGTGCTAAACAGAAAATGCTCCTGTACAGGGGAGAGATCTGAAGGATGCCCTTAGTCAAGAGAACAAACTTAGCACCAGCAGGAGCACACGAGAGACACACAGCATAAAGCATATCATGCAAGTGGTCTTGGCAAAACATTTGCATCCACTTGTGGAAAACAATTAGAAAAGCCCAGAAGGTGGGTAGTCATTAGACACTTGGTGGGCTTTCTTTAAACAGGTGACATTATGAAAACCAAAAAGTCAAACTGGTGTAGATTAAAGGAAACTTAGGATGACATAGCCTTGTATGTAAACTTTCATCGGACCTTTTACGAAAGTTCTCAAGAGTTATGAAGTAACAAACTTGTGATCCTTGAAAAAGATGCATGCTGGTGAATTTACGATTATAATGTCTACAAACTCACTTTCAAATGGTTCAGCAACAAAAATGTATCAGTAAATATGTGCATGTGTGTGTACACATACAGAGACCACAAAAAGGGTAAAATATTCAGGACAAGGGAGTCTGGATAAAAGGTATACAGGGGTTTGTGGTACTATACTTTCCACTTCTTTATAGATTTGAAAATTTGAAGTCAAATACTGTTGGAAAGATGTCCTTAGCCAGGAAGGAAGCCCGGATCCTCGATCTGACACCCAGGGGTCTGTCAGCTGCGCCCACGCTGTGCACTGAAGCCTGCACTGTGTCCTGACAGCGGTGCCTCCCCAGCACGAGCCAGTGGCAGTCGGTCTTCAGATCTCCCTCCCTGGCCCTGCCCACGGCCTCACGACCCTGCCTGAGCCCAGCCAGCTGTGAATGTTACTCATGCTCCCTGCTCTTCCCCTCAATTCCACCCTCATGTGAATATCTAGGCTGACACAGGATATTCCGCTTTATCTCCCTCTGTGTGAAAATATTAACCTATCTTCACAGCATTAAAGCAGAGGTCATAGCTTTTCATGCGTACAGAATCCTTCACATCTTGAAAAGAACAGGTCTTTATAAATAGACAGGGTTGATCATCACATCCCTTCACCACATTTCCATAAGAGGTGAACCTCATTTTGATGTCAAAATTCCAGAAAAAAGGAAACATGCAATAAATTATCTAATTCCCCCTACATGACAACAAGCAAATAGTCATTTTCAGATGCATTATAAAGATCAACTATATTTGGGGTAAATTTTTTTTCTTGGGCATTTGGCATTACCTAAGTGATCGTGGGTGTGGAATGGGGGATACACATTTGAAAACGGAGGGACTACCCCTTTGTCCTAGCCTATGGCAATAACCTTCTGTGTTTCATTTAGACACTGCTGTCAGTTATCTTTTCTGCCCTTGGAATCACTTTCTCTGGATATTGCCTGGTCATATCTGCTCTGGGTCTTGTCCAGGGCCCATACTGCCGCACCCGGGATGGCTGGCACTATGCCTTCGAAAGCACTGCAGGACGGTAAGGAGTAAACCCCATACCAAGGAGCTCGGAACCCAGAAAAACCCCTGGGCTCATGCTTAAGCCCAAGAACTGTGGGATTCCAACTGGCTATAGCAGCGTAAACTTTTCAGATCAGTCTGTTTTCTCACAGATCTTTAAATAGACTTTTACTTTGTCCAGTGTTTTAATGCAAAATGGTGCCCATCAATAGTGCCACTCTGTGACCCATGAGGATGTAGAAGGAGCCAGGAGACCACTGAATTTGCCCAAAATGCGAGCACAGCTAGCAAACCAATCCTGGATCTCAGAATGCTTCACTCTGGCTCTGTGCTGGCTTTATTGGGTGACCAGTACCTGCTGAGGTAGCTCGGGCCCAGAAAGAGATATGAGAGAGAGTCTCTTTGTCTTCACACTGTGCTCAGAATTCTAATGGAATAAGATGAGAGGGTGTCTGTACCATTCCCTGAGGAAGTTACATTTTCTTCTCAGCTCCCAGTGATCAGCTCTTTGTGTCCAAGGGTCTTGTCTATCTGGGATGTCAAGTGCATACCTGGGCCTCCAGGGCAGAGCTGCATCTGTGCCCAGAGTTCCTTCATTGTGAACACTCGATTCAGGGCCACATGCTCTGACTTCTTTTAGTAAATAGGAGTTTCCCTTTGGTAAGGGGGACCCCCAACAGTAACCTAAGGGATTCCTGAGTAATTGGAGGAGGCTCTTATGAGACTGAAGGGGTTCAAGAAAGAGGACCTTCATGTACAAATTTCTTCTGCAGTGGAGGGAAGACCCTCACCCCTTCTTTTACACCACCAGCCACTGAGATTTTCCCTGCCACTTAACTAAAGTGCCTCCCTTTTCGATGCATGAATCTTAGGCTGTCCACCTGCTCTCCACCATTCCTGTCTTTGATGCTTTTGTTTACCTGCCTCTTTTTGTATAAAAATATTTGGAGATCATGCAGGTAAGCCAGTTGCTGGTCTTGTAGTTTCCAGAACTTGAGAGATGCAGGGTGGATTGAGGAGCAATACTGAAATTGAACATATCAGTTATTCACTTGTGGGATTATTTAGCAAATAGTTACTGAGTACCTACTATGTTCAAGATTTGGGCCAAGTGCTACACAGAATCAGACATAAGGTGTTGAGACATCCCCTCCCTATTATTAGCAATGGAAGCCTTAGGACAAATGTTGCTCTGGGAGCATAGGACTTTGATGCTTATAGTTCCTAAGCATTTCCTCTCCTACTAATAAGCTATATGGCATTTAACATATATCTGTATATCTCTGAGTCTCTGTAAATTGGAGACATAATCATTTTGAACTCACAGAATTGAGAATTAAATGGAAGTAATGCATGAAGGAGCTGTAATAAATTTTTGCGACATGCCAGGTTTTATTATTAGTGTCATTACTCTGAATACTTCTTTATGTCACATGATATTCTCAGTCTGCCAGCAGCCCAGCCTGTGCGATGCTGCCACTGACTCACATGATGACAGGCAAGGATCCTGAATCCACTGTATTTCTTAAAACACCTTTTATTAGTACATGTCTATAGTACACAGGGATTGCTTTCAGAGTGGGCAGTTGGTCCACGTATATGACACATCTTCATTATTTTTTATTCCCTTCCTATCTCCTACTTTCTCTCCCCCTTCCCTCTCTCTCTTGATCCTTTTTCCTTTTGCCGAAGTTCAATCTCCCTATTTTCTATTATCAGCTGTTCATTTTGCTCTTTTATTTATTTATACTTTGGATTTCTCATATAAGAGAAGCTATGATATTTAAGCTTGTGTGTCTGATTTATTTCACTTAAATTCTGGTGTCAAGGTTTATCCATTTTCCTACAAATGACTCATATTTATTCTTTTTTCTGGCAGACTAGAACTCCATTGTTAAACACTTATCTGTTGATAAGCATATAGGCTGCTCCCCAGATTTAACTATTGTGAATTATGCTGCTGTAAACACAGGCACACATATGTCACTATAACACATATGCCTTAACAGTTTGGGGGCGATGTCTAGAAGCGGAGTAGCTGGGTCAAATAAAATATCTATTTTTAACTTTCTGAAGAATCTCCCTGCTTATTTTTATAAATTCTGGTAGGTTGTACTTGCATTATAATTTGATTCTAGGAACTAATTTCTTCCTTGATTTTTTTCTGTGATCCACTGATTATTCAAGATCATATTGTTTAATTTTCATCTGTTTGCATAATTTCTGTGGTTTCTTTTGCCACTGATTTCTAATTTCACTGCACTATGGTCTGCTACTATGCATGGGATAATTTTAATTCTTGCATATTTACTTAAGCCTGCTTTATGGGATAGTACGTGGTCTATTTTGAAAAAGGTTCTATGAGCTGCTGACAAGAATGTATATTTTGTTTTTGTTGGGAGAAATACTCTGTAAATATCAATTACATTCATTTCTTTGGAGATACAGTTCAACACTGATTTTTCATTGTTTTTTTTCTTTACTAGTTGATCTATTTGTGATATAATGGTATTAAAGTCCCCAACTATAATTATGTTGATGTTTATCTAATCTTTTATGTCCAGTACTGTTTGTTTTGTAAAGTTGAGTGCATTGGTGTTTGGCACACATATATTTATAATTGTTATTGAATTGTTGCCTTAACCAACATGTCATGACCTTTTTTGCCTCATCTGATCAGTTTTGGCTTGAAGACCACCTTGTCTACAAATAAGATAGCTACTCCTACTCGTTTGCAGGCTCCTGTTGCATAGAACATTGTCTTCATCTTTTGATTTCTAGTATCTAATATCTTTTAGGATTAAATGTGTTTTTTGTATATAGCATGCAGTTGAATTTTGTTTTTTTATTCAACCTGCCAATCTGGGTCTTTTTAGACCATTTATGTTGAGACCATTTATGTTGAAAGTTATTATTGAAATATACTGATTTATTCCTGCATTGCATTATTTCCTTGTTGCTGATTTCCTTTCTTTTCCCCTTCTCCTTAACTATTCATATTGCTTGATGTATTTATTCCATTAGACATTTTGGCATTGTTGGCTTCCTTGTATCTTTTCAGTAGATCATTGAGAACTCTTTAAAGCACAGGTTTGGTGATCATGAATTGCTTCGGGTGATTTTTGTCATGGAAAAGTGACAGGTGCTCTTTGTCATTTCTCCATCAATTCTGAAACATGGTTTTGTAGGCCATATCAATCTGGGTTGAAAGTTGTTTTCTTGTAGAGTATGAAACTCTTTAATGCTTGCTCTCTTGGTCTGTAAGATTTGTTTTGAGAAGTCTATTGTAATTCTAACGAGTTTACCTTTGTAAGGGATTAGTTACTTTTCTCTAACAGGTTTTAAGATTCTGTGTTTGTGCTGGACTTCTGGGATTTTGTCTATGATGTGTTGTGGAGAAGTTTTGTTTTTTGTTTTTTCAGATTGTGGCTGTTTGGGATCCAATGTGCCTCATTAGGTGTACATTCAATTCTTTCCCTACATTTGGAAAGTTTTCTGCTATTATTTCTGTAAATGGGTTTTTATGTCATTTGTGCTGTCTTTTTTCACTAATTCCAATTAATCTTTGAGAAATCTTGTTTGCATTGTCCATCAGGCGCTGGGTCCATTTTCCATGTTCTCTTGTTTTTAAGATATTTTTGAATATATGGTCACCTACGTCAGTCTTAACTTCCAGTTTTTATATTGTGTCCTCGTATTGGTTACTTCTGCCACTCATACATTCAATAGAGATTTTTAACTCCTGGATTGTGTGTGTGCGTGTGTTGTGTGTGTGCGCACTGGGAACTGAACTCAGGACCTTGCACTTGCCCGGCAGGTGCTGCACCACCGAGCTATACCGGCCCTCTCCCGGATTTTTGTTTGTTACCTTTTCACAAACTCTAATTCTTTGCCAAAATGGGCATTCATTTGGATTGTGTTTCACAGGATCTAATCAATCTGTACATACTTCTTACCAAATACCCACAATAATTGGATATATGAATCACACAATCCAGATAAAACTTTGGATGTCAGAGAGTAAAGCTTTTCTCCAAGATCCTGTACTCCCAGGAGTGCTGGCTCCATACTCAGTGCTCCTTACTGCTTAAGATAAGAACCACTAGTATTGTCAAGAAATTTTCAGAGTGCCTCTGAGATTCCACCAGCATTAGAGGACAGGAAAGAAAGAAAGGGGGGCGGGGGGAAAGAGCTAAAAGTAAAGAAATAGGAGAGAAATAAAGGAAGGAGAAGAAAAGCAAAGAGGAGAGTTCATGGTGCAGAGAGTGGTCACCGAGGTAGAAATCACTCTTCTCGTCCCTGGTCCCAACACCCACAGCCACATGGCCGGCCCTCAGGTTTCATGTTGCTGTTCTGAGAAAAACCACCTTACTGATAACTCATGGTAGCTGTAAATATCTATTTGTAGTTCTGCCCCACAGCTGTGAGGATTGTTTTTGTTTAAGGGTCTTTCAGAGAGCCTCATTCACCAGTCTGGTTCTCACGGTCCAAGCAGACCTAGGGGTGAGCAAGTCAGTCAGGCTGATTCAGTATGGTTTTGTCTTAAACGGGAAAAGAGAGAGAGATGGCGGGACAGATGAGGGGTAGGAGATGGAAAAGGATCTGAGGCGTGTTATACATATGTACCAGCTCCACAGGAAGAATGAAAACACTATGTACTACAAACATGTACTAAGAAAAAACATTTTTAAAGTGTAGGAAAGAAAAAGACTCTTGGGAGTGTTGGAATTCTCACATTCTTGTGTTAAACCAGACTGGTTGAAACCTTCCATCTGCTGTGTTCCCACCCTGCAGTCAGATTCTCTTACCAGCTGGGACAGGAGATGTTCCAGATCAGAGGTTCTTACTATGTGGCTCACAGTGACAGCAAACCAGAGGCATCACCTAGGGACCTAGAAATGGAGAGGACTGTCTCACGCAGACCTCCTGAATCACACGCTCTGGGATGGGGCCAGAAGTCTGCTTCTGATCAAGCCTTTTGGATACTCGTGGTGCAGACTCAAGTTTGACAGACACTATTTTAAGGGCTTGGGCCAGAATCAAGGAATTGCTAACAGAATTTCTCTTTGCTATTTTGTACTATGTGTGATTTTATGTCCAGTACAAGCCTGATCTCATCTTTGACCCATTTTTGGCCTCTTGAGAAAGGCTTTCTGCCTCCATTGGTGTTAACATGTGCTGCCTTTCACTTATTTGTAAGTCTTCTGTGGGTGTTTTGATACCTAATTAAATTGATATCCCATCCAATGTGGGCACCAACTTATAACAAACTAAGTCTCTAGTTCAGTCTATGCTATGCAATGCAGTGTGTTCAGTCTGTACATACATGATTGAATGAATGGTTTCCAAGTGTATAGTTCACACCATTCTTCGATGTTACTAATAAAATAATGCATTGATATCATCATAAATTTTAGTAGTATCTATTAATTTCCCAAACACATAAATCCCCATATCTTTCTCCTTGGGCCAAGTGTGTAGATTTGGGGGTGGGTCTTGCTGACCTTTTTCCCGCTCTTTCTCAGTTTCCTTATGAACACTAGCATATGGAACTGGTGTCTGGAACCTGCACACGTGGTGGAATGGAATGTCATTTTGTTTTCCATTCTCATAACACTCAGCGGGCTTCAAGTGATTGTCTGCCTCATCAGAGTAGTCATTCAGTTATCGAAGATACTGTGTGGAACCTATTCAGTCATCATCCAGGTAACAGACACTCATAGCTCTCTGTACCTCCCCCATTTGACTCCTACTTTGCGAAATTCAATGAGTATTATTCAGAGCTTTCTAGAATTTCTACCATCCCCTCCCTTTCTCTGGCTTTAAAATCTCCATTTTTCTAATATTGCAATGTGTCCAGCCACTTCTCTGTATGAATTGAATCAACTCAGTCATTGCAAACTCTACATTCCGTGTTGCAGGGCAAGGGCAATACCGTGGTTTTGAATGAGCAGCGTTTCATTGTTCTGACTAGAGAACCACAAAGCATGAAGAAATGTTACCAATTATGAAGAGTTTGCTTGTTCATAAGTTAATTAAAGGCTTAGAACTTTAGCCTATGAAACTTCTCCAAACTACTAAATCATTTTTATACTGTGTGCATTAACATGCAATTTGAAGAATGGAAATGTGTCTTTATCCTATTGAAACTGTTTCAACTTTATCTGTCTGCTAAACTACTAATGTTAGTTTAGTTATGGTTGCAACTGCTAATCAGTACAGAATAAAGAAAAGTTATAAATGAGAAACTGTGTCTTTGGTTTAGCAAGATAATATGTATAATGTCTTTCATAGAAGTTTCAAGTAGATATTCTCCTATTCTGTCATTTTTAAATATAAAATGTAAGCATAATTGTTATTTAAGATTATGGATCATTAATCAAGACAAACTTATGACTTTCTGTGTTTTTTCTTTTTTGTGTAGCCTGGAATCATTTGAATAAGGATAAGAATGTTTCCGTTATCAAGATATGAGCATCTAAGTCTTATATCCACTGTATATACTTGAGAACAATTTTCAAATGACAGCGTTTTTTACATTTTGTATACCTTGTGTCAATTTTTGAAATGTACGATTCTCACTGGAAGTTACAACTGTGCTGTCGTTTTATTTAGAATTTTTTTCAAAGTTATTTGTGCCAGAAACTTTAGAAATACTCATACCCTTTGATCAAACAAAGCCATTGGTAGAATCTGTAATACAGAAACAAGAATGTGAGATAAAGCTTCATGTAAATCTGTGTAATTGCAACATTGCTTCATATACTGGAACATTATAAATAGCCAAGGCCTACCTTTAGGGGAAGGAGTAGAGTGGTACATTAGGTATGAAATTATATGGTAATTACAAATGATATTTTAGAAATTAATAATGTTACATTAAAAGGGACATTACAAAGCTGGGTATAGAGTGCATACCTGTAATTCTAGCACTTGAGAGGCTGAGGCAGGAAGATCAGTATTATTACAAGACCAGCTTGGGCTATGTAGAAAGTTCAAGACCAGTCTGAGCTACATAGTTCCTGTTTTCAAAAACAGAAGGAAAAAAAAAACCCAAATAAAGGTGGATTACAAATTTATATTTTTAAGTATAAGCATAGCTATTTAAAGCATTTGTTTGTTTGCTTTACCATATAATTAATTTTGGGATAGAATCTAAATCTAGAAGGAAATTCACCAAAATACCAGCTCTGAGTGATTCAGATCATCAACAACTATTCTTCCCACTCTTCTAATATCTTTGAGGTCTACTGAACATGTTTTACTATAAATATTTTTAAAAATATTTTTATCATTGAGTTTTTAAAGGCATACAACCTTTCTACAGGTATCCCAACTTTAAAAATCTGTAAAGATCCTGCCGGAGCAGTTTCAGTGACAAAACTCCAAAAAGAATTTTATATAAATTGATTTCACCTAGTTAACTCTTGGTTTTATTTTCTTGTTCCTCATGGTGACAAGAAGATGTAGCCTTGTATCCATAAGCAGCTGGGTGCTACAGAAAATGGTCATTTACCAGTTGAAACCTGTGTCTTGGGAGTTACTGTTACATTTATATATAAAGGTAGAATATTTATATATAAATTTTGCTCCTGTATGTACCATGCTCCCTTGAGGACAGCAACCATGCCTCGTATGTCCCCACTGGCTGTGGGCCTGGCGTGTACCCAGGGCTGACGTATATGCCACCCCTCTGTGCTGCTTGTGACTCCTCTGCCGAGCGCTGTCTCCATCACAGGTCTTCTGGGCCTTAACACTCCTGCCACTTCTCCACTGGTATCGTCTGTAGACACTGTCAGCACTGGCTCTGTGCCAAAACCAGACAATGGTCTGCAGGACTGGGGTGCCTGTCTCCTTGGCTCCTGTGGGTCGACCATGTCCTGTAAGGGGAGCCCTGGTCCACAGCCTTTGCTGAAGAGAGCATCCTAAAGGTCAGCTGTGTTGTGCAACACGTGACCCTCCCACCCTGGACCCAGCTGGCCCGACCAGGGGTGTCTTCCCAGCCTCGGAAGTCTGTTGTCATGCTAGCTGTCTGACCCAGCCTGGAGTAAGCATTGCTCAAATAAGATTGGTGGTTATTCGCACTTGAGAATTTGAACTAGGAAGCTCAGAACAAAGCATTGCTGTGAGGACAATGATTAAACGTTGAGAACAGAAGCCTCTACTCAGAGAGTGCCTGCTTCATGTTAATAATGGTGCCCATCTGGGAGGGTGGCATACAGACCGCTGTTCCTGAGGTGCCTTCCTCCATCTGCCTTTGTCCGCAGTGAGCAGTGACAGTGACTATGAAGACCAACTTGTGCCTTGGATTCTTGGATGAGCTCCCTACTTCATCACTGTGGGGTCATTTCAGTAAAACTCAAGCTAACTCAGTTCATCTCTGTCCACTGCAACAAAATGACCCAACCCAAATCTCTCCTTCATAGATTCTGTGTCAAAGGCTTCTAAGGGTGAAGATATCAGGCCCCAGAGTTGTATGGCATTTCATTCAACGTCCTATAAAAACGAATTTATAATGCTTCATTCTTCAAAGCACTCAAACCCGAGTGTGGGAGCGCTTGATCCAGGAGACAGCGTGAGGTGTGAATGCCATGCTGGCCTCTGAGTGGGCCACCCCCCCGCCCCCCCGACGGCACAAGGAGCTCCCACTCCACCAAGCCCCAGTGCACGTCATATGCAGGCCCTTTTGAAATTCTCCCAAAGATGCCTCAGCCCTCTTGTAAACAGATTTCTGGCAAGTCAGTCCCTCCAGTTTTTCAGACAAATCACACCTGCTCACTCTCATTCAGATTTAGTGTGTCCACAGGCTCGGAATAAATGTTGACTAAATGACTCCACCACAGACCTGGGGACACTGTCTAGGGTTGGTGTATGATCACAAGCAGTGTGACATTTCTACTAGTAAAATTAAACTTTAACATAGCCATCAAAGCATTTGAAGTATATACGCTGTTGATGGCATTTTAAGTAACTGAATACAAACAGATGTGTGCCATTTGAGGCCTAATTTAAAAATAATCATATAGTTACATACAGACATGCACAAGCCTTCAGACATATAGAACAATGATTGGAAAATATTTCAATGTTAACAATCAATGACAGTCACCTGATATGAAGGTTATGAGTTATATTACCTTTCACTGTTCAAAAGTTTCAAAATCTCCTTTAAAAGCGTGCTACTAGATTTATTAGAAAAAAAGTGTTTTTTTTAAACAAGTACCTTCTAATGCTTTCTGTGAAATCCATTTAAAGAGTTTAAAGTAGGAGAGAGAGGACTGTGTGTCCTAGACCCTTTTCTTATACCTTAAGGGATTCTATTTTCCACTAAGACTGAGCACCCTGCCAGCTAATCCTAGTTGAGAGTAATTTTTATTTTATGTATTTCTTCTCTTACATATATGATTTATCTCCAATTTTTCTTGAGTCTATCTCACTATTTTTTCTTAACTTCTTAAATTGAATACCTACCTTATTAATTTTCAATCTTTTGCTTTTCTAAAAAAAGCACTGAAACTATATATTTTCATTTATGTACCACTTTGAATACATCACACAAGTTTTGAAATATTGTATTTTCCTTAGTGCTACTTGCAAATACTTTTTACTTTTTTGTACAATTCATTTTTTGATCCACGAGTTTTTAAATGTGCTTTAAGATTCTCAGATATATAAGATTTTTTCTTTTTAATTGATTTTTAATTTAATCATGTTGTATCACAGAATATGATCTGATTCTGATGCTTTGAAAAACATTAAGATCTGTTTTATGAATGATTTTTAGAACTTAGAACTTCTTAGAACTTAGTACCTAGAAAAAGTGGATGTTTCCCCCAGATCTTGGGTATATGAGCCACATGTGTCCATGAAGTCAAATTGTTAATTTTGTTGTTCAGTTATTCAATCTTCTTCCTCTTCAGCTGTTTGGTTGATCTAGAGCTGTTCTGAGGGCTGAGTATGACTCTGCATACCAATCTGTGTACATTTATTGATGTATTTATCTCAGAGACAGTGTTTGGTGCATGGATTATTTATAAATCCTCTGTAACACAGTAATACCAAGGGATGTGCTCTGGAGTTAGATTACTCAGGTTCAAATCTGTGAGACTTTGGTCAGCTACTTGGCCTGTCTGCACCACAGTTTCCTCTGTTAAACAGGAATAATAGTAGTAGGCTTGCTGTGAAGATGAAATGCACAAACACGTGGAAGCTGTTAGAGCTGAGGTGACTTGAATCAGAATCTGCGGCAGTTGGAGGAGATTCAGAGGGGCTGGGACCTGGAAATGCTACCAAAGCAACAGAAAGGTAAGGTGATGGGAGAAGGTCAGAGCGCCAGGCATTCGGGGGAAAGGAGACGGGAAGACGAGCATTGCTAGGCTGGAGCGAGTGCACAGGAAACGGCGTTTCCTTACTGTCTCAGTCACGGGCTTGGAGATGACGAGCTTAACAGGCCTCGCTCTCGGATTCCGACACCTCACCTTGCGGCCTGTACACTCGCATCCCACTGGGAGACATTAAGGAATAGGGGTGATCTGAGGTTACCACTAGGAAAGCCATGCTACTTGTAGTCCAAAGACTCGCCGGGCTCTGCTTCCTGCTTTGTGAGATGAAGCCGGGAGTTAGTATCTGGCAGGAAATTACGGCACTGAGTCAAACGTGAATGTGTGGAATTAGGCAGGCAGGGCAGGATACACAAACCTGGTAATTGAAATTTTTTATTTTAGTAAGAGCACTGGATTCCATGTCTGGCTAGATAGGTCCTGATCCGAGGAACTTAACTCATTTGAATAAAATGTTTTTTCAGGATTGAGAGAACACACGCTCGCACGCGCGCACACACACACACACACACACACACACTTCTCTGATTTTAGTACTGCTTAAAATTGTGCTAAATTTTTTTATGTGTGTCTTTCTGAGACAGGGTCTCGCGCGCTATGCAGTTCAAGCTGGCCTTGAGCTCACTTTGTAGCCCAGGCTGCTTTTGAACTAGCAGTGATCCTCCTGCTTCAGCCTCCCAAGTGCTGGGATTATAGTGGTGCGCCACCATGCCCAGCTAACCGTGTGAATTTATAATAGGTTTTTATGAAAACATAAAGCCACAAATACAGAGTGATTAGGAGAGGATGCAGCAGCAAGAAAATTTTGGGAGGTACAAAGCCACCTTTTGAAAGGTAAATGGCAGAATCAAAAGAAATGTGAAAGTCTTGAACTGTCAGTCAGGTAAACTGAGAGCCAGCCTGATTTGCACCTCAGAACCCTCAAGAGACTCCTCAATTATAGTACCAGGTACCATTTGACCCAGAATGACCACTAGAAGAAAGAAGACCAGTAGAACAAGACAGAATTTACGAGTCCTTGTTGTCCTTCTATTCTAGAAAGTAGAGTTTCTGAATTGGAGAAAACCAGATTCATTAAGGCTATGAATGCTATATACAAATCAGAGAGATTAAGTGACTCGTCCTCTGCACACTGGTGCTGAGACAACCTCCCCCCAAGCCCTCTGAAGGCCCTCAGGTCTCAGAATGTTGGTGGCCAGCCAGAATGTAACCAGTTCAGCTGGAGACTTTCTAGGGAGCCTGGCCAGCGGGGGAGCAAACTGTGACTGTGGCAGGGCTAATTGTCCTCTCACACACCCCCATGCTATTTCCTATCTCTTCAAATTATGAATATGTCACCTCAAAGTGAATTTTATAGGTGTAATTAAGAATTGTTGAATGAGATTGTCTCCTGGTTATCCAGGAGAACCCCGTGAATCACAAGCATCCTTACAGGAGAGAAAAGCAAGAGTAAGATATTCAAGGAGAAATGTAAGGATAAAAGCAGGACAGAGAGAGATACTGCTACCCTTCTGGCTGTGGGCAGGGAGAAAGGGGCATAAACCAAGAAAGGCAGGCAGGCTCCAGGAGCTGGGAGAGCAGGGAGACCAGGTCTCATGTAGCCTCAAGAAGAACGCGGGTCAGCCAGCACCGTGATTCTAGTCCAGTGAAAATAACTTTGGACCTCCATTCTTAAGCACTGTAAGATAATAAATTCGTGTTGTTTTATGTCACTAAGTTTATTGTCATAGCAGCAATAAGAAGTTAAATACTGATAGTTTGAAATAAATTTTAAAAACCTGAAATTGAAGGTTCATTTAGAGACTAGAGCAAAAAGAATAAGAGATTTTAAAAAATGTATCAAAAGTATAGGAAATTTTAAAAACCAAAGTAATCAAATCCCAAATATTAGGGATAGGAAGAGAATGAGAGAGAGAGAGAGAGAGAGAGAGAGAGAAAGAGAGAGATGGAGGGAAGGAGAGAGAGAGAGAGAGAGAGAGAGAGAGAGAGAGAGAGAGAAGGAGTCATTGTTTTAAAATCTTTTGGAGGAAGAAAATACTCTATCAGTTTCCAGAAAAAAGGGAACAAGTAATATAGAAAGAGTAGGGTATAATATTGGCTTTAGACTTCTGATCAGCTATATTGGATCAGCTATGAGAAATCGCTTTAGAACTCTGAAGGAGAGTATTTATCTCCATGATGCATGACATTTTCTAAGCAAGTATTTTTTTTAATTCCCTTTGCCGAGAAGCTTCAGGAGAAAGCACTCTACCAAAATAAGAGCACTCATCTTCCTCCAAGATAGGAAGAAACTGGGTCCGGGAAATGGGAGGCAGGAATAGCATCCTTGGGAAGAAGAAAACCGTGTCAGTGTCACTTGGAGCCCTGAGTGATCCCTGAAGGGAGCCTCTGAGACCAAGGCCACATGCAGTCACCCAGCACTTGTCACAGCTCCAGACAGTATGCTCAGGAGAGATTCCTGCTGGCACGTGGCTTGACTTAACTACAGGCAGACCACCTTATTGTTTTCCCCTCATTTCCCACTTTTGGATCCGTGAGGACACTCGCCTCACTGCACAGGAGGCTTCTCCTTGCTTGCTGGTGGGAGCTGGAGGTGGCTGCCAGAGCTGAAAAGGGGAGAGAAGCACCCTGCCTGGCACACCTCTGTCAGACACCCTGTGCCCACTCCTAGTCCTGCGGGCTGCCCTGACTCTGGCGAGCCCGGGCTTCAGTCAGACTCACTCCCGACCTTCTGATAAAGACCCTTGAGTACCTCGGCAGCCAGAGGCGGGCTGCTGCCTAGACTACACATGATCGCTCTTATGTCTCCCGGGAATCTTCATCTCACATGGATTCCTCACACAATTAGGTTGTGGAATAGAAAAATAAATAATACATTGATTTGGGGTAGAAATGATAAAATGACACCGAAGGGAGCATTGTACTTTCCAGGGAATGTCACTGCAGCTGTTCCTGGTGTAGCAGGCAGCTGAGTTAGTCAGAAATATTATAGGCAGTGAGATGAGGCCAGGTCCTCCGTGCAGACACCTGGCAGCTGCGGCAAGCTGAGGCCTCCTGCTGTGGGCCAGGCCTCAAGATAAAAGGCCAAACAAATGCACCCATATCCTGAGGATTGATACTCCAAATAGTTCCCATCCTCTTAGGAAAGAGTCAGTGCTCTGTAAGGGTGCCCCCTTTCTACGTGACTCGCTTCCCTATTTGTCCCTAATGTAATCAATTTTACCTGAACTATTGATCTTATTGGCTAACTATAGTTATGTCCCACCTTATGCCCATCTGTTTTGTGAGCTCCCAGTCTTCCCCTTAAGCCCATGGTTTTACTCCATAAAAGTTCCTGGAAAAACAGAGTCCTTGGAAGCCCGCTCGGGACCCCTTCTGTCTCTCTTCAGACAGAAGCTTTCTTTCTCTCAAAAAATGTATTCTGCTCTTGCCTCCATTGTTCCTAAAATTCATTCTTCGATTTTGGAGAACACAAGCTCATACCAGACATAGTAGGTCGGGAGTTTCCTTCCCCTATATCACTTGGTCTTTGACAGTCAGCTCTGGAATCCATGCAAAAGGCCTTTGTGGAAGAGTCTTGAGGATTTCTAGCTCATGGAAATCCTCTACCATGGCAGCCTAAGAACTGACATTAGCATGAGATCACGTTCTCTAAAATTCGGCTATGAGCCAGATCTGGCCCATTTGCCCTTGGATGTTTGAGCATCTTTAAGAACTCTGATTGTGCTAGAGTTCATAACCTATCACTCTAATAAGGTGGTTAAGCCGAGTATTTCTCAACATGTTGTAAGAAACATATTGATGGAAAAATTGGGGAGGCTAAAATCCTTACAGAACAGCTCAAAATGGCTCCTAGGCCCCCCCTTCTTTTTTTTACCTTCAGCATGATTCCAGTTCTCTACCTCTAGACCCCGTATACCTAGCAGGTGTAAGAAAAGGAAGGCCCTTGTGGTAGTTGATGTTTGTTTAGGCTCCTTTGGGATAGAAGCTGGGGTCTCCTCTGCAGACCAAAGACACCTAATCCTGCTGAATGGTAAATTGAACTCTCTTGGCTTCAGGTATCCAGCTGAAGCTATTCCTGAAGGACTTAGAAAAAAGGACCCTAGAAAAGAGGAGCTTGGTACTGAATAGGACATGGGTGCAGCGGAGCAGGAGGGAGGATGGAGCACATTTGCTGAGTCCTGCAGCTCTAAGGAGTCTATACATTCTACCATGGTGCAAGGGTCTAGCAAGTGTATGCTCTGCTTTTCATGGTGAAGACTTTTGGCTTCTCTGGGCTGGAATGGAGGCTCCTGGAAGTGTTTTGGTATTTTTGGATATGAGGAGAGAAGTCTATTTGTTCTGTATTTTAACTCTGGGTCTTACCTTAATACTCTGGCAAAGAGGTAGATATACCCAGCCCTAGAAACAGAGGCAGGGAGATTGAGAGGAAATATTTGCAAGAATCTAAGAGGCAGCCTCTGGTGTTTTGGATTAGACTCCATAATAACAGAAAAATTGTGAAGGTTGAATCTCCTTGGAAGACCTAAGCAGATAGCCAGTGGGGAAGAACAACATGGATTCACAGAGTTCAAAAGCCCCTTCAGACTAAACTTCATTATGTATGCAATTCACTGCTCACCTATCAGAAATGAAGCTTGATCCTATAGTAAGTGCAAGTGCTGTTGCTATAACAAGATAACTGACCTTGAGCACTTTATAAAGAAAAGGGGTTATCTAACATTTGAGAAGTGCTATAGTAAACACTGGGGAAGAGATGTTGAATTCATCACTGCATGTCTTGGAGCCTGGCCTTCAGCAGTGAGATCTAAACTGAAGACATAAATTTCTGATTTTTTTTTGTCATTTTGATAGTATTTTAAACCAAAATGCAAGTTTCTTGGGCCACACCACACACTTTAGTTTCAATGTACTCCAGCTAATTCACAACATCTCCACAAATACGTTGTGTGTACTGCATGTTGCATCTAGAGAGAAAGCATATGGAACTCTTGGCAAGTCTCAGAGAGAAGGCGTATTAGAAAGGATTTATTCCAGAATCAAGGTTGTGTTGGGTGACTTAGGGAAGTGCTTTCTTTGCTCTGGAATGGCTGCAAGGAAGAAACAGGGGTAAATCTAGGATTGTATATTTTAATCAACCTAATCTAGAAAAGAAAAGAATAACACAAAGATAAATTGGCAAGGGATTAAAAAGTAGCAATCATGTATAGTCAGGGAATGCTCAATTATTTTTGAGGTTTGAACTGTTAAATATGACCTGAAGATATCTTTATACATGACTCCTTACTTAATGAACTGCAATCTAACTGAGCAGGCCAACTAACTAAAAACCCAGTTACAAATATACTTTTGTCACAATGAGGTTCTGAGTCTCAGTAATAGTAACCAAGCTGCAGTATGACAAAACCTGAACAGTTCCTTATAGAAGCCAAACAGTAAGTGCCAGAACCCAGAAGCCAAAGTCCAAGGTCCAAGCTGAAGGCAAAGTCAGGAGCCCCTCTAAAGAAGCAACCATCAGAACCTCCTCATTTGCCTTTTATTGCATGCAGGCTGCTCCCCTGGGGCCGGGGTGGCCCAGGTTGAGCATGTTGCAAACTAGGGACCCTCCCCACCCCAATCACTTAAAGTTCAGATCTTCTCAAATTGACACAATGAACAATATCCTAGAAAGGTGACTGCTTGTTCTCTACACCCCAGGATGCAGAACTGCTGAGTTACAGTTAAGCTTCTAGACCTCTCAAGTTGGCACAATGTATCAATCATAACATGTCTCTAAATAAATAAATATCTGGGAGTGTTGGTCACTGGCAGATCCAAGGTCTGGAGTTCAGTCTCTAGCACCATGAAAGAGAGCAAGGAAGGAAATTGCTCTTTGTTCAGTTAAATACTGTTAAATTTAACTTGTCTCACCCCACCCTCCCTGCACACTAGGGTTTGTAAAAAAGGCTTCACGTATCCTAGCAAACTACTCCTGAGCTACACTCTTACCCTCAGTCTACAGATTTATTTTTACAGAGTGGGGCCTTAGCCATTTGAGCTAAACCCGGGAGCACTACAGCTTTATTTTTAATAGATACTGTTTATGTTTCTTGTGTGTGCTTATACCTACTCCGGAGTGGTACTGCGTTAGTCTTGAGAGGTGCTGTCAGGTGCTCACATTGCTTTAGCCTTGAGTTCCAGGAAACTCCTCAATGTCAGGGGCTGCTCTTTTCTTTTCTACTGACCTTCAGTATCTTCTGCACTTTTGTAGGCTCCAAGTCTGTGCTGGCATCTCCCCCATATTGTGAAAGCTTGTAGTTTAGATAACATCAGCCTGTGAAGGACTCGTGCCTCCATGCCAGGTGGACTGGTCCGCCCCTCTTACCAGCTGTTCCTAAACTCCTCTCCTCTGGGCAGCAGTTTCCACAGAGAATACTAGACTAGAGGTAAAAGTGTTAGTACGAGTGTCCACCGGGCTCTAAAGCCTGGCCTTAAATTCTGGCAATAACATTTAGTTGCTCTGGCAAGTTGTTTAAAACTTCCATGTTTTATTTCCTCTTTTACAAAGAAAAAAAAACCCAAACCCAAACAAAACAATAAAATTTCCTTTTCAGGATGCTGACAGAACTAAAGATGATGTTTAGAAAGTGGCAAAGGAAGAGCTTTCAACACATGCTGGTTAGTGGTAGAAGGAACAGGAAGAATAGAAATAGAAATAACAGTTACAGACCTCTTCCTGTCTTTAAAATCTCCCACCTTGCTCCACATCATTTGTGTCTCATTTCTCTACCTTGTAGGAAGATAGAATTAAAACCACTGGCTTTGAGAAAAACTTAGCATTGGTTGTAATATATAAATACACACATTTCAACTATGGAAGGCAATTCAAAACATAGTGGAAAGAATGTATGATTTGGACTCTGATGATTTATTTTTGCCTCCTGACCTTGGTTACTTGGAATGTGTGTCTCCCAACAAGTTAGATGACCTTGTGAGCTTTAGATATGCATTGACAAAACAGCTTTTAGGGGTGGGCCCTGGAGGGCAAAGTGTTGGAAAGATTAATAGCAATATTTTTCATATTTAAGGTTTTTATATATTGTAAGACTTTTTTACAAATGCAAGGTGCTGTTATCATTAAGGTCCCAATGCACGATTTTATGTGTTGTCTTTGCTTTTTAAACTTATTTACAGTCCTGGAATGGAAAACCAGGAAGGAATCCAAATTTTTCTTGAAGGAGTTTGGGCTTACACTTCTTGGCCAAATTCAGCAACACTTAACTAAGTAAGTTCCCTTATGTTTTTGGACTACAAAGCAAAAACGCTAATCAATTTAAAGCACTGTTGTACAAAAGACTAACCGAGCTGAGGTTGTAGCTTGGGGATAGGCCACTGGCCTAGTATGCACGTAGCCCTGGGTTTGAGCCCAACCATGACTAAAGATCGATTTACTGAAAGGAAAGCGAAGACTGCAAAAGGTATTTCCACCCTCATGAACTATCAAATATAACACTACTTTAAGAAGAAGTGCCCATCTTCCCCAACAAGACAAAAAATTGCAGCCAATTTTCACAATCGTCTTTTGAAAAGAAACATTATTTGCGGTTTAGGGGGAAAAACTAACTTTATTCCCCTGCCCTCTCTGTGTCAGACTGAATTCTCACGGGAGCCATGAACTTAAAGTAGGATTATCCTTGTGCTACAGACAAGGCACCACTAGGCAAGTCGTGCCAAATCACACAATCTGCAAAAGTTGGAGCTGAACTGGAGGTACATATGTTTGATCTGGACACACTAGACCTCCCTGCTCTTGTTGCAGTGTCTACTAAGGAAAACAACAGTAGCTGAATGAATCCTCCATTACACACGGTTGGAGATAAAATCCATGATCCTGTGAGGACAAGGAACAAGGTATAGGGTTTCAATATGAAGGAGCATTGAAGGTAAGGAATCCCAAGGCTTCAGGGGAAGGGCTGGGTCCTTCTGTAGCTGTTGGGTCAGGCCACGGAGACAGGGAAGGTTCTGAGGTCTTCCCGGTAGGTCTGTGCCTTTCATCTCTTTACACAAACTGTATCTTGCACTTGAGGCAGAGTTTGACTCAAATCCCTTTCTTTTTCTTTTTTTGAAGGGATGGGAATGGGAATTGAACTCAGGACCTCATGCTTGCCAGGCACATCTGCATCACTGGACTAAATCTCTAATCCCTTTCTTAAGTGAGATAGTGTGCCTAACCGGGTCTTCTCTCTAAGCCTTTCAACTGTTTCCCAAAGGGTAGGAGATGTGAATCCCTTCCTCTTGCTTCTCTTATGGACTATTTTTCTATATGCCAATGTCTTTCCAGCCTCTGGATTTTCTGAATTTCAACGTCTGCTGGTGAATTTCAAATCTGTCAAAGCAATGAATTGCTGATCCAACTTGCCAACGAAATTCATCAAATGGTTTACAAATATAAAGTCTCATAATATGACAACCTGGGGCTTTTTACTTAGTAACATTTGTAAGGAAGAATTATAACCTCATTAGTCTCAATATGAAAAAGAAAAATGTAGGACTGGGGATACAGCTCAGCAGCGCAGCTCTTGACTGGCAAGTGTGACCTCATGAGTTCAACTCCTGGTAAAACAAACAAACAAAAAGTTGTAAAAAAGAAAAATGTGGCAAGCCACGCACACTCCAGGGAGAGAAAATTCAACATTTCCTAGGAGTCAGCCATGCTGGGACTTGGGCAACCAACCAAGAAATCAACTAGCCAGCCTTCCTGGTAAGCTGTTCAAGCTGTGCATGTTCCAGAGAGAGAAAATTCAGATGCCCCTTTTGTGTACCTACTGATGAGAGGGCTGAGAATCAAACACTATCTATATCCACCTTCCCACCCACTCCACCCTAATAGAAGCAACCAGATGGTTCCGAGATCAGCCTGACTTGATAGCAACTAAATGCTTGTATTGTTTGGTTGATTTTGCAGGCTTGGGACCAGCGGTCTGAGCATCTCTTGGGAGGATGACAGTATACAGTATAGCAAATATGGGGGATTCCCTTCTACCTTGTCTTTGAAGTCAAATATTGTCTTCACTGTTTTGCTTTGTTCAGTATTCTGTTTTGATTGCGTTTTGTTTTTGGTTTGCTATACCTGATTGAATGGACAACTATTGTGAAGACAACCAGATATACTATGATAGCTATTATTGTTTTCCTGGTATCCTGCTTTGAAGTTCTGTACCAATTCTGCTGCATTATTTTGACTGGCTTTGCTATGTATCGTTTTGTTGGATTTTACTATCTTTAAAAAAAAAAGAAAAGAAAAATGCAAGTGCCTGCCTGGCAAGTGTGAGGTTATGAATTCGATTCCTGGTATAAAAAAAGAAAAGGAAAAATGCAGGCACTGTTGATTTTTAAATCAAATAAAAGATAAATGATTTCCCTTACTAAGAATTAAAAAATGTAATAAATCTCTCAAATTTTTTTTGTAATCAGGCATTTTTCTTAAGTATGTATAGGCATCTGTTAATACATATAGGAAAACTATGTTTCAATTTCATGTACTTTAAAAATAAGCAGTAGTACATTCATAATAGAAAAAAGCTGTACTATAGGTAAAATGGAAATCTATTTACTACTATAGGCACTAGTATAGAAAAGGTGTGGGTACTAATGTGGAAAGTTTCTATACATGTAGTTGAGGAATAAATGCAAGCTGCAGGATAATATGTCAGAGTTTCTAATCCTGAAGCAGAGCACTGGTGTAACTACTGAAAGTAGTTACTTACTACAGAGATCTGACTTTCAAATTGTAAACTCTCAAACAATACCTAATAGTAATAGATATTCCACTACATGATCATGTATAAATTGTTGATTGTTTATAAAAACTATCCTTTCCTTACTTATTTTAACCTTGGCTAAGATACTCTATTTATTTGTTCAAAAATACTTCATATTTATTTCTTGATATCTCCAGATTATACAAAGCATAGAAGAAGCAGTCCCTAACATGTAGGAGTTACAATCTTTTGGGGATAGAGAATATACTACATGAAAATGTAAGCAAAATACAGAGCAGCATGTGATTAATCGCTGGCTCTGCTATAGCAGGTGAGTTCAGGGAGACGATGTCCACACACTGCAGTGACCAGGGAAGGCTTCCCCGAGGAGGCAATGATGAGCCTGGGAGAACGGTGACAAACTGGGTAAACCGAGAGAAGCAGAGGCTACGGGAGCAAATATCAGGCTGGGAAAGGAGATCACATGAGTTCAGGAAGCACATGGTGACAACGTGCTGGGGAGTCACACTTGTCACAGTTTCGCTGTGTCCCGACCTCATCCACCACCCACGCCGTCTCAGGGACATCATGATATAATTCTATGAATGGAGAAATCAGGCTAGGTAGTTATTTTAAAATCATTTTTATTAGTTCATATTTGTCACACATGTTGATCGCCTTCACCACAGGGAACTTGTACCTGTGCATCATCCTGATTCTCATTCCCCACCCCATTCTCCTTCCCTTCTATCAGCCTTTCTTCCCTTCCCCAGTTACAAAAGCGTTGTTTCCATTTTTTCCTTCTGTTCTTTTTTTCCTTCCCCTCCTCTCCCTCATTCCACTTCCCATTGGAACAGGTTGGTCCCTCCTCCCAATATCTCTGCTCTGCACTCTCCTTTTACCCTGTAGATTCTTCACACAACAGAAACAATGTGATAGTCAAACTTGTGTGTCCAATTTACCCAAGAGTTAAAAGCATCATCCCACACTGATGTCTGCACACTCGTGTTCATGGCAGCACATTTTATCACAGCTAAATCTTGGAAACAGCCCAAATGCCCAGGAACAGATGAATGGATAAAGCAAACAAGGTATTTGTATAGGAGAGACTCCTACTGTGCTATACGGAAGGATAAACCTGAGTCACTGGTAGGAAAATAGATGCATTTTGAATCCATAATCTTAAGCGAAACAAAATGGATTATGTAATTGTACACAGCTGGTAAGTGACGGCTTTAGGAATCAAAGCAGAGGCACTGATTCTGGGACTCAGGCTTCCCCTCCCCTCTTAACACTGCATCTCTAGTAAGACAGTCCCCCTGAGAATTAGTATTTTAACAAGGAATTAGGAAGACAAAACTGAAAATCAGATTGATGGCTAGATTGTAGGTGATATTAAATATCAAGAACTTTTGGGATAACTTGAAGAATGTCTTGAATGATAAGGAAGTTAAATTATCTCTGTAACTTGGTAAAAATAACAGTGAGCCCATTTATTAAGAGATACACTCTCCTGGAAGACCTCAGTGTCTGAAGAAATCACTACTTCCCAGGCAGAATCTTCTTTCCTACATATCTATAGCAGCAAATACATGATGGTTTGGAAAAGGAAGAGAAGAGAAAGCTAGCAAATAAGATTTTGAGGGGTTCAAGAAACAACAGAGAAGGAAAAGAGAGCTCGGTTGGTTTGTATGGAACAGGAAATATTTTCCCAGTGTTTGAAATTTATTTTTATAGAACTCTGGCATAAATCTTTGGAAAATTAGAATTTCAGTACAACTTCATAAGAAACTTACATATATCATGGACATTTCTTCCAACAGAAGCAACAAGAAAATACAGTGCAATTAAAAATAATCCACTCATGTCATAATTATTTCATCACATTAAATAACCATCTTAAAATAGCTGATGCCTTATAGACACATAGTGAGATAATATTAATGAAAAATTTTTAATCCACACTCAAGTCTTAGACTAAGACTTGGATGATTCCCTCAGAGCAACTTGAGGAAGAAGTTAGAAACTGACCTTAAATTAATTCTCTGAGATAGACTCAAAAGAAACTGAACCAAGCCTGGAGGCTGTTGTAGTCAGGGATTGCAAGAAAAACAATTACATACAGGGCACATGATTTATAGTAGCATTTATAATGGCCACCCAAGGAATCAAATACAAAGAACATGCAGGAAATTGGTCCACATATTAAAATCTAGAGAATCCAATCAAGGGCCTGTGTCCCACGGCAAAAATCCTGCATGAGTCCAGCTGAAGACTTGGAGCCCATGACAATGCCTCCCAAGAATCCAACTGGAGGCCTAGAGTCCACCACAATGATTCATGCCAATCTGTTTTATGGATCTGTGCTAGGAAGGCTCAAAGATCAGCAGTGGAAGCTAGAAAGTGTATGTCAGCTGAGTGAAGGATCTGTGCCAGTAGGCTAAGGGTTCTGCACTAGATCCAGGAAGTGACATGCAAAATAAGGACCAGAGCTGCTCCGAAAAGTACCACAGCCATCCTCAGTGGCAACAAGATCCCAAGCTCCTCCAACAATGAGAACAACCAGTTTCACATCAGGAAACCAGCATGACAATCCTGAAGATTGAACAGCACACCATCTTCCACTCTAGAGTTCAAAGCAAGGACCAGAGCTCCCCCAAAGTGAACCACAGCCATTCTCAGCAACAAGGTCCTGAGCTCCTCTGATTTAGAGAACAGCCATTCATATCAGGGAAGCTCCTCCAGGACAACCCACAGGAACAGGAGAACCAACGGCATCAGACAACAATGTTCTTCTCCAGGTCTCTTATTTTATGCTGGGAAAATAATCAAGTGGGCCATCTACACTCAGCACAATGCTGATTTCAGCTCATCTGTTTAAGTTAGCCATCAGTTTTAAATCCACCACAGAAAAAAAATTTAAAAAAAAAATCCACCACAGAGGAACCTCTGGGCGGGCAGCAAAGAAGGTAGAGAATGCAGAAGTCAGGAGCTAGAAATTTCATCATGTTCGATATGGAGAGGAGGGTCCCAGAAGATGGACAGAGATTAGGAGGTTGCTTGTACCTTGAAATTTCTGTTAAATGAAAGAATTTTGCCCATATTTATTTGATTCCTGCCTCAAGAATTAAGGCTATGAGGCAAAATTCTACCCAGAGAAGAGGAAAGAAAGGAGAGGAATGTCTCAGAGTTAGGATGGAGGTCAAACTTAGGGTAAATAGTGATGCAGAGGGACACCCTCAGACCTCCAAGAGCTACCCAGAGGTAATGTAGATACTTCTTGATGTGCTGGCTCCGGAGTGTGACTGGCAGAGAAGAAAATACAGAGAGCAGTTCAGGAGTCGGCGTGACAGCTCTTGAATCCATCAGCAAAAGTGGTGAAAGTATTTATGTACTCTCTGTTTCACTCCAGTTGAGTCTATAGATGTGGCCCAGCTAAGCTTCAAGTAGAAGCCAGCTAAAAGGGGTTCAGGGAGGCAGGAAGCAGGAAAGAGCTAAAGAGAAATGCAAACTTCGTTGTACAATACAGTGAATGTACCTTCATGGCTTCATGGAGAAAGTATGAGTTGTATTCAAGATAGTGCATCCGGTGGTTATTGAAGCCACAGCGCAATATGCAGGTATTAACTGCTGTTGTTCTCATGGTATTTTGTTATGAAATTTTGTTTTGCCTTTTTTCCATAAAATAAAAAAATAAAAATTAAAAAAAAAGAAAGAAACTGCAGGTCAGAGCATGCTTTCTAGATGCTCTCTATTGGTTCTGCAAAACAAAGATGACTGTCTTGAGCCAGGAAAGCAGCACATTTCCGAGCGCTAATGGGGTCCTGGGTCCAGTGACAGTAACCGCGTAACACAGATTGACCAGCTGGACGTGTACATTGTAAAAGATGTGGCTTTGAAATGTATTGAACAATTCTGACTCACAAGAGGTAACACATTTTTGCAGCTACAGAGTCAACTAGACTGTCATCCCCTGTCTCCTGAGGAGCTTTGCTTTGAAGAGTTTCTTTTGCTGCCTTGATCTTGATTCTCTGGTCAAAAATGTGTCACTACTGAAGACTCAGCACTAGACGACTAATGAAGATTGGTCACTAGATGGCAGTAAAACCCAGGAAACTTGGCCTTTGGCCATTCCCACAAAATCACCGCCTCCAGCTCAGAAAGGTTAAATCAGCTGACTGGAGGGGACAGAGAGGGGACAGAAAGGGGACAGAGAGGGGAGGGGCAATCTGCTTGTTCCTTGCATGTGCAGTGTGACCTGGGAAGTGGAGAATTTTGGTGTTGTTTTTAGGGAGGGAGAAAAAAGTTTATATGGATTAGCCTCAAAAAGTCCCAGAGTATTAGAGCAAATATTATAGCTTTTTCTAATTAAGGAAAGCGGTTTCAAGAGATTAAAACACTTGCCTGAAATTCTATAAGAAGCTGAGCCAGGAATTAACGCAAGACCAAATAACTCAAATCCAGTGCTCAAAAAATTCTAATTTTAAGTTTATTTCTTTCTCCTATAACATTTTTCACTTAATAATAGGATGATCCATTGTAAAATTATTGATTTTTTTCTATTCTTAAACATAACCAAACATTATACATGATCATCTAAATGTTTTGTTTTTTTAAGCAGAAAACACAACTGTCATTAGAATTGAAGAATTTAGCTTTTCTCGCTCCAAAAAAGAGAGTTCATTTCTCCATGAAGACCTTTCTTTGTGGAAGTCCGGAACGGGTTTCCCCATGAGCGATCCGCCCTGGACGGTGAGCACAGCCTCCCCTGACCCAAGGGCACGGCCACCCGTCCCCTCCGTGATGGCTCTGTATTTTGCTTCCCTATGGCATGAGACAGCAGAGGCAAGTGGTAACCAACCATCGGATCCTGCCCAAGGACAGTGCAGGGTTTGATGAGCGCAACCAGGCCCCTCTACTGCAGACCTTAAGTCCAGCCACCCACTCAACCCTCTCCTGGTGTGCTGCATCCGGCAGAGAGCCGAGGCTGGGTCACAGTCCCCATCCACCACCAAGAGCAAGGACAGGCCTTGGCTGAGATGGTAGCCACAACCTGAGGGGAACGAACCCAGGAGCCTTGGGTGTGGGGGGGCAACCCAAAAACCCACAGGCCCTAAAGTGGGACATACATAATTGTGTCGCTGGATCCCAAGACCGCAAATCTTGGAAAGAAATCGCTCATTCAGCAGCACAGGATGTTTTTCTTTGGCTCAGTGTGTTTTTTTGATTTTTCTGTTTTATATTATTTTTATCTTCTTTGGGTTTCTTAGGAGCTTGGGTTTTTCTTATCCTCTCTTTTAGTTGCTTTTTTTTTTCCTCGTTCAATATTTTTCTCTCCCTTCCTCCTTTTAGTTTCTGTTTTTGCTCTGTTTACCATTTTTTTCTCGTTTGTTCTTTCCTATGACATTTCACTATTAATCACTATTAATGTGCATCTTTAAGAAGCAGTG
>PVLA01002191.1:138145-286672 GCA_004027455.1 Hydrochoerus hydrochaeris
TACCGGGGATCAAACTCACGACCTTGGGCTTGCCAGGCAAATGTTTATGCCACTGAGCTAAATCCCCGGCACCTCTCAAATATTTTAACATCCTTCCAACAAACCTCCTCTCTTCCACCTCTACAGATGCCCATCTATTCTCAGCGCTGCTGCCAGAGTCCTGCATTTTTTTTTTCTAATCTGCTTCCATATATGTATTTTTTTTAAAGAAAAAAATTGAAACAGAAAGAGGGTAGAAATAATGCAAAATTTAAAAAACAAAACAAAAACAAAAATAGTAACCAGTAAGAAATCACTAGTGATAATTACATATTTTCCTCTTAGATGTAGTTGTTCAAGTTACAAAAGTAAAACCTACAAAGTGCACATTTAAACTGTGAGACTGCAACAAATTCTGTTCATCAATCTAACAAAAACTTAGTAATATGGTTATCAATCCTATACACTTAAACATACATGCAGTTATATCCTTTAGAATACTTTCTTTTCCTCTCTTTTTTATTTCCAATAACTATAATCCATTCTCGTAAACTACTTAGAAGTTCTACACATGTATAAGTCTCTACATGTATGCCTAGCCTTTCTATATTAGAGGGAGAAGCAAATCAAATAAGTCAACAATACAAATTCCTAGAGAAACACGAAATGAAAAGACATATAAAACCACAATGCTAGATGATCTACAGTAGTCACTATGATGTCTCTTGTTATTTTCAATAAAATTGTCTATATTATCAAATATAGCATAAACTTAGCATTGCATTACACTTTTAATAAAAACTAAACATTGGAGACATTATAGGACTTCAAAGGTAGTTAATAATCAAACCAGAATGGGTATCCTATTGAATCTTGTCGTCTTCAGAGTAGTTGCCTCTACTCTCAGACTTGGTACCCTCAAACATACCAGATTCAAATAAAATCAGTCAAGATAAAACAGCGATATAACCAATCTTCTCTCTCTAATCTCTGCTATGCTATTTTTGTCATTGTTGTTTGTTTACTTTTCTCCTTCATTCCACTGTCTGCCCCTTTCTTTGAGGCCTTTCTGCCATTGTTCCTGGAATCCTGGTGATTTCCTTTTCTCTCTCTAGAATGTCCTTCAATGTTCTTTATAGGGTTGGATTGGTGGTCATGAACTCCCCCAGTTCCTGTTTGTCATGGAAATATCTTGTATCTCCATTAATTTTGAGAGAAAGTTTTGCAGGGTACATGAATCTGGGTTGGAGGTTATTTTCTTTCCAGGCTTGGAATATTTTGCTCCAAGCTCTTCTTGATTTGATGGTTTGCATTGAGAAGTCCCCTGTGATTTTGATGAGTTTTCCTTTATAGGTAATCTGTTTCTTTCCTCTGACTGCTTTTAATATTTTGTTCTTGTGGTGGGTTTCTGGGATCCTGATTATTATATGTCTGGGTGTAGATCTGTTTTGGTAGTAGCTGGCTGGAGTTCTGTATGCCTCATTTATCTGAACTTCACTTCCGTTACTTATGTTTGGGAAGTTTTCCTTAATTATTTCTGTGAATAGACTTTTTATTTCATTTGTATTTGTCGCTGCATCTTCATTCACATTTTTTATTCTTAGGTTATAAATCCTCTTGTTGTCTTCTAGCCTTCATATCATTGCTTCCTGGTTCCTTGTTATTTTTAAGAGATCCTTCCTTTCATGATCATACATTACAAATCTATCTTCAAGTTTTGAAAGATTGTCTTTAGTTTTGTTAAAAGGTTTTACCAGCTTTCAATGGAGTTTTTAATTTCCTGATATTCTCTTTGGATCTGTTTCATGTATTCTAGATTTTGTTTATATTCTTTACCAAAGGCTTCTCTCCTTTCTCTGGGTTCCTCCATTTTTCATTTGTGTCTACTTGAGGATTACCCAGGATTTCTTATATTAATTTTCTTATATCTTGCTTTACCTAAATTAGAATTTCAGATTTAAATTAGTTGATGAGGTTACGGAAGTATTTCTTTATTTCTGATGAGGCCGTGTCTGATATTACTTGTTTGCTGCCCTCAACCTCCTCTGCATTTACCTCTACTGGACTCACTTTCCCTGGTCCAGTGGTTGGAGGCCTTTTGCTGTTTCTCTGTCTTGTCATGTTTCCAGTCCCCTTCAGACAGGTGGGTAGTGGAGGTCTCTGGGCCCCTCTCACAGCCCACAGTTTTTCAGTGGCATACTGGCTAGGGAAGTGCCCCCCACTCCAGTCTTCTGCCAGTCTGTGAGGTGCACACTGTGAGCCTGCCCCTCCCCCTATGTCAGTCACCCAGTGGATGCTTCAGCACATTTGTGTGTTCCCTGGGGATGCCACTGGCTCAGGACAGCCTTGTCACTGGCTATTGGCTTCCAAGCAGAGGCCTGGCCCAGCCCAAGCAGATCCTATCAATCTACTTTGGACCAGGAGCCATCGACTGACGCCACCCCGGGTTTTGATTCTAGCCAGCCCTGCCCAACTCCAAAATGTTGTCTAGCCAGTCATCCCACTCTGGGGAATCCAGTTCCCGTCACTCACCAAAGTTTGTGCAGCTAGACTCACCGTTTCTACTCCTTGCCATAGTGCCTCCTCCAGCCGAGGGTCTCGAGTTCACCAACCCCTGCTCTCAGCAGGGCCGTGACCTCAGCTCAGTCGTGAGTTGCCTGACTCTGGTACAGTGACCAGAGCTTGCCCAGCTCCAGCCCTCTGTCCATGCCTCTTCTTCTTCTTCTTCTTTTTTTGTTTTTTCTTTTGCCTCAGTTTCTTCCTGGGTTGTGAGAATTTCTCTCCTTTTGTCTGGCTTTCTCCATGTGGTTAGATTCTAGCATCTGAGTTGTTTTCTTTTCAGAGAGGCTCTCTTATCATGCTACCACTCAGTCGGCCATCTTGGATTCTCGAGTCCTGCATTTTTGATCCACTCAAAATCCCACAGTGGTTCCCTCATTTCACTAGGTAGCAGCCACAGTCTACTCAGTAGTCCACTAAGGCCTACATGATCATTGATCTTGTCACTTACAGCTTTACCCTTGCCTCTAGGAATTCCTCAAACTTACTCAATAGAGCCACACACTGAGTACTCTGCAATGCTTCCTCCTCTGGAATGTGCTTCCTCCAGACCTACCTCACCCCATTTAAGTCTTTGTCCCATGTCACCCTCCCATTCAGATCTTGCCTGACTACCCAGTAAATTATGTTGCTTGTTCCCTTGACAATTCCCCAACACTCACCCACGGTTCTCAATCCCCCTTCATTGTTCTATTCTTTCTTTAATCCGTAGAATTTATCATGTCCAAAATAAACACAAAATTTACTTGCTATGTTCATTGTCTGCTTCCACAACACTTTGCCATATAAACTCAGAGAGCAGAGATTTTTGATTATCTTGTTCCTTGATGTCTCTGAAGTACCTAGCAATATGTTCAGCTCAAAGAAGATGCTCAATAAATATTTATTGATTTAATGAAAAATTAATAACCCTACTGTATGTCTTCTGGGGGATGTATCTTGTGAATAACTTTACAGAGGAAAGAAATCTGAATGCAAAGTTTTAAGTATTTTTTTCTGTTCATCTCTAGGAATTTTTGATGTGGCTTCTATAACAACAGAGTACTTTCTAGGGGAGACACTGCATAAATACCACATGTGGCAGCACCTGAAATCAAAGTCTAGTCAGATATCAGGAAGAGAAAACTGTGTATATCACACTTAAAGAAATGGTATGGGATTTTTCCAGCAAGAACTGGGAGAAAGAAGTGTAGCGCTTGCAAAGAAGAAAAATATGGCTGCTGCACGTCTTTGACTGGGAAGGGCTTGCTGTAAGGCTTCCTCCTGCTCCTTTCAGACTCTGGTGTGTGTGTGTGTGTGTGTGTGTGTGTGTGTGCATGCCTGTGTGTGGTATAGTGTGCATTCAATTATGTCAATTACAAATTACTTCAAAACTTGTGTGTTCAGTGTGTATATGAGTGTCCATGTGTAGTATGTGCATATATATCTGTATTTAGTGTGGGGTGTGTTGATTGTTGGTGAGATGGGTTATGTTTAGGACACTTGAAACTATAAAAAATTTCAAAAGTTATGTGTGACATACTCAATTACAAAAGTTTGCAAACTTTTCTAATTGCCTGCATAACTAACTTGTATGTTTTATTTCTTTTTGCCTCTCTTTTCACTTAAGTCCTTCTTGTACATCTGACACCGTCTGATTTACTAAAGAAACAATAAACATGATGTCATCTTTGTTTAACACTGTCACTAGAATTTCTTTTGTCTTCATTGGTTTCTGTCTATCCTTTGGGAATTTCAAATTAAACTTCCTGATTGATTTCTTTCATTTCTTTCTTGGGCGGTCTCTCTTCCTGTTACTCATTTATCAAAACTAAAATCTCATTCTCAAATATGTCTTAAACTATAGTATGAATATCCAACAATCATTTTAAAAGAACTGCATTATAAAGTAATACAGGGTATAAATTCTTTCCTATGAGAACGTTGTCTAATTTAATAGTTAGATTAACTATTTTTTGTCTTCATTTTCTTAAAAACATATATGTGGGTAGAAATATGACCTATTTTCAGCCCAATATAAGATTTATTCTGTTGATATGATGATAATGAGTTCACCACTCAAACAAAAAGAAATGAAAGTGGAAAATACCTTGATATAGAAGATATTAATATACTTTAATGTTGGTTTTCAAGTAGTACTTTTTTCCTCAGCCATGAGAGATTGTACACATGAAAGATATTCTCAACCTTTACCTTGGTGAAACAAAGTATATATAATTTTAATTTTTAATTGTGAGTTTTTAGGCATTTTAACTGGAAAAAGAAAACTGATTCAAGTGTTTTTCCTTGAAAAAAAAAATGAGACCACAGGAAGTTAATGTGGTCAGTTTCAAAATACCTGGCTACTTGCCTTTAGAAATTAGAATTCTAGACCTGGATGGGCCTTAGAAGTAATGTTTGGGAATAAGCTTAATGAAATCAAAACAAAGCCTAGAAAGCTCTTTTATAATAAGGAGAGGAGCTGCTGTGTTTAAATGTAAGTATCTTCCTTCATCTTCTGTCCAAGCGAGGAAGGTTACAGTTCTGTCTTCTCCCCTAGATAGATAGTTGGGAAACCACTCCCGTGAATCCACTGTTCCATTTCCATGGACATTTCCACAAGACATTTCTTACACCCAACGCCTGTTTGAGCCCTGATACACCTGTGTATGTCGGCATCCAGGAAAACCAATTTACACACTGAGAAAGAGGCCTGTTCTCCTCCTGGCTTCCCATCTGCCTCTAGAGCTTGTCTCTGCCATGGCTGGAGGCTTCTATGTTCCTTCTGCCTGCTGCTTTTGAGTGGGCCTCTGTCTTTAGTCGTGTCACAATGTTTGTTTTCTCTAGGACTCTGGCTTGGTGCATAAAGATAAGTGACACAATTCGACTCTTTAGATTCTATTGTTATTTATGCAAAAAGGCAAACACTTTATGTCAAAGAAAAAAACAAGCATAATCTTTGAAAAGATAGGCTTGCCAAAGTGGGTAGGGAAGGATGGCAGAGAGACCTGATGTTAGTAATTATAGTACCAATTGGAGGAGAGTTTTTGCTACTTATTTCATCTCAAAACTATCTCTGTTTCAGAGTTTTTAGAGTTACTGATTCATTCTGCCTCCAAATGGAAAGAAGTTTTAAAGTAAATTTTATACCTGCATCTCTTGACTGGGATGAGAGGTCATAGCATAAAACAAAGGGCTCTTCAATCTGTGAAAGAGAAAAATCACCCGCATAAATAAATAAGCCTCACAGTTCCTGGCATCTTCCATGCATATGAAGGGGCAAACAATAGGCTTTTATTTAAAAATGAGGTTGATCAAAAAAGAAAATGAAGTGTGTGGTTTTTTAGTCAAACTTCATTAAAGTACATTTTCTAGAAAAGAGACTTATATAATTACAGATAATTCAATTCTTTTTGATAAAATCATTTTTTACAAGTCATCCATGATCAATTGTTCTGTGTATTTTGTTTAATTGGGCTGCATGTTAAGTAAATGAGTAAGTCACTGCATAGCTACTTGAGAGGACAGGTGACTCAAAATTTAAAATAGCAATTCCTCACACACTTTTCTTCTCTGACTTCTGAGGTCCTTTAGTGTTTCTCAGCCCTGATCCAGTACTCTGAGTTATCTTTAAAAATAAAACATCAAGACTATATTCTATTTTTGCTCATGGAACAAAAAAGAGCTATTTCAATGTTATTCTAACTCAGCCAGGAAACTGCTTTGGGAAAAGGAAAATCCCCAAGGTTTTTGAGCAAGAGAGTTGGTGGTACAACATGAATCGCCTGTGCAGGGCATTTGAGTCAGCCCTGTGTTCCGATTTGTCAGGAAAAAAAAAAGATATTAAAGGCATTCAACAAACACCTTTGAGTACCTGCTGCAGTGTGCCAGGCACTGTGTGGCGTGCTAAAATGTGAGAGTACTTGTAGACTTAAAGATTTTGGACAGAGGGAAGCTATGAATTGGGTGGGGAGGAAGACTATGTCTCAGATGCTTTGAAAAATTAATTGTAAGCCTCTGGAAGTGCAAGATATAGAATTTCAAGGGGTTAGCAACAGAGTTTTGTTGCAAGACTACAGAACGAAGACCAATAGAGCTAATGAAACAGCTTTGGGAGCACGAGGATGCCTATGTAGCCCACAAATTAGGAAGTTCCAAACTGGAACTCAAAGTTTTGTCACATTTCATAGCCAAAGTAATTTTCACTAAAATATGTGTTGAACAAATAAATTAGATATTTAATGACTGACATTTTTCAGTAGCAGAATCACCATAAGGTTTTGATCCAGCATTGACAGAGTTACTGACTTCACCTGGTGGCCCAGGTCATGTAACACCAAAGGCAAGTCATGCAAGTTCTAAATTCCAATTTTATGTAAATAGAAGCTCAGAAGATGTAAACAAATTGACTAAGGCAGGAGAAGGGCAGGCAGAAGAGAAAGCCTGGACTATGCTGCCAAATACTTCCATAGCTTTATTGCACACTTCCTGGTTATCCAAAAATAAGTCTACTTCAAAAGGCTCCATGTATGTAAAACTCATTTACCTATTTTAGAAGAGATTGGACAGTGACTTGGCAGGTCCCTGATAAAACTGATCCTATCTGAAAGACCTTTTGAGTGTTACATTGGTCAACTTTCTTATCGCTGGGACAAATATCTGACACCGCAGTTTAAAGAAGGAGAGGTTTATTTTGGCTCACAGTTTCAGAGGTGTTAGTCCATGGCTGGCTGGCTCCAAGGCAAGAACATCATAGTAGAAGGGCCTAGAGAGAACAGTTGCTTAATTAATGGTGGCCAGAAGCATAGAAAAGGGGAAGAACCAGAGAACAAGGGCTCAAGGAGGAGACAGAGTCTTGAAGATCACAGTGACCGAATTTCTCCAACCAGGCCCCACCTCCTAACACTCATTCAGTTCTGTGTCTCCATAATCTAATCACCTCTCCAGGAGTCTCTTGATCCAGTAGAGTTGACAATCAAGATTAGCAGGCACAAGAGTGTATCTCAGTTTTCCTATTTGACTGTGGGGATGGTTAAGGCAAATTTTAGACCAGTCACAGTATTTAATTCATCTTCTCCTAGAAATTATAATGGAAGCAAGAAAGGGTTTATTCTTGTATTTAAAAAGTATTTATTGTGTGTAAACTTTCAATAATTAACCTAAATACTGCTCAGTTTTTAATCCTACATAGGTTTGCATCTTTATGAGCAAAGTAAATTATTACAATGATGTTTTAGATGTGAAAACTTCCAAAATGTCACTGTGAATTTGAAAATATATCTAATTATATAATAATATCCTGTACTTTGTTTCAGTGCATAGAATTTGCATTATAGAAAACAAAATATGCAGTTTAAAAATTCCACGATTAATGAGAAATAAGCATGTACATATCCATATGCCATCCATTCTGGAGTACAAGGTTATTTGAATTTTTTTAAAAAAAACAATGCAGATCCTCTTTTTGAACTCAAGTTTATCTTGAGCCACTCTGCCTGGAACAGGAATCTACACAGAGATTTAACCCCAAAACAAAATGAAGATAAATAAAGACTCCCAACTGCCAGCAGCTGGAGGACAAAGACCTACTGTGGAGCAACAAACCCCTTTAGATTTCCCTGCCACCTAATTCCAATGCCATGGAATTCTCTTGTTTAATTAAATTTTTAGAAATAGAGCTACAGTGCTTCTCGGCCTTTTGGCTAAGATCAAGCATAGAAATAGAGCTACAAATGCTGAAGAATGTGTCTAAAATCCCCGGTAAATTTGTTTTCCTTAGATTTCACCTCTCATGAAGGAGGTTACAATTTTTCTTCAGACAAGGACTGAAGTCTGTGACTCTGTGTTCCTCACTCAAGAGGCCTAAAACTTGATTCTGCTTTTTTTTTTTTTTAATTTTTTTGGCAGGTGTTTTTTGTTGTGGTGACAGTGAATAATCTTGTCTTTCCCCTTTAGAGTTTTAACAATGGGCTGGTTGATTCCCTGATCATTTATTGTGAAGACACCAAAGCTAGGGCTGGGGATTTAGCTCAGCAGTATAAGTGCCTGCCTGGCAATTGTGAGGTCATGAGTTCAATCCCTGATAACCTCCCCCACCCCGAAAAAACACCGAAGCCTGAAGATTCATTGGTTCTCCTCATAATTTCTAATGAGAAAAGGTATGGTTCTATGAAGAAAATATCAACCTTTATTCTTCAGAACAAAACAAAATAACAAGGAAAAATGATAATTCCTCCTCAGTAAAACAAACAAAAAAACACAGTAATGTCCATTCAACTCATCAACTATGGATTATTCCTCACAGTGGAACAGATGATAATTCGCATTTACCAATGCAAAGAGCTGTGGAATAGCTCATGTACAGCAATGTCAGCACATGTTGCCCATATGGGCTAGAAATGAAACGATTGAGGCACCATGACAAGATAAGAGAACCTGAAAGGAAAGACCAAGCCAACAGTGCATTACGGGCAATCGGCACTATACAAGCACAAGTAAATAAGTATACAGTTACCTGTATGCTACATAGTCATTTGACAAACTCTGGTGGAAGAGTTCATTTCTTATTTTAACCTGATGTTATTCAACAGATATTTATAATCATCTCTAGCATTACTTTTTAAAAAAAGATTTCCAACTCTTGGTATCATAAAAGAAAAATATCTTGAACACTAATAGACATTTTACCACATTTGCTTGCTTGTACTTTTCTAAGGCCAATTGAAAGCAACTTTTTTTTTTTTTGTACCAGGGATTGAACTCACAACCTTGCACTTGCCAGACAGTTACTTATGCTGCTGAGCTAAATCCCCAGCCCAAAGGCAACTTGTAATACCACAAATACTAAATTTACCTTTAAATACTAAAGCATGCCCATTCTAAGAATAAAGACAAGTTCAGCCCCAAACACAATAGCATCACCACACATGAAAATTAAACAAAATTCTACAATAGAATCTAACAACTCATTCAAATGTCTCCACTTTCCCCCAAATACTCTTTATGACTATGTGTGGGTTTTGACTCAGGATCTAATAAAAATTTATAACAGCAGCTGGTTGCTGTTGTCTTTTCTTTCCTAAAATCAGAAGAGATCCTCTGTCTTTTTTTTTTTTTCTTACTCTTTCAAAGCGTTTCCATTTTGAAGGGTCCAGTCCTGAGGATTTGTAGAAGAAATTTTCATATTCTTTAGTGCCCTGATAATTTCTTTGTGGTAGGATACATCTCAAAAATGCACAGCACACCAGCAATGGGTGTAAGGCCCAGGTATTGCATCATGAGGCACATGTGACTGGAGCCCTGATGTGCAGGGGCTGTTCCATAACCTAAAATGATTCCTACTTCCCTTCATTCCTTCTTTCTCTTGCAACAGCTTTTATAATAGAAGTTACAAAATTATGACTTTTAATTCTATCGTTTCTTCACTTATATTCAGAGAAAAGAAAAATAGCCCTGATGACTGGGTCTGTGCAATCATAACCAACACTTTCTAACTGTCATGTAGTGAAGTATATTACAATTCAAGAGCAGAGTAGTCCAGCAAATGACTGGTATCTTTTAAAAGCTATTTCATGTATTTTTTCTCATTCTTTGGATGCAGGACCATATCAATCTGAGTCAGGTATGGAACAGTGCGAAAGGCCTGTCTGCAAACTGGGGGTCTGAAGGACCCAAATGAAGGCCTGAAGCTCCATATGGTGTCCCATGCAAATCCTTTATCCAGTCACAGGTTGAGGGGCTCCTAGGGTGCTTCCGTAGCTTGGCTAATGTGAATCGTGCCATGGTAAACATGCATCTGTGGGAATTCCTATGCTGTGCTGACTTTAACTGCTTCAGGTATATGCCAAGGATTCCTATAACTGGATCAAATAGTAGCTCTATTTTTAATTTTTTGAGGAACTTTCATACCAATTTCATAGTGGCTGGACTAATTCACATTTCCACCATCAGTGAAGGATTTCTTGTTCCCCACACCCTCACCAGCATTTATTGTTCATTGCATTATTAATGATAACCATTCTGACTGCAGAAAGATGAAATTTCAAGGAGATTTTGATTTGCATTTACCTAGTGACTAAAGATATTGAACATTTATTCAAATATTGAGTGGCTATTTGTGCTTTTTTCTTGAGAAGTGTTTGTTCAGTTCATTTGTGGATTGGGATACTTCATTTTATGTGATTTTGTTTCAATTATAATGTTGAACCTTCTATTTAATTAATCCCTGTTTATACCTATTCTTATTGTCTAAAGTATAGGCTCTTAGCCAACCCACACGAGATTAATATCTCCTTCTCCTTTGTTACTTCCACTGTAGAGGCTACAAAAGTTCCTTTCCAGCCTCTCTTGTAGTTGTGAATAACCAGATAATCTGAATTTCACTAATGAGACATAGATACAACTTGGCTGGGGTTCCTCAGAAGACTTTGCTTTCCTGTCTGGAATATAATCCAACAAACCCATGACATCATGTGATTTCTCCCCCCAAAAATCTCACACGTATCTCCAGCAGAGAACTTCTAAAAATCAATATACTGATACTACTACTATAGTATCTGACAAAATTAATAATAATTAATTTCTCTTTGCTATTGAGACTAAGAAGAGCTTATAAAATACAAATGCAACTATTCCTTAACTGAAGCATCTAAGTTGGACAGTGAATTGAGCTGAATGGAAGGGAGCAATCTGCCTACCTTTTCAACCATGGAGAGCTGAGGACCAAGAATGCAGCTCTGGGCTGTTCACCTGCACAAGTCTGGGACGATGTCCCAAGTCTAATGATGAGTACTGGATATTTAGGCAGAAATATTGTTAGTGTGAAACATGAAGGAAAAAAGAGAAAACGGAAGATGTGTTAAGAATACCCACTCTTTTGCTTCAACTCTATACTTACCAAGAATACTTTGTTCCATAATATGATTTCCTGAGTGGCTCTGTAAACATGTATCAAGTATCCTACAATTAAAAGAAAATACTTTCTTGACCCACCTTCTTTTTACCTTTAAATGCATAAACTATCAATTGATTTATTTTTCAGAGTCCAGAGTGCTAACCATTACACCATGGAACCTTCCTTGATTTATTTTTCAATACCATAAATCAGCCACTTTAAGTCATCTTTAAGTAAACTGTTAGGATGAAAGTTTCAAATTTGTCAAATGACAACCAGACCTCTAAAGAGAATCAAAGTGCAGAAAAACTAAGAAATGCTGCCTCACAGGGCCTGAAGTTATGCTCCAACACTCTCAGATCCCAGGTTTGGGGGGCCTGTACATGAACCGTAGCTGCCTCTACTGTGGGGTCTTGGCAAAGTCCTATCCATAGTTCTCTCAGCAATAAAGTGGAGATAATAATAATAATAATATCACCTATTTGAGGTATATTATAGACAGAATAATGACCCTTCCCAGGCCCACTCCAAATATGTTCACCTTCCAATTCTAGAAAGTATGATTTGTTACCTTACATGGCAGAGGAAATCAAACTTCCAGATGGAGTTAAGGTTGTTAATCAACTGAGCTTGAAATAAGGATGGTATCCAAGATGATCTTGGTGGGTTAAACGGAATCATAAGGTCCTTTAAAACACTTGAGGGGGGCAATAGAAAACATTAGAGGGAGACAAGGTAAGAACTCAACTTGCCATTGTTGGCTTTGAAGATAGAGGAGATGGTCACAAGCCAAGCAGTGTAGGTGACTTCTAGAAGTTGCAGCAGGCAAGGAAATAGATCCTCCCCTAGAGCCTCCAAAAAGGAATACATCCCTGAGACAATTGATTTTGGCCCAGTAGGATGTGTTTCAGATTTCTGACTTATAGATCTGTAAGATGCATTTGGGTTGTTTACTAAATTTGCATAATTTGTTACACTAAATTTGCATAATTTGTTACAGCAGCAATAGAAAATGAATACACCTACTTAATTAATATTGTTATAAAGGTTAAATAAAATAAAATTTATAAAGTCCTTGGCACCTCGCCTTGTACAGAGTAATCATCTAACAAATGTTGGCAACTACTATTATAGTCCTTCATTAATCCTTTCCGTATTTATTAAGTTATATGGCAAGTTTTATCCTAAGTGTTTATGATTTGGTAGAAAGCAGGTAAGATCACTGACCTAACTGAAGAGAGTCACATATAGGTTATTTTAATATGAAGTATGCATTCATGGTTTTTATATTTTATTACGTGTTTTAACATTTTTCTGGCCAAGAAAACATTAGAGCTAGCTAATTTCTAGAGATATAAAGAATTCATTGGTGGTGAGCTCAACTTTCATACACTCCTGACAACCTCCCTTATCTAATCCTCATGCATCAAGCAAATATATGCTCTGTCCAAACTCAACACAAGGAGGACCTGGTGCCAGGCAACTAGGCACAGCATGTAGGCCCCTAAACCCCTAGGGATTATTCAAATTAACCAAGCCTGCACTGTTTATCCTGCCTGCCTTTCACCCAGAAATCCCTGTCTTTCCTCTTGCTCCTGCTCTTGCCTTCTGACCAACCTAGGTGCTTCACCACGTGTCCCTGTGTGGCATTCTACCCTCTTGTTTCTTGAGGAACTGTGAGTGGCAATAAGTTCTTCCTTCAAGAGCACTGAGCATTCTGTGTCATCTCCCACATACGCTGTATAAATTAACATCCAGCACAACAAACCATCCAGAGCTATCCAGACTGCACGCATGGAGCAGAAACGAAACAAAGTGGAGTTGAGGTTGTCAAGAGAAGAGATTGTTTCAAGCAAGTCTCCCATAGTTCTATGTAATTAAGTTGAGCCAGTAAGTTTTTTCTTAATCTCTAACCCCCCTTTTGAGACAGGATCTCACTTTGTAGTCCAGGCTGGTCTCAAACTTGCAATGATTCTCCTGCCACAGCCTCCCGAATACTGGAATTATAGGCATGTGCCACCACATCCAGCTTAATCTTTTTCCTATAAATCGATTTCATGGATTTATTTTTGACTCACATAATGATCACCTTCATCATAGGGAATTTTTACCTGAACATACTGTATCTTAATTCTTTTTTCCCATTCCTCTCCCTTTCCTTCAATCCTTCTTCCCCATTCCCTTTACAAAATTTTGTTTCTATTGTTTTCCTTCTGTTCTTTTTTATTTGTTTAATTCTTATTCCCTCTCTTCTCTCTCCCTTCTCCCTCCCTTGTTCCCCCTTCCCATTTGAACATTTTCTTCTAGCTTCCCTATATCTGTCCTCCATTTTGGTCCTTATTTACTCTTTTGGTTTCTCACACAAAAGTAACAATGTGATATGTAAACACATGTGTTTGATTTGCTTCACTTAAAACTATTTTCTCAAGGTACATCTATTTAACTAAAAATTTATTGGCTTTATCCTTCCATGTGGCAGTGTAGTATTCCATCATAAATAAAAACACATTTTCTCTATCACTGCATCTGTTCATGGGCATATGGACTATTACAAGATTTAGCTATTACAAATTGTGCTGCTATAAACGTGGAAGTACATACATCGTTGTGGAATGATGCCTTTAACTCCTTCTGAATGATATCATAAAGGGGAATAACTGGGTTAAATTGACTCTCTAGTCTCAATTATTTTAAGAATCTCCATACTTATTTCCACAGTGCTTATATCAATTTATACTCCCATCAACAGTGGAAAAGAGTTCCTTTTTCCCCATAGCCCTACCAGCATTTGTTATTAGTTGAATTCTTGATGATAGTTATAGTTCTGGAGTGAGACAGAATCTCAATATTACTTTAATTTGCATTTCTCAAACGGCCAGTGATGTTGAGCATTTTTTCATACAGTATTTGCTGTTTGTACTTCTTTATCTGAGAAATGTTTATTCAATTCAGATGCCCATTTTTGAATTGAGTATGTAAATTGGGGGGGGTCTGATTTTTTTTTTTTAGTTCTTTATATATCTAGATATTAATCTTTTGTCTCAGGGATAACTGGTAAAAATATTTTCCCATTCTATAGGTTATCTCTTCACTCTGTTGGTAATTTCTGTCACTGTTCAAAACTTTTAATATGATGTGATCCCAGTAGTTGATTCTTTGTAATATTTCCTGTGTGGTAGGATTTTGTTCATAAAATCTTTACCTACATCAATGTTTTCAAAAGTTTCACCTGTTCTATCTACCTATTCTGTTTCAATATTTAGTTCTTTGACCCATTTTGATTTTAGTTTAGTCCATGGTTAGAGACATGGGTCTAGGTTTAATCTTTAGCATATGGAAAATCAGTTTTTCCAACACCACTTGTTAAAGAGGGTATCTTCTTTTCCGGTGAAGGTGTTTGGCCCCTTTGTCAAAGATAAGATGGCTGAGAGAGTTTGGAGTTGGTTATGCATCTTCTATTCTGGTCCCTTAATAATTAGGCCAGGTTTTTTTTTTTTGCCATTAACATGTTGCTTTTACAATGGTAGCTTTGTAGTATACTTTCAAACTGAGAATTGTGAAACTCCTTCTCCTTTGTTGCTCAGAATTGCCTTTGCTCTTTTAAGTCTCTTTTGGTTCCAAATGAATTTTAGGATTGTTTTCTATAGTTCTGTGAAGTATACTATATGTATTTTGATTAGGAGTGCATTAAACCTGTATACCAATTTGGAAAATATGGCTATTTTCATGATATCGGTTCTGCCTATCCAAGAACAAGAGTTATGTTTCCATTTTTCTGACATTCTTTTGATCTCCTTTTTCAGTGTACCATACTTTTTCATGTAAAGGTCTTTTACTTCCTTCATTAGATTGACTTCTAATATTCCATTTTTCTTGGTGTATTGTGAAAGGTATTATTTCCTTAATTTCTCTCTCAGTGAGTTTTTGACTAGTGAACAGGAATGCTATTGATTTTTGAGTGTGGACTTTGTATCCAGCTATGCTACTGAATTTTGTTATTAAATCTAGGAGTCTTTTAGTGGAGTTTTTGTGATCTTCTATGTAAAATATTATGTCATCTCCAAATAATGATAATTTAATTTCTTTCTTTCCCATTCTTATTCCTTTTCTTTCTTGCTCTTATCTAATGGCTCTGGCTAATGTTTCCAGAACTGTATTAAATAGGTGTGGTGATAGTGGACATCCTTGTCTTGTTCCTAGTTTTAGAGTAAAAGGCTCTCATTTTTTGTCCATTTAGTATGATATCGGCTATTGGGTTGTCATAGATGACTTTTAACAGTTGAAACAGACCTTCTGTTCCAATTTTCTGTAGGGTTTTTTTTTTAATCTTGAATGGGTTTTACACTTCACAAAATGGTTTTTCTGTGTCTATTGAGATGATCATGTGGTTTTTGCCCTTGATTCTATTAATGTGGTATATCACACTTAATAATTTGCATATGTTTCATCCCTGGGATGAATCATACTCGGTCATGGTGTATAATATTCTTGATGATTTGCTGCATTCTGTCTGCTAGTATCTTACTGAGAGTTTTTTGCATCTATGTGCTTTAAGGAGATTGGCCTACAGTTCTGTTTTTCAGTTGGATCCTTCTCTGGCTTTGGTGTCAGGGTAATGTTTGTTTCTGGGAATGAGTCTGGAAGTATTGCTTCCTTTTTAATTTCATTAAAGAGTTTGAGGAGCAGCAGCATTTGATCTTCTCTGAATTTCTTGTATTCTTTAATCTTTTTAAAGAAGAATTCTATTATTATGGTTCTGTTTCACTGTAAGTAAATCACATGCTTCCCTCCCCCGTATCATTCCAGGTAGTAAGAGAAAAAGAAGGATTAATGGAGATCTTTACACCATTTTTTTAAAAAAGTCCCTTTCCCATCGTACTATAGACTTTTACATCAAGTCTCCCAGCAGATTAGAGTCAGCTTTCCCTCTTCTCCTGCCTGGGACTACATTAGATGCCAGGAGCTGCTGAGAAGGGCTCTGACCTACTAACGGAAAGCCAAAGGGACATGGAGTGACCAAAGCTCTATCTGAGAAATCATTCTCTAAATAGTCATGAACTGACTGACAGAGGACAAAAGGATCAGCTAAGCTCATACCGTGACAGGGCAAGGCAGTGTCCTCATTATCAAAGTCCTGTATGTGACCACACTCACCACAGAATTCCAGAGTTACACAACCCCCTGTGACAAAAAAGAAAACCACCTTTCAGTGTAGCAGTCTGACTGGGCATGGACGGAATGACCTGCTGTTTTATCCTAAGTCTCTAGCACTCACCAAGTGAAGGCTAGTCCTAGGAGGTGGTTTGATTCTCAGTAATTTTGTTGGCCTTGAGTAGAGGTTAAATGCCAGGTCTCATGAGCTGACAAGAAAGAAAACCAGGGCTATGAACAGGCATGCGGGAGATATGAGAAATCCCATCCTGCTGTACAGAAAGAAACCAAAGTGACATTCAGTACAGGAAGCTGCTTGCTTGATTTTAGCCATTGTCAGCTTCAGAATCTCAGATGCTAGATGCAAATCACTCATCCAGTCCAGAATCTTTAAGGCACCACCAGCAAAAAAAAAAAAAAAAATTGTGAAAAATGATTACAACTTCTGCTATGTAGCTGCACTCCAATTACCATGCAGTTAACTTAACTTAGACATATAATACTTGTTTACAGCAAACCAGAAGATAAATCTGGGATTCTGAGGTAAAAACCTCTGGACAGGCGTAACTAAGAGAGAGGCAGCAGAGACACCTCTTTTAATTTCAATGCTCTGCTGAGTTTCTCCCGGTGTCCCAGGCCTGCTTTTCTTGTCTTACTCCAGGCTGTGCTGTGGTGATGCATTCTTGAAGGCAGAAAGTTCTCAACTATGACATTATCCCAAGTCCGCTTTTAAGTACCAGCTCCAGAGATGCGGCAGTGAGGGTTGCAGCTGTTAATGCCTCTGCCAAGGGCTAGTTTCGAACGGTCCCCAGTAACTTCTCCCTCTTATTTAAATAATCCCGAGGCTCAGAGAATTCTCCCTACTTCCTGTCACGGAGCAGTCACGTGCTTTTAAAGGGAAGAGTAATTGTCACAGAGCAGGATAGAAGCAGCTGGCCGTGGTGGTGTACACCTGCAATCCCAGTACTTGGGAGGCTGAGGAAGGAGGGTCACTGCGAGTTTGAGGACAGCATGGGCTAAGTAGCAAGTTCAAGGGCTACCTCAACTACGTAGTGAGGTCTCAAAAGACCAAAACAAACAAGCAAATAAAACAGGACAAAGATATGGCTCTCAAGACTCTTGTTACACTACAGCTCAAGGGGTTTCCAGGCCCAGTTAGGGTGCCACTGCAGAACCAGTCCCCTTCATTCTGAGCAAGCCCTTGAGCCGGTTTGTTTGTTTGAGCCGGACGGACAGCCAGTAGACTTTTCTGGAAGAAGTGACTTCGGGGCTGGTTGCTATTCTCTGGTCACCCGTTCAGTCCCATAGTGCTGGTGCTAAGTTTGAGCACAGACTAAAGAGAAGGAAACCACTAGGATATCTGCTGGCTCCTACTGACTCGGGCTAACTAGAAACCATGCCCCTTCCCTCCAGAAAAAGAACTGCTACAAGCTGCCCCCTCAGTGTGGGCCATGTCTAGGAAAGAGTGTGGGCCATGTCTAGGAAAGAGATACTGATTTTTAAAAGAAACAGCTCTTGCCTGGCACAAGGTTTGGTTAGAAGAGTCTGGACATGATGTCAGCCCCACTCTGGTCCTCTGAGTGGTTACACAAGAGCATAGGTGTCCTAGGCAGCTCCAGAAGAAGGCTTGGGCCTGAGATTCTGTGACTCAGGCTCCTGTGTCAGGCCACTTGGCCAAGCTGTTACCAGCCAGGGCTGGGGACATAGTTCAGAGGCAAAGAGATTGCCTGGGACTTACAAAGCCCTTGCTTCAATCAGCACCATTCCCCAAATGGAAAATATTATTACTACCTGGTGAAAGGAGCTCTTCCTCTCGGTGCCTTCGTGCATATCGTGTCAATTAATCATTTGTGAAGTGGACATTTTACAGATGAGAAAGCTTAAGTACGTTGCCTGAGATTGATGAGATTCTGGTCTATATCTTGCTATTTTTATAGGATTCATGATTCCTCTTCTTTGGTTTACTTTCTCTACAGCTCTTACCACTGACACTGTGTATTCCATTTCTCATTTGTATTTTGTCAGTTGCTCCAAGTAGAATATAAACATCATATGGGCAAACACTTCATGAGTGTTTTACCCACTGCTGCATATTTTGTGTTTAAGACAGAGCTGGGCTATCATATGTCTTATACACAGAGCTATAATATTCCTTAAATGCACAACTATTCAAACATCAGAATTCTTTCTCCCATACTAACTTATTTTGACAGCCACTGGCAAATACTTACATCGTGCTTTAAATTATCCCAGAGGAAACAGTATATGAGCACAAAATGTCATTGTTGTCATTGGGATTTCCTTCAGTTTTAAAAAGTCACTTTATACATTCTGATATGAGTTCATGACCTACAGATGGTTTTAACTAAAAGTCTCTCATTCTAAAATTCACACACACACTTCCAAGAGAAATTTCAGGCTAATAAACTAGGGGACTTTTTACTTACTAAGATTATAATTTGTCCGATGACGGGTTCATTTTCTTTTCTTTTTTTCTTTTCTTTTCTTTTTAAGGCAAGATCTCGCTACATTGCCCAAGCTGGTATTAACTTCCGAGCCCTGGCGATGTTTTTCTCAGAGTCTCCAGAGCGGCTGTGACTATAGGTGCCTTGCCACCAACCCCAGCTTATGTCTGATTTTTTGGATGATACAAACAAAATTGTCAACCACCGCTATGTCCTGCCAGCAATCACCATGAGTAAGTTTCTGTGATACTTGATAAAGTTGCTGTGCTGTTGTGCTCAAACCTCAGTGCCAAGGACTCCTTTGGAACAGAATTCTTATTGTTAGTTGCTAAAGTGTGGCAAACTAAATATCATATATCAGATCTTAAAGGTTACAAGTGTTATGCTTTTAGAAACAATGCAGAACTACACATTTTGATTAATCTTACATAATCTTTGGCCTGGTTTATGAAAAGTTTGCCTTATGCAGGACACTGTACTGCATCGTATTGTTGGAGGAACAAAGGGAGCATTTAGACATGGTCTCTGCCTTCCTGGAATTTACACAAACAAAGGAAGAAAACACAGAGTTTTGCATACTTTAGTGCCCAACAGTAACTGTTGATTTTTTATTTGTTGTCAGACAAGCCTGGCAACCTAGCACTATTTCATTTATCTCCCTGAGTTTACCAGAACCTAATGCTGAATTGGAAAATGTTATTTACTTTAACGAAACAATTTACTGTTGTGCAACATTAAGTTGTGTCAATCAAGCAAATAAAGGAAGAAAGCCTTATTTATAAAATTGCCTGCTTCTGATTTTACTTCATTGCTTCTCTGGCTCCAAGAAAGGAAGAAAATGAAGCTTTTTGTGCTTGGTGTTTTTCTATTTTTATATAGTACTCCAGCCTGGACAAGAGAGAAGCATTATTATATTGGTATTAAGGAGACAGCGTGGGATTATGCCCCTCACGATGAGAAAAAAACACTTATTTCAGTTGACAAGTAAGTCACTATTTTTATTGCTTATGGACTGAATATTCAATTTATGAATTTAAACATAAAGCCAGTAAGAGGAAGTGTTTCTTTAGTGTGTTATACACAGAAACTGCAAAGCATAGGCTTGAAATTCAGGATACTTTAATCAGTCTCCTTTATGTTCTGAACATTTTTCGTTAGATAGTTAACCCGATCCTTTCAGGTTGGTCTTGGGGAACAGTGCTGGCTGGCTGGTCATTATTGCATCTCCCATCAGCATTCCTTTTGTCTGATAATATAGATTTTTAATTTGAACAGTGACTGTATGGGATGTTATGTTTATGACACCATATGCTGCTTATTAGTGGCAAGGATGCAATTTTTAAAATCCTTCTCCATTTATGGAAATAAAGCACAATTTTAACAAATATGATTCTTCCTAATACTTGTTGGGTCACCTTGCACAGTGACTGAATGAAATTCATCTTTCACAGCATCAGCGTCCCTACCTGTCCAAGGGGATAATAATCACACCTCGTAGCACTGGTCCAAGAGTGGGTGCCTGTAAAACTCTTAGTACTGCACCATTCTCAGCAGTCATACATATGAACCAAAAGGGTTAGATACTTATTTTCATGACCCTGAAAAAACTCTATGTGGTTTAAATGTATGTTTTCATGTTTGGTTTGAAAACTCCTTGGTGTCTAGCAATATTCACTGTATAAAATAAAGTAAAATATACAGATATCCTTGAAGTATTTTTTAAACATTCCTTGAAGTATTTTTTAAATCATGGGACTTCATTTATACTGAGGCTATCATTTTAAATAATATTAAGTAAACATTTATCACAAATGGAAATTGTACATCCAAAACCACATTCATCACATTAAAAGATGCAGTTTAATGGTGATTAAATACAGGTAAGCCCAATGACCAGCAGCTGCAGAGACTGTATCTTTAAAACATGGTTAAGTATGCCAAATACCATAACTATTGACTCTTATTAATGAGTATACACCATTTTGTTTAATTTTATATATGATTGAAATTTCATGTGAAAAATCCATAGCTGGAAATAATACCTAATTTTAAAATTTTTAAATTTTATTTAAAGAGAAAAAAAAAGCAAAACAGAAAAAGGGGTAGAAACAATACAGAATTTCAGAAAAAAAAAAGCAGTAAGAAATCACTAGTTGATAAATTACATATTGTCTTCTTAGACCTAGTTGTTAAAGTTACAAAATTAAAGCATACAAGGTGGACATTCAAACAGTGAACTGCAAAGAAGTTCAATAATCCAGTAACAACTTAGCAACATGGTTACCAATCCTACACACTTAAACATACATGCAGCCATATCCTCCAGAGCACTTTCTTTTCTCCCTTTTACTTTTTAAGTCCATTATCTGCTTAGTTATATCCTGTTTCAGGTTGCTCAGTACCTTACTGACTTGTTTTGTTGCTGTTACATACTTTTAATCATCTTATATAATTCTGTTGCCTTGTTTTTGAGTTTCTCCTCATCCATGATGCATTGATCAGCTTTGGTGGAGTTGGGAGATATTTGGAGGTATTTTGTTACTTTCTTATGTACTTTTTTTTTTTTGAAGGTAGCAAAATACAGCAGAACAAGACAGAACAAACCTATGCGACTGCAGTGCAGTAAAACTACCACAGAACCTCAGAGCAGGTCACCAGGACACAAGCAATAGGCTCAATAGTACAGCCCATTTTGTTCACATTAGCTGTTCTTTCAATCAGGTAGAGGAAATATCAAATTTTAAAAACAGAATATTGAATAAAGCAGTACCATTAATCAAAACTGAGCTAAACAGTGATAAAAATATTTGCCTTCAAAGAGATGGTAGAAGGAAATCCCCCTTACTTGTCACGCTGTATACATTCATCCTCCAAAAAGATACTCAGACCGCTGGTGCCGACTTGGTAGCGGGGGGTGGAGTGGGGATGGATCAATGTCTGATTCTTAGCCCATGCACCAGCAGGCCCCCAGCTGCTCACCAGGGCGGCGAGTAGGCTGCCTGTTCTCCCAGCGCCCAAAGTTCCAACCTGGAAATAATAGCTAATTGCTATGTTATTAAGTTAGTAACTGCAGTGAGGACAATTCTGACCTGAAGATAACTGGCCATAAAGACAACTAGTACATCTTGCAACTATTATGTTTTGAAATCTGATTTAGCAATACTATTCTTAGGAGTATTTCATATTTTTACTGCGTCACTAGAAACATTATTTTGTATGGATTCAGTGTTATTCTGGTTAAATAAAATGTAAACTACATATAGCTTTTATTTCTAAGGAAAAGGTCAGGTTTATTGAAGGATAAAAATGCTACAGTCAGAGTATAGCTTAATGGCAGAGCACTTACCTAGCATGTGCATTGTCCTGAGTTTCATCTCTATTTTTGCAATAAATGAATAAATAAAAGTGTTGTCATAGTTGATGCTACCATTGACTGCCTCCTGCCATTTTTCATAATAAAAAACCAAGTCAGTTTGTTGGGCATAAATTAAGTGCAACAGTTCCCCAATCATGCTCCTATAAAGAAGTCTCTAATTATAGAAATTAAGGAAGAGAAGAGTAAGGGAGGTCGGTAAGAATTTGGTGGTTGTGGTGGTGGTGGGGATTCATTTACTTTCAAATACTCTTGTGCCCTGCCTCTTCCAGGGTGTGCAATGAGTATAAGTTTATTTACACCATTGTTACATACTAAGGATATTTAGGGATACTCGGAAAGAAAATTGGGGCATTTTCCAGTTGAAGTTCACCTTTCTTTTGGTCTTTGAGCTCTACTCTTTTGTGGATTCCACAGCCTCCTAGAGTGGTGCAGACCCCGAGAGGTTGATCACGTGGTCGATGGCTTTTCCCCATACATCTGAGCAGTGACCACAGCTTTGCAATTTGGCCAATATTTTATTAAACTTTTTACATAGATGAATGTAGGGGCAACTTTTTGTTCCCTTTTGTCCCAGATTGTCCATGGGTTTCACTGACATGTCTAACCCAGCCAGTGAAAAATGATAGAGTATCACTAGGCATGATAGGCTCTCTGTCTGATGTGGTGACTAAAAAGCAGCAGAAATAAACGACATGAGAAATAAACTGTGAAAGAGTGCAAAATGTAGCTAGGCGTGGTTGCTCATGTGTGTAATCCCAGCACTCAGGCGGCTGAGGCAGGAGGATGGTTGCAAGTTCGAGACCAGCCTAGGCTACAGAGTGAGCTCAAGGCCAGCTTGAACTGCAGAGGGAGACCCTGTCTCAAAAAGACAAAAAAAAAAAAAAGTGCAAAATGTGAGTTAGGTAGAGAACTGGATTTAAGTTGGCCATTGACCTTGAAGGTCTATAGCAATGAGGAAAATATCTTTTGAGACAGCAGGAACTCCACCTGTCATGACTACTGTTTGATCAGTAAGACCCAGAACATAAGAGACACTAAACTGGTATTTGTGAACATATGAACACAAACAAATAAATGTTTTCATTTTTGGCTAAGATGATGGCCTCCTAATTAATAGTTTATCTTTCTGTTATTAATGCCCATATTATTTATTTCTAATGGGGTAGGTAGAAACTAATTTATTTATAATAGTTCCTGATTCTAAATTATTTTTGATAAGAATTGAGAATATATACATTAAAATTAGTAAGTACAACAATGTGTTCTTGGCCCACAGGAGGCATCAGTTAAATATTTATTGAATTAACTATACAATAGAAAAAGTAATAATACTATTATCTTTAGATTACTTTTTTCCCAGTGACTTTTAGAAAGCTAGAAATAAGTGAAAATTTCTTTAACCACAAGAACAGATATTGCCAAACCCTTTCATGCCTTATTTTGGAGGTTCTCATTCAGGCTTGGTGGATTTCTTAACGTACAGGCTTTACAAGGTTTGTTACCTAGTTTTTCAGCCCATTGTAGCTTTGAAAAACAAATAATATAGTGAAAATGTCAGTATGAGTAGACTCAAAGGCTAAGAAGCAAAACAGCTCAAGTCTTCACCAGGGAAACAGACAACAAACTAATGCCACACTACTGCCCGTGGTAATTAAAATGTGATCATGAGTGATCAGAATGCAATGTGCTAAATAAATGCTCATATTTCCTAGTGTTACAAGTAAAAAGGTGACTTTCTCCCCATTATATTCTATTTAAGAAAACAGGAAAGTAAACAAAGTATTTTAGAGAAAAATCTTCACTGAGGCCATTTATTTTATTTCTATTGAAAGATAAACTTAGGCACAACAAAATTTTAAGAAGTCTATTTCATCGTTCAGTCAATGTGAACCTGGCCAAAGAGAATGCATGGAGATAACTTAGGGTGGGGAGGTACAAGGGAAGGGAAATTTATAAGGTGTTCAAGGAAGCAAGATTAAAAAAATGTGTCTGATTGAAGTGGAAAATTCCTGGAGGCTAACAGGCAGTTTCTGGTTGACAAAGCCTCCAGTTAGAGGTCAGCTTCTGTTTTTTGATTATATAAGATTAAATTTCATTCAATTGTTTACATTAAATGTTGTATTTTGGTTTGTTCACATCGCATTCTGAGGCATTAGAGCTATCTCAGCCAGATGGCCTCCCAATTAATGATTTTTAACATCTTTCCAAAATTAATTTGAAAAAATTCAAATAATTCTTCAAGAAGTACAATTTTTAAGTGAAATTACTGGAAAATTCACATACAGCGACTCATTCTCTGAAGTTGCCAAATAGGAAATCAGCAAGCAATAGCTACTGAGGTACACTTTTCCCTTTCATACAAGATAGCCTGGATTAAAGAGCTAATTAAATGACAACAACATGCCGTACTTTTCAACCTCTCCAATTTATTATCATAGCTTTTATTTTTCCTGAGAATAATGAAAATGGAAGCTTGACTATCAAGTACTGCATTTGTGTTGTGCTGGCGAAGCAAGGCTTGTTATTTAAAAAAATTTTTTTTTAAAGAAAAAGGCCTATAGTCCATGTAAGTTGGTGCTATATACCTCAGAGTGAGTCTCTGCCAAGTTCCTATTTCTTTATGATTGCTGTGTGTAGTAGGCCTAATTTCTGAAGTAGCTTGCACGACGCGTCTTGCTCTGAATCTTCAGGACCCAGGTAGGATGAGCTGTTATTCTCATGAGGTGTGTTTTGGTCAATGGCATCACTAACGTTAGGGATATGGTCTGGGTGGCCTCATCTAAATGGAGAGAGGCCTCTGGTGGCAAAAGAGGAAGTCAGAGATTCAAAGAGATGTGAGGAGGGAATATTCCATATACTGTTGCTGATCAAATGGTAGAAAAGGCCACTTGGGAAGAAGAATGCGGTGCCTTCAGGGAGTGGGAAAAGAGCCCAGCCCCAAGTAATCAAGAATTTCAGTCTTAAAGCATTAGTGCACTGAATTCTACCTATAGTCTGAATGGCCTAAGAATGGTCTTTCCACAAGGCTTCAGACACCTGCTGAACTGAGCAGACCCTGGATTTCAGCTTTGTTATTATGCCTAATGCAGTCATTAGGCATCAGACTAACAACTTGTATAACTGAGAGGGTATTCAAGGTGCTATGTGGGTGTTTGTCATGGAGCAATTGAACTCTAACACATTCTTTTTTTTTTTTGTACCGGGGATCAAACTCATGACCTTGCACTTACCAGGCAATTGCTTAAGCCACTGAGCTAAATCTCCACCTTAACACATTATTTTTCAACTAATGAAATGAAATCCAGAAACTTTTTACCTGAAATACCTATATTTTTGGTAACTATGTGTAAGCATTAAACAGAAACCATTTGAGTGAATTCTGAATTTACAAGAGGAGTATTATTATTATTATCTTACTAAAGCAATATAGAAAAATTCCCTATCATTAAAAACATTCTTCTGGGTCTGCATCTACCATAAATTATAGGAACTAGCTTTTTATTTTAAGGATGGGGGATGCCAAAAATAAAAAGTTTGCTATTGGGAGGGAAACATATATACTGTAATGAGTAGAAAGGAGCATATTAGAATTTTCAAGAGGAGAGACTATAATTTAATGTGAATGATTTGTTTGGTTCAAAGACCAATTATAACAGATTCTTGTGCCTGAATAGCTGACTGGCAAACTTCCTGCAAACTTCCAGTAATTGACTCTGAGTCCTCAAGCTGCTCTCCTGAAATTAAATAGACATTCCCCAGTGACCTTTTGGTGATCTCTGGAGGCAGATCATAAGCAAATAGACCTCCCCCAAAATGCCACATGATGTGAACTATTTCCTAACCTGATTAAAGGGAATTTTTCACAGTAAAAAGACATGACGAAAAAGCCAGTTTGCATATTGCAATGCATAAAAGAGGAATTCCAAATGTTACAAACTTCGCCTATGCTATATTATAATTTCAAATAAATTATTTTAACCGAAGTAATTTTTCACACATCCTCCCACTTCAAGAAGAGACTTTGGTTGAGGTCTTGGAAGGGATCTTGGTTGTAGAGGAGCCAGCTAAAGCCCAAGATTCAAATGCATCCTTCTAAACCACTGCGAGGCATTGCTCACCACCAGGTCCCATTGATCTACCTAGAGCTGTCAATAAAGTCAGTATTAAGGATTGGTTTAAATTCAAATACCAAGTTCATTTTTATTCTTATCTTTTTTATTATGGTTACTATTTACTGATATATTTAGGAAACTTTTAGGCAACTACTAATTGGCACTGCTCAAAACACATACATTCAAGGTCAACTATCTACTGAAGTGATGAATTAAAAAAACAAAGATAATTTAAATCCAAAGACAATTTAAACACCCACTCACATTACATGCATGTGATCTTCATTTAGGTACACTAAAAAAACAAAAATGATAGAATAATAAAGTGTCAATAATTTTTACAGAAAAATGCATATTATATATATTACATAAAGATTTTGATGTCAAATATTTGCACTGATTCCTTATAATCACAGCTTTTTCTGTAGCTAAGGGTTATGTCATTGTGAAAAACTACCTTAATTGCTTTATTATAATATTTCACTTTAAGTTTGTATTCCATTGTTTTCCACATGCTTCTGAAATACGAAAATCTTGAGAAATTGACTTCAGTAAATATGTGCCACATTTTTATGGTGACTTCAAATAGTTCTCTGCCATATTCCTGATATATGAAATGCCTCACATAAATAAAACAACGAATCTATGCTGCAGCTCTCCATTCCATTTTTGGGGCCTCCCTACAACAGGCAAACATTTAATATGATGTGGTTATTAATTTACCTTTAATTTAATTTTAATGTAATTTTTCAGAAATGTTTGCTTCTCATAAAGTTGTCTTATTTTCCTTTGCAGAGACCAGTACAATATCTATCTTCAAAATGGTCCAGACAGAATTGGAAGAAAATACAATAAAGCCCTTTATTTTCAGTACACAGATGGAACCTTTACTGCACTTATAGACAAGCCAGTTTGGCTAGGGTTTTTAGGTCCTATTATCAAAGCTGAAACTGGAGATAAAGTTTATATACATTTAAAAAACTTTGCCTCTAGACCTTATACTTTTCATGCCCATGGAATAACCTACTACAAAGAGCATGAAGGTAAGTTAAGCACATGATGCAGCTGGAATTTCCTCTTACTTTTTAGTACTTAAGTATCTCTCTGTATTATTCACTTCCCTGTCACTGGTACATAATACCCTACACCCACAACTTAAAAGAGGAGAAGTTTATTTTGGCTCACGATTTCAGTGGGTTTGGTTCATGGTCCTCTGACTTCAAGGCTGAAACCACAGGGTGAAAGAACATCATGGAAGAAAACTGCTCAACTTGCGGTGACCAGAAAACAGAGAGAAAAGGCAGAAGCCAGAGATAATATATCCTTCAGATCACATCCACAATGACTAACCTCTTCCTACAAGGTTCTGCCTCTTTAGAGCACGTTCAATTATTAACTCATCAATAGATTCATCCAATGATAACTGTTGTTCTCCCATGAGCCAATCACCTTCCAAAAACCCCAACTCTGGACACATAAGACTTTTGGAAGGTATTTTAGATCGAATCCTAAGTCTTTTGGAAAAGACTTGTACTTATGTTATTTTAATTCTACACCATTTCATCAAACAGTGCTTTGGTTCATCATTACAATGCAGTGTTTCTCCTGGTTGTGTAAGTTTGTGTAGTGTGAATGTCATAGATTTCTGGGTGGGCTCAGATACTGAAGGTCAGTGAGAGTTGCAGCCTCTTTCAATGTGTAATTCTTTTCTAGTCAAATAATTAGAATAAGAGAAAATAGACAATGTAGCTTATTCTACAAGAGGTGAAGCTCCAGATGGACAAAAAAGGACTCTCTTACCCCTGATATGGGTCTTGTCTTATCCCTGAAGTTTCTGCAAATGTTTATATTGTAGCTGCTGTCACCTTCATGCTGATTCTGGATAAATTCTGTCCCAGTTTAGGTGGCATGAGTATTCTCATACATTAGCCAAATGTTACATGCAGCTGAGTGACTCCAGTGTCAGAATTGAGACACAATTAATTGAAGAGTCTTTGGAATATCAGACTTAGCAGTTATAAAAAATGTTGCATGTTGGGCATGGTGGCATATTCCTGTAATCCCAGGATCTAGGAGGCTGAGACAGGAGGACCATAAGTTCAAAGCTATCTTAGGCAACTTAATGATTGAGTGAGATCTTGTTTCAAAGTACAAAATAAAAAAATAGACTGACAAGGATGAGATTTGATACCTGTGACCTCATTTACAGAACAGGCTGAGTGTTTTTTGTTCAAAATGTTTGAAACCAGAAGTGTTTTGAGTTTCAAATTTTCCTCAGATTTTTAGACTGGTGCATATAATAAGACATCCTGGCAATGGGATCCAAGTCTAAATAAAAGATTCATTCATGTTTTATATATCTCTTATACCCATAGACTAAAGATAATTTGAATACATACATTCGATAATTTGGGGCATGAAACAAAGTTTCAGGGTATGAAATTTTCATGTTGATCCTCAAACTTTGGATTTTGGAGCAGTTTGGATTTCAAATGTTTGGATTGGGGATGGTCAATCTATGCTTGATGATGACATCCAAAGAGGTGGTTCTCATTGTGGTTAAGAGCAAGGATTTTTAATTAATAGGCTAATGTTGAGTCTCGGTGTATTAGTTAGGGTTCTTTAGAAGAACAGAATCAATAGAAAATATATGTATAATTACACAAAGGGATTTATTAGATAAACTTACAGGATCAGAGGCAAGAGAATTGACAATGGCCATCAATGTGCTGGAGAGCTAGGAGATCAAGCAGCTGCTCAACCCAAGAAGATGGGACGACAAGAGATACCAAGGATGCAACACCAGTCCAAGGTCAAAGGTCTGAAACTCACTGGAGAGCTGCGGGTGCAAGTCTGTACTGCCTTCTAGTACAGACTTGTACCAGTAAAGTTGCAGTAGTAAAGAAATGAGACTTGGAGACCGAAGACCACAGGTGACAGCTGTGAAAGATGCACTTGCTCAAGAAGACTGGACCTTTTCAAAACAGGCACACTTCCTTCTTCCTTGCCTGTTTATTCCATCCAGGGAGCAAATCTATTCATTGGAATGGCTCTTCCCCTTCTGTTTGCTTGCCTACACGTCAGTTACCTGCCAACACACCTAACACGGTGCTTTACTAATCCGCGAGGCATTTCTTACTCCAGGCAAACTGATATATCACAATTAATGGCCACACCCGGCTTCACGTTTTAATGGAGAGGTGACATTTACCAAGATACTGAAATCACGGTTTAGGTTTTTGGGATATAAAGAAGGAGCAATGAAAGTACATAATAAGGCAACCCACTCGGGACCCCTTCCGTCTCTCTCTCTATTAGACAGGAACTTTCTTTCTCTCAATCAATATTTCTGCTCTTAAAAAAAGGTACAAGATAATAGCTTAGTAAACATCAGCTATTATCATAAAAATCAAGATCTTGCTACAGTTCATTGAAATTATAAGGGTCAACTCTGAAAATTAATAGAAAAGTAGATTTGATTATTAGTTTTTTTAAAAAAAAGAGGAATTATTTTAGAAGTTAAATGTTTACAGTAACTTTTTTCTGTTTGTTTTTCTAAACAAAACAATTATATTAATAGCATAAATGACTAGTTGTCATCCTTTTCTATTTTACAGTTTCATGGTACATTAGAAAATTGGCATTCATTTCAAATTATAACAATGATTTTGTCCTCTTCCTCCTCTTCCTCCCCCTCCTTTGAACTGGGGATTGGGTCTAGGGCCTTTATGAGCTATATCCCCAGCACATTTTTATGCTTTAGTTTTGAGACAAGGCCTCACTGAGTTGCCAGAGTGGTCTCCAATGTACAATCCTTTTGCTTCAGTCTCCCAGATGCTGGGATTGCAATCATGCACCACCACACTTGCCATTTGTGTGTTTCTTAAAACAAAGCAATGGAAAAAAGTGCTCCAAATTTTTTAGAGATATATACTTAAGTATTTATGGATATAATATTATTTTTTAAATTGTTTTTAAAATAATTCAGCACTGCTGGAGATAAGTATGAGTGGGGTTATGGAGAAACCAAGACTGGCTGTGAGTTTATCATGGTTGAACTAGGTTTGAATGGTACATGGAAGGTTCAACAAATTTGAAGGTGTATGGAGGTCCATTGCAACTCCTGCATTTGAAAATTTCCAAAATTCAAGAAAAAATTTCTGAACTTCCACTGATACTCTACAGGCAAAAGCTGATATTATATAAGAAGTTTCAAATTATAAGAAAGGGAAGTCATTTTGCTTGGCCTTTTATACCATTATGGTCCAAGGAACAAGCTGCCCTTTATATTGCAAAGCAATATTCACTGTCTTCCCCATGTATTTATTATCGCTCTCTGAAGACTCAATCTGTGTCAAGTATCTACATCCCTTGATCTCTCATTTCTCTGCGTTCCATTAGGACATCACTGCATCCACAAAGGGCACCTATTAAATACCGAAAGTTTGCTGAAAGAATTGATGGGGTACCTATTCCCTGTGTTAAGTTTTTAAAAATTCACTTTGTAACTCCGTTGCATTCTCTTTTCTAGGGGCCATCTACCCTGATAAAACCACGGATTTTCATAAGGCAGATGACAAAGTGCTTCCAGGAAAGCTGTATACATACATGTTGGATGCCGACTATCAACAGAGTCCTCGTGAGGGAGACAGCAACTGTGTGACTCGGATTTACCATTCCCACATTGATGCTCCAAAAGATATTGCTTCAGGACTCATCGGACCTTTAATAATCTGTAAAAAAGGTACACTTTCTCACTATTGCTCAAAAGACCCAATGTCCCTACAGGACAGGATGGTTTGTTTTTAAAATACAACAAATCCTTTTGTGTTGACATTGAGTAAGGGAGAGAGAAGATGAATCTAGAAAAAATGAAGACAAGTGCAATTATGATTAGGAGGTGGAGGTGTCAGTGAAACACACCTCTGTATGGGAATGCCACCAAGGAAGCTAAGCTACAAGAAGGAAGGTCTTTTTGAAAAACAGGTCTTCACTATTTAACTTCCAACAGTGGCATTGAAGAGACAAATGACTTTACTACATGTGAGGACTCTATACGCAGCCCCCTCAAGGTGACAGAGCTGAATTATCTGCATTAGACTGGTAAATATGTTAACATAGAATTTATTGCTACAGTCATGAAAAAGGCAACATAGCTCAAGAGCCTGAAATATAATTCTTACTTGAATCATAATTAGTTACCTGAAAAGATTTGTTGGGTCTAAGCTTCTAGCTATATGTGCTAGAAAATATGGGCAGAGCTTTGAAAGCCAGTCTTCCCATTGGCCAAGAAGCATCTAATAGTTACATGATCCAGGAATATGCTGATATAGTGTCTCCCAAGTACAGGATACTGAGCATGAAATTCCCTAACTTTTCCCAAGTCTATAAAACAGGAGGGGCTAGTCCAAATTTGTGGCTTCTTAGAAAAATAATTACTAAAAAAATTTTTTTTAATGTATAAATTACCTGAAAACATAAGTCAAAGCATACACTAAAAATCTAGATCTTCTAAACTAGAGATTTTCTCTTCAGGTTCTCTAGATTCAGAAAAAGAAAAAAATATTGATCAAGAATTTGTGGTAATGTTTTCTGTGGTGGATGAAAATCTCAGCTGGTACCTAGAAGACAACATTGACACCTACTGCTCTGACCCAGAGAAAGTTGACAAGGAAAACGAAGACTTCCAGGAGAGTAACAGGATGTACTGTAAGACTAGAAGACACACTGACTCCAATTTTTTAATTAATTAATTCTGCTGTGTTTATTCCCTTACAAACTAAGCCCAATAACAAAGTATATGGGACATGTAATTTGGGATCCACCTGAACAGGTCAAAATTCAAACACTAAACTGGTAAAGCTACACAACAAACTTGTTCCCAAACTGATTAAAGCTAAAATATCATCACCTATAATACATATATAGGTTACATTTATGTATTTATCCTCCAAACTAATTTTAACAATTATGTGAGGCAACCAGTTAAGATTATTAAACTAAATGCTTAAAATTATATTGTAAAATATCTAACCATATTTAAGAAAATATAGTATTTAAGAACCACTAGTTCTAAAAAATATTCCTTTTAGTACTACATTACCCTCACCAGTTCCCCAACTTGATATCATTCTTTTTGTAATTTAGTTCACTTTATATCTTCTAGAAATGTCTTCTTTGTAGACTAAATTTTTTTAAAAATTCTGAGACACAAAATAATGAACTTAGTGAATTTATCTCTCAGCATTTGCAGGAGTAAAACATTTCAATGAAAAGCCAATAAGTGTAGTTTATGCTTGTGTTTAAATTCTTCAAAATAATCTTTAATGCTGGGTATGATGACACACACCTGGAATCCCAGCTACTCAGATGGAGGCAGGAAGATCACAAGTCCAAAGCCAACGTGGGCAACAAAATTTTTAAAAGGGCTTGGGATGTAGCTCAGTCATAGAGCACTTGCTTAGAATGCACAAGTCCTGGGTACAATCTCCAGTCCTGCAAAATAAATAAATATAAATAAATAAACAAACAAACAAACAAACAGTATTTACTCAGAAACTAGAAAACAAAAACAACTGCACTACTGAAGTAGAAAAACTAATTAACAAATACACATTTTTCATTTTCAGTTATTGCTTATATCTATCTGACTGAAGAGTCTGCCTTCCATCTCACCTTTGTTACATGCTAACAGAAATAGACACTAGGAAAAGACCTCTAGTCTGAGTTGGCTGGTGTTGGCACCAAAGTCACTTCTGTGCATTCATAGTCCTTCCCCAAAATGATTCCCGCTCAGGAAATTGCTTGACCCACCTAGTTTGAACATTGACTTTAAGCAGGTCAGACTGCTTCTTGGCTTTTAGGTTTTCATGGTTCTGATCCTTGGTGTTGCCACCCTTCCTTTACAATTCTTTGTCTTTTTTTCCTCCTTACTATCTCTTCCAACTTTGTCTTCCAATCTTACAAAGGTCTTTTTTATTGCAAGAGAAATTCATATTAGAAAATTGGTAAAGTTCTGAGCAGCAACAAGAGGAAATCTAAACCATCTGTTCTACCCTAGCAAGATGAATACCAACCAACCAATGACTAAATAACCTTCAGTCTTCTCTCCATGTATGCATGTCTTGTGTCTATGCATGCGCATATGTACATTTCTGCATTTACAAACACATATCCCTGTAACCAACATGCATAGTTTATAGCTATGAGGGCATATAGATTTCATCTCCAGAGCTATGCTCATCTGCTAATATGGTATTGATAAGAACCTTCAGCCTGAATTCAGATTCAAAATGAAAGAGTTCTGACTGACGTGAGTATGGAAAAGGGTAATGACTGAGTGTGTCAGGTATTTTTCATCTCAAATTGATTCTGTTGATTCTACTTCTGTAGAAGTAACTATCAGTCTCCTGGGCACCACTCTATTGGTCACACATTCTGCCTTTGACTTACAGCTGTGAATGGATACGCCTTTGGAAGTCTTCCAGGGCTCTCCATGTGTGCAGAAGACAGAGTGAAATGGTATCTTTTTGGCATGGGTAATGAAGTTGATGTGCACGCAGCTTTCTTTCATGGACAAGCATTGACTAACAAGAACTACCGTACTGATACAATCAGTCTGTTTCCTGCTACTCTTTTTGATGCTTTTATGGTGGCCCAGAACCCTGGAGTGTGGATGCTTAGCTGTCAGAATCTAAACCATCTGAAAGGTAGGACATCTTTACCTGAACTTAGATGCTGGCTGAAAAAAAGAATTGTGTCATGGCAACTATACTAGTGGGGTGATTATTTGGAATCAGAATATCAAAGCAAAGTATCTTTGGAATAATCTGAATTTTGAATTTGGATCTCAGATTTAATCCCATAATGTGTGTACCAGAAGAAAAGATTAAAAGACTGAAATGTTAATAAAGTAATGAGATCTAAACAAGTATTCATTTCTAGAAAAGGATAATTGATCATGCTCTGAAAGTGTAGCATTGTACACAGATTGTTTCTTAGCTTTGTAAAATTTACAATATTATAAAAATCAGATTTGTAGATTGTGTTGGAGAGTAGCTTGTTTTTCACTTTGCTCTGTTAATATCTGGCTACTTCATGCCTTAACATGATAAATTCTTCTTCTGACTCCTTAATATAAGATTATAAAAACATTTCTTTGTTCTTAAAAAATATTGACCCTGTGAGGAAATCAGTCTTAACCCAGGACTTTGGATGTGTTACTTTGATCTACAGGCATGATTGCATTGATCAAATATGGCCTGGGTCAGAGAAGCCCAGTATAGTAGGTCCACAGCCACCTTGTGAAAGAGAAAGATAATCACGTTTGTGCTCCTCCACCTCACACCACACTTTAAAATGTGTCAAAGCCTCTATTCATTTATCTACAAATTTGTCTTTTTTTTTTTTTTTTTTACATCAAAAGAGCTCCTGGGTGAAACCTCATGGAAACTGGTACCACATTGTGAAAATACATATACTGAATGTCTCTTGAAGATATATATAGTTTTAACAACTTGAATTGTCCATTGGTAATTTATTTTCAGCGATTCACCCTACTCTACTGTATTGTCCCTATTTCTTCAGTTTTCATGCATCATCCCATCAGCAGTGTTTCTAGGGCAACAGGGAAGAGACACACCAGTTTTGTTAACCAGTGCCCCTTCTGTGTCGTTGCAGCTGGTCTGCAGGCCTTTTTCCAGGTTCAGGACTGTAAGAAGTCCTCATCAAACAATGACATCCTGGGGGGAAGGGTTAGACACTACTACATTGCTGCCGAGGAAATCATCTGGAACTATGCTCCCTCTGGTACAGACATTTTCACCGGTGAAAACTTAATTGCTCCTGAAAGGTAATTCGCCCCAAAAGACTATTATTTCAAAATATTGCCTCTTCCAGAAAAACATAAAATGCTGAATCCACAACTGAAATTTCAGTTGGTTTCTGATACTGAATAACTGCTCTGTTGAATTTTGTTTAAGGTGCTTCATATACTAGTCTGAGCTTGAGCACTTGACTTCTGAGTCTACGAGAAACATAGGCGTTCAAATGTTATCAAATGCTCAACAAAGTCTTAAGAAAAGATGGATTAAAATTAGAAATCGATTCATTTGTTTTCATTTCTGAAAACATAGCCTTATGTAGTATAGCAGCGTTGAGTACATTCACAAAACATACAAGCAACATCACCTCCATTTCTAGAACTTTTTCATCATCCCAAATAAGAACTCTATTCATTTACTCCACATTTAGCCCTTCTTGTACCCCTCGATAAGCTCTGTTCTACTTTTTGACTTACAAATTTGCCTACTTTAAATAATTAATAGAAGTGGAATAATACAGTATTTGCCCTTTTGTGAGTGGTTTATTTCATGTAGCACATTTTTAAGGTTCATCCTGTAAGAAATGATCTCACTTGTCCAGACCAAAAAAAGAAATTGGACTCCAGAGATAGCAAAGGTGAAGTTTTTAATCTAAACTCTTGCAAGAGTGGCATTTACACAGACACAGGCACCCTCCAGGTGAGAAGCTGTGTGATTTTATTCCTGACTCACAAGAGCTCCTTCCCCATCTCCCATGGCCCGGGATGAGGGTTCACAGTCTACCCTGGGCAATCTGTTTCATCTCACACTTCCTCTCCCCTTTTCTTCTTATCCCTTTTCCCTCTATTTCTCCATACTTACTCTTAGCCTGTTGGCTTCCCAGGATTTGAGAAGACTCTTATCTCTGGAGGAAGTTTTTGTACAGCCTCCATGTCCTTATGAACCAGTCAACAGAGCTAAGTCTAAGAATAAGGGCTTATTAGAGTGGTTAATGAAATATGGGCCAATTATAAATATTTTACCTCTGACAACCCATGTTGTGGCACATATCAGACTTTCATTCCTCTCTAAAGCTGGACAATATTTCACCTATGTATATACTACGTTTTATGTGTATGTTAATGGACATTTGCTTTGCTTCCACCCTTTTGCTCTTGTGAATAATGCTGCTGTGAACACTGGTATCTAAATATTTGTTCTGTTCTCTGCTTTTAATTTTAGCCTCAGGTTACACTAACATCCAGTGTACTCCTAAAGCTGTATCTCCAACCTAGAAGGGTTTTCTAAATGTCCAGTTTGTATTTCAAATTTCTTGGGGATAACTCCACTTGGTTGAGGCCTGTCCAACCTGTCATATCTAAGTCTGAATCCACTATTCCCATGCAAAACTGAGTTTCTTCCTCTCTCAGTGAACAGAATAACCTATCTATTCATGTGTCTGTCTAAATATCCAAGCCCGAAACCTGAGCACCGTTCTTGATTCCCTCTTCCTTCCTCATCAAGTATTGCCTCGTTATATCCTGATATCTCTGAACACGTGTATTTCTATCCTGTTTGCCAGTAGCTCTGAAGCCATTAGCATCTTTCACTGAAATTATGAAAGCAGGTTTCTGATTGGTCTTTCTCCTGCAGATTTGCATTTTCCAAAATATTCGCCAACGTGTAATCCTACACCACTAATCCAGAATGCCTAAAATTTTTATTTATTGGCCCGGAATGGAGCATCAAAATTATCTAAGTCCTGCTGCCACCCACTTCTCTCCAATCCTCATTCACTCCTCTGTGGGGCGGGCATGACAAGCTTCTGCCGTGTTTTCTACAGCATGCCATGTTTGCTCTCTCCACTGAGACTTTTCATAGGCTGTTTCCTATTTGTAATCACCCACTGCATCCTCTCAATCATCTTGCAAACTCTACTTTTCCCTTTGATAGTTTTTAAAAATACTCCTTCTAGAGAGCGTCTGTAGCTCAGGCCTTTCCCATCACTTCCCCCTGGAGAAGTCTCCATCACATCCTATACTTGTTATGTTTAATTACACTGATTGGTTCATAGTCTGTCTCCTCTGGCAGAGGTAAGGTCCATGTAATGAGGAGGAATCCAGACTGCTTATGGCATCAACAAATGCCAGGGACCCTAGCCAAACAGAAAGCATTCAACACGTTGTCAAATGAAAGAAGAAATGAACATGGTGATTTTGTATAAGCCAAATATCTTTCTGAAATTTAATTTTTTGTAAGATGGGGAAAATAATACCAAATTTGTTGCACTGTTGAGTGAATTTTAGTAAGTAAGAAAGTTCTTTAAAAAAGAAACCCCTTGAGTCTCTGGTTGGTGCTATTACACAACAGTATTTTCAAACATTTTGCAGTTGGATAAAAAGGCTGTATTATAGAAAAATCTATCAACTGTCAGGGGTTGATATGGGCCCTCTTAAAAGTTTTTCACTTCACTTGCAAAAATGAAACCTCCGTGATTCTCTCCTATACAGAGCATCCAGCTAACTATGACCAGGCTTGTCTGACCCTCCTCAAGCAACTAGTACATATAGCTTGGTTTGTTTTGTTTTTTGATGTTTTTTATTTGTTTGTTTGTTTGTTTGTTTGTTTTGAGACAGGGTATCACTATGCAGTCAGGCTGGCCTTGAGCTCACTTTGTAGCCCAGGCTGGTCTCAAATTTGCAATGATCCTCCTGCCTCAGCCCTCTGAGTGCTGACCTTACTGGTGTGTGCCACCACACCCGGCTAATTCAGATAGCTTTAAGCCTCAGGTGATAACTCATCTCTAAACACTGGCCAGAATTTTGCTTAACTAGCATCCTAAGTGAATCCTGCTTTGTGTTCTACTTCAACACCAGGCTCAATCCCTTTTTCTTTTGACAGTGACTCAGCAGTATTTTTTGAACAAGGTCCTACAAGAATTGGTGGTACTTACAAAAAGTTGGTTTATCGTGAATACACAGATGCCTCCTTCACAAATCGAAAGGCAAGAGGCCCTGATGAGGAACATCTTGGTATTCTGGGTGAGTCTGTGCCATCTGGGTGAGTCTGTGCCACATAGACATCACGGTAGTTCTTACTCTCCCTCAGGGACACCCCAACCCAGGATGAACAGAACTTTTGGGACCCGTGGCATAATTTCTGTGAAGAAATTAGGCATGTGGAGGATCAAATATCAATAAAAAGCAGAGGCTAACTACTTTTCTAAATGTGAATTACCAACAGCAAACCTTCATAGAAATCCATGCTAACTTCAGATGATTATATTTTTTACTTCAAAGAGATTAGAAGTGTGTGTGTGTGTGTGTGTGTGTGTGTGTATGAGAGAGACAGAGAGAGACTGGGAGACTTGGTTTAAATTGGTAACTAAGATGTTATAGCCCACTCTTAGCTAAAAGCACATTACAAATAAAATGGCGGAATATCTATGAGACCAGCTAGACTTGTCCTGGTGATATAGGGGAATGAGACTCCCAACCTACTATGTCTGCGAGTTCATGTTCTCTAAAACGGAAGAATGAATTTTAGGAACAATGGAGGTAAAGAGTAGAATTCATTTATTGAGAGAAAGCTTCTGTCTGAAGAGAGACAGAAGGGGGTCCTGAGTGGGTTGCCCAAGAATCTGTCTTTTCCAGGGACTTTTATAGAGCAAAATTATGAGATTAGATGGCTCAAAGGTGGGCAGAAGTGGGAATTTGCAAAGTGGGTATAAGGTGATACAGACCGAATCCTTAAGGATTATACTTAAGGGTGTGCTTGCATTTGTCTTGAGATCTGGCCCACAGGTGTGTGTCTTCTGTTTTGAAATCTGGCCCGCAGCAAGAGGTGTGTGTCTCCTCTACGGTCATCAGATATCTGGTCCTCTGTGCCAGCTTCTTCCAGGGCCTAGCCCTGTCTGACTTAAATATTTCTAACTGGCTCAGCTGCCGGTAACACTGGTGCCCTTTGAGGCTGCCCTCAGGAGAACCCAAGCACTCAAGCAGGAGAGCCGGGGGTGACATCCAGAATGCCTTTACTCTAGTTGTGTGGCTTTGAGAATTACTCAACTTTCTAGATCTGATCTCCTCTGTAAACTGGGAATAATACTTCCTACCTTATGAAATTATCATAAGGATTAAGTGAGTCACTATACATAAATACTCATAAGTACAGACAGGAAACTCTTGATAAACATCATTTTGCATATTACATAAAATATTTGTGTCTATATAACTATATTTTATTCTGTAATTGGAAATAATATTAATTCTAGTGTTGAAAAATCCGAAACATTGTCAACTCTTCACATCCAAGACAATGCAACTTCCCTGCTTTGAGTTGCCTTGGTTTACAGCACACTCTGACTCCTGACTCCTGGGAAAAATGGTGTACTTCTGGGCAAGGGAAGGCACAGTGAGCAGAGTACAGGCACTCCAGATGGTTTTTCTTAAGTGTATAAAGTTAGTTAATTGACTTTGACAAGAATGATAACCGATTTAATTAACCTGAAGTTGGAGCAAAAACTCCGCTGTCCAATCTTGTCAAGTCAGCTTAATAGTGGACTTTTTAAAAATTGAGTTTCCCAATTTGCAGTAAATAAGCACTTTCTTTCCAATGGTTCTTGGCAGAGGACACAAAGAAACTATGTGCTATGCACCAATGACAGATCCTACTTCTCTGTTTTTCTCTAGGCCCTGTCATATGGGCAGAGGTGGGAGACACCATCAAAGTCACCTTTCATAACAAAGGACCATATCCCCTCAGTATTGAACCCATTGGGGTGAGATTCACCAAGGACAATGAAGGCGTATACTATGTTCCACATTTCAGCTCCTCAAAAGGAAGTGAGTACAGAACTCTATAACTAATCGATACTGGTCAGGAGCCCACCGCCACTTGTAGCATCTGACAGGAATTCCTAAGGAAACTGCTCATACATCATTTTCATGCAGTATGCCAAAAAAGCTAATAAACCTCTTCTACCATTTCTAACTGGTTAATGGGATTTTATCCAGCTTTCCTCAAATGATTATTGACAATGCTAGTCAGAACTTAATTGGACTGTATCAACTATATTTCTGGAGTTACAATTTGCATAACTATAATTTTTAAAGTCTTTTAAGATTAGATGTTTATTTTAGATATTTGAAAAATATTCCAACTAAAGAAAAGAGTAACCAAAAGTATTAAACAACCACTATATTTTTGTATAATCCCTCCACTTTTGTCTGTGCATATATCATGCATATTTTAAGTATGGTTGAGATTATAGTATATAAATGCACTTATCACTACAGCTTCATAGTAGAGTTTGTTCTCTTAGCATATAGGCATTTATGATGCATTCTCGGGAGAGACGTGAGTAAGAGAGGGACACCAATCCCAGACAGGGTCTAGAGAAGGCTTCTGGGGAAATCACACCAATCTGATACAGGAACACAAGTAGGGTTCCATTCTAACTCATAACAAGAAATTCAGAAGTGGTTTCTCCTAGGCTGACCCGCACTACTTAGTTGTTCAAATGCCTGCATTAGAAGGTACACTTACTCTCCTCTGTGGCCTTTCTCACAGGTGTGCCTCCTTCAGCCTCCCATGTGACACCCAAGGAAAACTTTACCTACGAATGGACTGTCCCCCAAGGAGTGGGACCCACTTCTGCTGATCCTGTGTGCCTACCTGGGATGTATTACTCTGCTGTGGATCCCACCAAAGATATATTCACTGGGCTTATTGGGCCAATGAAAATATGCAAGAAAGGGAGTTTGCATGAAAATGGAAGACAGGTAAATCCAATCAGGGAAAAATGAAAATGATTTGTCAATCTCTTTGAATTATCATAAAGAAACTCCCAGGGTTTTGAGGCAATGAGGGTGTTACATACAATTTTTGTTTTCAGTTTTTCTCAGGTCTGTATTGTGCAAAGGTTTTCATGGTTAACATGATTGTTCCTAGATGGGTTGGAAGTGAAATTATCAGTAGGATCGATGATTCTTTTAATAAAAAAAAAATTAGCTTATGGCCTTTTGACCTAGAAACAGAATCAGCATTATAACTTCATTGTTGTTTTTAATCTCTAAAACATTTTATTATGTGCCTTTAAAAGATAAGAACTCTTTTTAAATGCCCACATTTCAATTGTCACATCTTAATCACATACATAACCCCTTAATAATGTCAAGTATCCAATCAGTGCTCATATTTCCCTGATTGTCTTATAATTGCTTTGCGTTATTTTAATCAGTATCCAAATAATTACGCACATTATATTTGACATGTTTGTGAAGATTATTTTCTTGCAATTTTTCTCTTGCAAGAATCATTTGTCCTGGCTTCCATGTCTAGATTCTACTTATTTCATCCTTGTGGTGATTTTTGACCTGTTTCTGTGTTGCCCTTTCTATTTCCCATAAGTCACTGGCTAGAATCAAAGATTTGATCAGATTCAGATTAGGTTCTTTTCTTGAAAAACTACTTCAGTTGTGATCCTGTAATTCTACTCAGAATGCATAATGAATAGTTGTTTTTCAGTTGGAGATGTTAGCTATCACTGATGACCATTTCCTAGATTCGTTAAACTAATTAAAGTTATTTAATTGTAGCATTCTGATTCCATCCTTGTTTGCTAGCCCGAATTCTTCAATAAACAGAAATTTCCTTTAATGAGTTATGTGGTTACCCTGCATAATGAGCTATGTGGTTACCCTGAAGTATGTTATACAGGAAGGAAATGACAAATACTTGATCTCTTCCCTGTTTTTTCAAGTTTCAAACTAATAGCTCTCCTCTAGCATACTTCAGAGCTTCTTGATAATTTCTTTTCTTTTTACACATCATTGTGTATTGTCAGATTTGAGGGTGTTCACTATTCTGAGCTAGATAGTTGCTCTTTATTTCTAGCTTATTATGAATGTTTATTTAAGGAACATTTCATTTGAACTGCTCAAAAAACGTCCTGTACTAGGCACAAAATTCATTAGTAAGACAAATCATTTTCCTATTCTAGTAGGATTTATATCCTAGTATTTGTGGAGGGGCATAGGAGGAAACAGGAAGTAGGTGATAAATACACACACAAAATAAAAATAACTTCAGAAAATGACAAGTGTTTTAAATACAGAATAATGGGAGAGTGAACAAAAATCCTGAGAAGGCAGAAATAATATCTGAGGTGAGATCTGAATTTGCAGAAGGCAGCTTTGTAGACATCTCAGGGAAAACAAGGGAACAGCCTGTGTCAGAATGTCACATTTTATAAAAGCTACTTTTAGGTAATATTTTTAATGTGGGCTCTTGGAGAATTTCTGCCTCTAAAATTCACAAAATTTACCAGGGCATTTTTAGGCATAGGTCTCTATTATGAATTTTCTCCTGTTTTTAGTGAAGCTTTGAAATTGGAAAACTAGATTTTTCTTTATGGTCGTGAACATTTGACTACTACCTCTTAGGACTGTGTCTTCCCTTTCATCACGTATCTTTCTAAAGTTACACATACACACTTTTCATCTTTAAATTTTTCATCTGATTTGTGGGACTCTCTTTAGATCTCCATCATTAATTCAGTTCTCTGTAGGATCTAACCTTCAGGTCTCTGCTTTAGTTGGATTTTTTCACTTTGATAATCTTGCTTTTCCTCTGAAAAAAATGATCTAACTTCTGTTCTTTAGTGAGAAGACATATAATACTTTCTAACGATTTTTCATATGTTCTTATTCCTTAGACGAATTGGCTTTTTCTGAATGACTGAATTATCTCATAGGCCAGACAAAATTTCTGATTATTACTATTATTATTATTACTATTATTTTAACCAGGGATTTGGGGGACAGAGTGAGAATTTTGTCCAGCTGCCTGGAGAGTGTGTGAATCTATTCTAGTTTATTGGCAGGTTATTTCTGTGCTTAAAATAATCAGTCCCTCAAACTGCTGCTTCCACTCTGCTCTGCCTTGCAGGAAATTTTAGTTTCCTGAATGTGAATGGCATCTTTCCTATTTCCAGGACATACACAAATTTCCCTCACTTTAATAATTTTTAGTGATTTCAATTGGAATGCACAGTGGGGCAGGAAAAGAGAAAATACAAAGTTTTCAGATGCAGAGAAAGACTCAGCTGTCATGCTGAATCCAAATCCACTCAACAGATACTAATGTGAGCTTGGGTGGACAACTGGACTATTTCATAAGCCTAGTTTACAAAGAGGAGAAGAATCTTCTGTTCTCATTCCTCCTCCTGCAGGTCTGTGTATAACATGTAAGTCTTCTGTTTTACTCACCCTGTCTTCACCTCATTGCTGTCTTGATTTGCAGAAAGATGTGGACAAGGAGTTCTATTTGTTTCCTACAGTATTTGATGAGAATGAGAGCTTACTCCTGGATGATAATATTAGAATGTTTACAACTGCACCTGATCAAGTGGATAAGGAAAATCCAGACTTTCAGGAATCTAACAAGATGCACTGTAAGTACTTCACCTTTCCTGATAAATACAACAACTAATCTGTCAAGTTATTTCAGTACTGCATATGTAATACTTTTAATTAAACCAGAATGCAAATAGCTTTGCTTACTGGTTAATTTTTAATGTACGATTAAATACAGTAATGCTGAGACTGATGTCATTGACTATTTAACATGTCAGTCAATTATCCATCATTTCACTTAACCCAAAGTAATAAGACATACAACACATACCAATTAGGTGAATGATCCCAGGGAGCAGCCTCAACATCTGTAGGGACTTGTTAGAAATGTAGATTCTTGGGCTGGGCTCTGACCTACTAAATCAGAAACTTGGATGATTGTTCCCAGAAATTTGTCTAACAAAACCTCTAGGTGATTCTGACTTATGCCCAAGTTTGAGAACTTCTGGGTTGGACACTGCCCTCACTGATGGCTAAGTAATGACAAGTACATTTTATTATTCAACGTATAGAAGGACATGATCTCTGCTCTCCTGATTCTCACCCATGACTGCGTATCAAAAACACTTGGGAGCATTTAAAAACTACCAGTGCCCAAGACAAGCCCAGAGACTTTTATTTAATTGAAGCCTAGAGTCAGATTTATTTTTTCTCTCGGTGTATTTCTAAAATGTGGTTACAGTTTAGAAACTGAGCTTATTGTTCAAAAGGCCCACACCGCTAATGGACAATGGTAAAAATTATTCCAACTAAAAGACAAAAAAAAAAAAAATCAAACGAGCTACAAACTGATGCTGTTTTGTTTTATTTTCTTTTTTTCTTTTTAAAGAGGGTAAAATTAAACAGAACAAAACAGATCATAAGATAACAATGTAAGAGACAGATTTCAAAGCAAGACAACCGGAGAACTTCACTGTCTATCATATTGTCTCTTGCTTTCTTCCAAATAGTTGTCCATATCTTCACATACAATGAATTCATATAAAACAAAATGGTATTAAACTGATCAGAACAGGGTGATGAAGGCATTTTAGGTTTTCAAGACCAGATAATAAGGAAGTCAACAATGTCTGCCATAATGTCTCTCACTCTCTTCAAAATAGCTGTCCATACCTTCATGTATGTTGAAATTAAACAAAACAAAACAGACTAAAATCACTCTGACCAAAGAATAATAGTATTGCTGGATTTCACATCATGATGCTACAGCATCAGCACTGGGTACCTTAGTGTCTCTTTTTCTTCAAAGTAGCTGTTCATTTCATCATGCATTGTATTATCAATTCTCATAAAATTTTTAGAAGTTCTACACGTGCATGAGTCTCTACATGTATACCTATCTTTTCTGTATTAGAGGGAAAAAAACAAAACAAAAAAATTCCTAGAAAAACACAAACGAAAAAGACATATAAACTACAAGAGCAAAGAGCCCAGAACACTGACAGTATAGGCCTTCAAAACAAGGTGGTATGAGCATAACTAGGGTTGTTATTTTACATAATGATCTTCAAGAGTTCCTCAGATCACTATACAATAATATGCACAATTGTTCCAATACTATGAATGTTAACTATTTTGTTCCAAGAACTTAGAGTTTGTAGTGCAATCATCTTAGCTATCCTAAGTGTGTTTATATACTTTTAGACATTTTTTATTTTCCCTTCCTTTTACTTTTTCCTCATTTTCCCTTAGATATTATTTTTTCCCCTTTAAGCAGATTCTTATCCTTTCACTGTAATTATTGAGTTTTTTGTATCTTCTGTACTCTTACCATTTCTTACACTAGGGAGACTATATGGTATTTACACATGTGATTTATTTCACTTATGAGTATGGATTCAAGTTGGATCCATTTACTTATAAATATCTCAATGTGATCATTCTTTATAGCTGAGTAGTACTCCATTGTGTAAAAGTACCACGATTTTTTTTATCCATTCCTCTGTTGATGGGCACTTAGGTTGTTTCCAAGATCTGGCTATTACAAATTGTGCTGCTATAAACATGGGTGCGCATATATCACTGTGGTATGATGTTTTCAGTTCTTCTGGGAATATACCCAGGAGTGGGATAGCTGGGTCAAATGGGACTTCCAATCCCAGCTTTTTTAGGACTCTCCAGACTGATCTCCACAGTGGTTGCACTAGTTTACACTCCTACCAACAGTGCAGAGGAGTTCCTATTTCCCCATAGCCTTTCCAGTATTTGTTGTTGGTAGTTTTCTTTATCCTGGCCATTCTTTCTGAGTGAGATAGAACCTCAGTGTGGTTTTAATTTGTGTTTCTCTAATGACCAATGATGCTGAACGTTTTTTTCACGTATTTATTTGCCATTCATGTTTCTTCATCTGAGAACTGTGTGCTCATCTCAGATGCCCATTTTTGGAATGGATCTTTGAATTTTGGGGATCTGATTTTTTAAAATTCTTTATATATTCTAGACAGAAGTCCTTTGTCTGAGGGACTGTTCACTAAGATTTTTTCCCAATTTGTGGGTTTTCTTTTGGCTATCCTGGAGATTTCTTTCGACGTGCAAAAACTCTTTCATAAGACACAATCCTTTATGGATTCTGTGGAGTATTTTGCATGAGGTTTGATTCTTGTTAATGAATGTTCTACCTACCCCTATGTCTTCAAAATTCCTACCTACTTTGTCTTCCAACAAGTTTAGTATAACTTCAAGTGAGGGATTGTGATGCCTCCTGCCTTGCCTTTGTTGCTTAGAATTGCCTTGCTATTTGAGGTCTCTTCTGGTTCCAGATGAATTTTAGATGATTTCTCTAGATCTGTGAGGTATGCTAGTGGAATTTTGATTGGGATTGCTTTAAATCTGTATAACAATTTTGGGAGAATGGCCATTTTCACAATGTTTGTTCTTCCTATCCATGAACAAGGGATATCTTTCCATTTTCTGAGGTTCTCTTCAATTTCTTTTTCAGGGTATTATAATTTTCCCTGAATAGGTCTTTTGCTTCTTTTGTTAGATTAATTCCTAAGTATTTCATTTTGTTGGATACTATTGTAAAGGCTGTGGCTTTTCTTATTTCTCTCTCAGTGGTTTTGTTGTTAGTGTATAGGAATACTCTTGATTTCTGAGAGTTGACTTTGTATCCAGCTAACATTACTGAATTTATTTATTGTACCAAGGAGTCTTTTAATGGAGTTTTGAGGGCCTTCTATGTAGAGTACCATGTCATCTCCAAATAATGATAATTTAACTTCTTCTTCCTATGCTTACTCCTTTTATTTTTCTCTCTTATCTAATTGCTCTGGCTAGTATTTCCAGCACTATATTGAATAGGAGTGGTGATAATGGACATCCTTGCTTGTTCCTGATTTTAGGGTAAAGGCTTTCAGTTTTTGGCCATTTAATATGATGCTGGCTGTTGGGTTGTCATAGATGGCTTTTATCATATTGAGGTAAAGACCATCTATTCCAATTTTCTATAAGGTTTTTTTTATCATGAATAAGTGTTGAACCTTATGAAAAGCTTTTTCTGCATCTATAGAAATGATCATGTGGTTCTTATTTTTGGCTCTATTGATATGGTGGATTACATTTATTGATTTGCATATGTTGAACCATCCCTGCATGCCTGGGATGAATCCCACTTGGTCATGGTGTATAATCTTCTTGATGATTTGCTGCATTCTGTTTGCCAAAATTTTATTGAGAATTTTTGCAACTATGTTCATTAGGGAGATTGGCCCATAGTTCTCTTTTTTGGTTGGGTCTTTCTCGGGTTTTGGTATTAGAGTAATGTTTGCTTCCACGAATAAGTTAGGGAGAATGGTTTCCCTTTCAAATTTCATTGAAGAGTTTGAGGAGTGTCAGCATTAAATCTTCTTTGAATTTCTTGTAGAATTCTGCAGTGAATCCATCTGGACCTGGGCTTTTCTTTGTTGGTAGGGATTTAATTACATTTTCAATTTTGTTCATTGAAATTGGGTTATTCAGCAGTTTTACATCTTCTTGACCCAGCTTTGGTAATTCATATGTTTCTAGGAATCTGTCCATTTCTTCTGTGTTATCAAACCTATGGGAGTAGAGGTTTTCAAAATAGGTATTGATGATCTTCTGTATTTCCACAGGATCTGTAATGATTTCACCTTTTTCATTCCTTATTGCGTGAATTTGAGTCTTTTCTTTCCTGTTTTAAATAAGGTTGGCTAAAGGCCCTGATGCTGTTTAGTATCAGAGTTTTTTACTTTTTTCTTTTTTAGCTTGCCAAATTCTAGACACACTACCCACAATCGTTAAAATACTTTTAGTTCTTCACTTTTCAATTTTGGAGGTATCAAGAATATTATCTGTTGGAAAGAATGAAAGAAATTTCCTGAGTATGCTTTTCCCTGTTATTTAAGATGAGTCAGAATTTTTCATCTAGAGTAAAAAACACAATCCCAGCCTATGATGTCCAGGAAAAGCTGTATTTATGGATTTAAGTGTTCACAAATACAACCACGGTCAGTGCTAAGAACAGCCAGAATCTTGTTCTAGCTGGAGAACAGTGAAGACTCCAGGATTCTGGGGCACTAGTGCAGGACTTCAGGGATCACACTGCCAGCTCTGCTCCCTGGAGCTGGGCAGGGGCTGCCTTGGGAGTGCTGGAGACAGCAGAAATACTGCTGGTGCATGAAAGTGGGGCAGGCTTGGATGAATCTTTTAAAACTTAAAATTGTTTTGGAAAGTCATGGAGGCTGTCATGCACTAGTACATTACATAAATCACTTTTAAATGTTATTCTCAATTTTTACAGCCATGAATGGATTCATGTATGGGAACCAGCCTGGTCTCACAATGTGCCAAGGAGATAAGGTTGTGTGGTATTTGTTCAGTGCTGGAAATGAGGCTGATTTACACGGGATATACTTTTCAGGAAACACGTATCTGTCAAGAGGAGAAACAAGAGACACAGCAAACCTCTTCCCTCAAACAAGGCTAAGTCTCTTCATGTACCCTGACACAGAAGGTATATTTCTTTAAAGCGAAGACAAGTCTCTGTTGGGTCTGTTGTGTGATTTTTATTGAACTGGGACATGTTGGGGTATGCACTCCAAGCTTCCCAAGTGCCTTCCTCCCTTTGAAAGGGCCAGTCTGGGTCACCATCAGTAGAGGTAAACACCGAATAGGTCTATTTTCTATTTATTGGAGGGTGAAGGACAGACAAGAGTGAGAAGAGCGGGTTGTAGTTGCCTCTGTTTCCACAGCTGAACCCTCAAGAAGATCCCTCTTCACAACTGCAGTTCTTTTAGTCAGATGAGAAAGACTAGAAAGAAAATGAGCCCATAGAGATTCTAAGTCTTTCATCATATCTCTGTAGCCTAGAGGATCTGTTAGCTTGTGGTCAGCTTGCAAGTGAAGATTTTATTCTAGAACTGTAGTCATGTAAAGTCAGATTCACCTACAGCCATGGCTCTGAATGAAGAAATCAAGGTAAAGCAAAGAGAAATAATTCCAATCAAAATATGAGAAGATGCTAATTTGTCTCAGGCTTTATTTATTTACTATGTGTCACTAAAACTTAAGACTGGCCATGTGTTGCCTTTTCATTCATTTGACAAATGTAAACAGAAAACTGAACAAGAGATAAAATGTCTCATGGACATACAAGACAGACAAGCAAATATTTTAAAATAAGTTCCAATATGTTAAGTGGTTATAAATGCATGGAGAAAAATAGGGCAGGGGAAGGGTTCAAGATTCTCTCAAGAGGTGATAATTAAAAAGAGATCCAAATAAAGGGAGAAAAGGAACTATGTGGACATTTGAGAAGTATTCCAGGGAGAGAAAACTCCAAGAGCAAAGGTCCTGAGAGAGCTGCACACTCGGCCTGTTTCAAAAAACAGTGCAGAGGTCTATGCGGCTGGAGAGAGGTGAGCAGTAGATGAGTGATCAGAGATACGGGTAGCCAGGTCATCTGCCATCATGATGAGGACTTTGGTACTGATTCTGGGTAAGGTGAGGAGCTGTAGAGAATGCTGAGCAAAAGAGTGGCTTTTTAAAAAAAATTTTTATTTTACCACTCCAGGGACTTTTGATGTTGAGTGCCTTACAACGGATCACTACAAGGGTGGCATGAAACAGAAATACACTGTGAACCAATGCAAGGACCTGTCTGAGAATTCTCCTCTCTACCTGGGAGAAAGGACCTATTATATTGCAGCAGTCGAGGTGGAATGGGATTATTCGCCACACAGGGAATGGGAAAAGGAGTTGCATCATTTACAGGAGCAAAAGTAATTCTCCAAACTCTAATTTCCAGCTGTGCAACTGAAATTTTAGATTTCCCTTTCAGAGAAGAGTTATGCTAACTTTTAGAAAATGAAACAGTTGTCTTTTAAGCAACAACAATAACAGCAGCAGCAGCAAAATGCTTCCCAGGAGGCTCTCCTTGTTCATTTTCGCTTTTCTTAATTTTCTCACAGGAAAACTTTCATTTCTCTCTTCTGATTCTTTGAAGTCACGCATCATGCTTTCCTTCCTATTGGATTGTTTCTGCACATTCCTGGCCCTTCCCTTGTCTCTGATTTTCAAACTTAACCAAAATTAAGGCCCAAATTTAAAGCTGACATATTATTTTCTTTCCCAACGAGTATTGGCTTATTTTTTTCCTCCAAAATTTTATTTATAACCTAATAATCAGTAATTTCACACCGCTAAAAACTTCCATATTGGAAATGTGTGACAGGAGAACAGCCGTTCTTTTCTTAAGCACTCGTAAGAAACTTTGGTTGAAAGCGATTAACAACAAGTACAGTGTGGAAAAGTAAAAAGTAAATTCAGTTTAAATACATGTAGGTAAAAGGCGGTCCCTGAAGCCTCAGAACCATCCATCCAGAGGAGCATCACCCTACACTTGCAGTGAGCTCTTTCATGCTTTACCCAGCACTCCCCTCTAGCAGGATCTCACTCACCTTGTACAGCCTCCTGACTGGGGGTGGGGACTTGGTCACACTTTGGGACAGCAGATCCGGGAAGCACAGCGCTGGTGACCTATAGTTGGGCAGTGTGACAGGTCAGTTTGATGATGGCAGCTGAATGCAGTCTGCAGGGTAAAGGGGTAAAAGCTTCCTTTGCTGATTGGAACATAATAGGTAAAAGGCTCCAGGAGCCATTAGGAGTCAATGAAAGCTTCAGGGAAGGTGAACGAGTGGAAAACCTACTTACTTCAGCGCCTATCAGTCAGAAATACTGCTGTAACCACAGAACAAGTCATTGATTAAAACTGCACTCATCCAATTTTAAAGGAAACTTAGAGATGCTCTGATTGACTGCCTCATCTTAGAGGCAAGGAAAATGAGGCCCCAACAGGCAACGACCAGCCAGGTCATCCTGGCAAATAGCACTCGGCCAGGACTCGGGTGGCTTCACTCAGACACTAGGCGCGTTTTCAACTACCCCTGTCTATTTCTAAAGTCTTTTTTTTTTTTCTTACTAGAGTAGAAAATGATTAAACAGTAACCATGGTTACTCTAAAAACAGTATTTTTATTCAAAATTTAAAACTTGAAATTTAACTTCCATTTTCATTAAAACAAATACTAACTTGATGTTTTTTTTTTTTTTAAGTGTTTCAAATGCGTTTTTGGACAAGGGAGAGTTTTATATAGGCTCAAAGTACAAGAAAGCTATGTATCGGCAATATACTGACAGCACGTTCACGGTGCAGGTGAAGAGAAAAGCTGCAGAAGAACACCTGGGAATTCTGGGTAGGTTAACAGCACCGCCTTTTCAGGTGTGGGGTGGCGGTAGCTGCAACAGTCAGCACCTCTCTGTGGGCTTGTTTTTATTCAAATAGAACTTTTAAAAAGCAGTTATTCAATAAATATGAGACGTTTAAACAGGCAATGGCGATCCTTATCTGTAATCCCAGCACTCTGGAGGCTGAGGCAAGAAGATTACAAATTTAAACCCAACCTGTGCAGTTTAGCATTTTGAGACTTTGTTTCAAAATTTAAAAATAAATAAATAAATAAAAAGGGCTGGAGACGTAGCTCAGTACAGAGGCCGGGAGTTAAATCTCAAGTACCACAAACCAAAAACAAAAAAACCCTATGTTTATTGAAGAAAATGGTTAAAAAATATATTACTTATCTCTGTCAGTTATGAAATCATGTTTGGTGTTTATCAAATTGATTCTTGTAGGGTTGTTTTTTTTTTTTTTTTAAGTTCCAGGAAACTACTTCTTAGTAAATTTCTTGATCAAATTCTCCCAGTATCTCATTCCACCAAAATAACAACAAAAAATGGACAGATATTTACCTTTATTTTTCTTTGTTACACTTTTAAAATTAAGATTTAAATGGTTAATGATGAGATTATATATATATATATATATATATATATATATATATATATATATAATGTATATATTGCACACAAGGCAAAGGAAAAACTGTTTCAGTTTTTCCAGAGCCACTTTAACAATACCCAACTTGCCTTGAGAATTTTCTTGAAAATTTTCAAGTGCAAGAAACCCCCTCCCCAACCCCTTGTTTCCAGGGATCAGAGTTCCCAGAGGATTGTTTATCTTCAGCCCGAGTAAGACTCCTAAGGGAAAGGGGCACTGTCGCTGGGCAACAGAAGCTAAGGTTTGCTAGAGGGCAGAATTGAGAGAGGTAGCCTTGTTCTTTTGAATTTGGTACTCAGGAAGATCTGGGATTTCAAATGCTGAGAAAGGTGAGTGAGTGCTGCAAAATGTCTCCTGTTCAGGGACTAGCTCACCCTGACCAGACCATTACCTTGCAGGAGACTTCCAGGCACAAACCCTGGATAATAGATACACCGCAGTCTCCATATTTACAGGGTACCTTCTCCTGTGTTTTCATCCCAAATTCTCTGGAACTATCAGTCCAACACTACAATGGCACAAAGCCACAGGGAAGAAAACAGACTGAAAGTTGCCTGATATTTGCCTTTATTACTAAGAAGTTTCAATCTGATGAATAAACAAGCCACTTTCTTTTCACCATTCTCAGGTCCACAACTTCATGCAGATGTTGGAGACAAAGTTAAAATTGTCTTTAAAAACATGGCAACAAGACCCTACTCGATACATGCCCATGGGGTGAAAACGGAGGGTTCTACAGTTCCTGCAACACTACCAGGTACTCATGGTGGGGGGAAGCACCTTACACTTCATAGTCTTTTCACAAATGACTAGTCTTACAGAAGTACTTCTTCCAAGCAAGTGTGACTTGAGGAAGTGAAGAGAGAGGTGGCAGACTAGGGAATACAGGGAATGGTCTGCATGTCTGTCTAGCAGATCCCCATGTCACACAGTCTAGTGATGAGATGGTGCACACCTGTAATCCGGGAACTCCGGAAGCTTGAGGCAGAAGGCTTATAAGCTTGAGCCCTATCTGAGCAACAGAGTGACTTAATAAGATCCTGTTTCAATTTTTTTTTTTATTTTGAAGGTAGTAAAATACAGCAGAACAAGAAAGAACAAAGCCAATTGAGACAGTGCAGTGAAATTGGTACAGAACTTCATAACAGGTTACCGAGATAACAGTAACAGGTACCATAGTATATCTTGTTTTCTTCACAATAGTTGTTCCTTCAATTAGGTATAACAAAATCAAAGGAAATACAGAACATTATAGAATTTATCAAAACAGAATATTGAATAGAGCATTACCACTAATCAGAATGAGGCAAAACAATGATAAATATATTTGCCTTCAAAGAGATGGTAGAAGGAAATTCCCCTTTATTTGCTATATTGCATAGTCAACTTCTCAAGAGATGCTCAGATCTCTGGCTCCCACTTGCTAATGGGGGAGGGGGAATGGATGTTTGAATCTCAGCCTGCGTGGCGTTAGGCTCACAGCCGCTTACCAGGGCTGCGAGCTAGTTGCTTCGTTTCCCAGCACCCTAAGTTCCAACATGGCGTGGATCTTAGGAGATGCTGATAGTTCTCGCCCTGGGGCGGCCGTGACTTGCCAGACCACAGCCACTTACTAGGGTGGTGAGCTGGTTGCTTGGTTTCCCAGCACCCTAAGTTCCAACATGGCATGAATCTCAGGAGACACTGATAGTTCTCACCCTGGGGTGGCTGCAGCTTGCCATGTTTCAAATTTTTAAAGAAAGGGCTGAGAGCATTGCTCAGGGGCAAAGGCCTTGGATTCAATGTGGGGAGAAGCAGTCAGATAGTCAGTCTATAGGAGAACTCTAAGGTACAAAAATGGAAGGTACTGGACATCCACAAATACCCAAGTTTTATCGGGGGAGCCTCCCCCATGTTCAACTAGCACACATCTGGGAGAGCATCTAATGCACTGCATGGGATTGTGCCTGCATGTCAGCATCCCCAGTGGCATCCAGACAGCTAGGGCTGCTGCTTAATATTTTGAAATCCTTGTATCTAGTCCAGCATCTGGTATGTTCTAGTGCTCAACAAGTTTTTATTTAACACAGTGTGGAAACTGTGTGGATTATGTGTTTCTTTAATCAGAACTGTATTTTTTTTTATTAGTGGTAAAGTTGGCTTCTAAAAAAGCATTTTTCAGTCACTCAGCAGTTCTCAAATGTGTCAATTGAGAAGAAATAACTTTATTGTAAATTTAGGGGAATAGGAATAAAAATCCCTGTTCTTATGGCCACCATAGTCTTCTAAGGAGGTAGGTTGATCTTCTGAGGAAAACAAATACATTCATAATGGTGAGATGAAAACAATGATATGATTCACAGGGAGAGAGACGCAAGGGGGGGATCTTAGGTAGGGCTGTCAGGGCTTCTCTTTGAGGACGGTGACAACACTGCCCTGGGTCTCTGGGAGGGGGGATCCTAAGCCCTCAGGATAAGAGCAGCTGATGTGTCTGAAAAACAGCAAGGAGGCCAGAGGGGAAGGCAGAGCAAATAAAGACCAATGCTTTGGCAGATGGGAAGCAAGAAAAGCAGGGGCTGGGTGGGACCACAAGGACCTGAGAATTGAAGTTTTATTCTAATCAACCATAGGAAGATTTGAGCTGAAAGGTGATGACCTGAGGAACACTTTATAAGAAACTGTTCTAGGTGATGTTTGGATAAGTGACCATTGAGGGGGTGGGGCAAGCATAGCATCAGTGAATGAATGCAATCATCTGAAATAAAAAATTACTCACGTTTGATGGTGAACTACTGCAATCACTTGATTTTTTAAAATTTACTAAATTATGATTTGGAACAGGATAAAAGCAGCTGAAATGGTGAGAAGTCATACTTCAGTTCTGTCTTAAAGGTGGTGCTAAAAAGACCTACTGAAACTGGCCACTAGGGAATGTTAGGGAACAGAGAAGCCAAGGGTGAGTCCAAAGTTTGGGGCACTGACCACTGGCAGACAAGCAGGGTGGGAAGGACAGCAGAGAAGGAAACATAAGTTCCAGCTTACAGTCATAAATACAAGCAGAGGCGCAGAGATAATATGTTCAGGCAGTAAATCAACCAAAATCTCAAATATTTTGCTTAAAGAGTAAAGACATGGAACAGTTAAGAATGAGGGCTGGAGGAAAACGGAGTATATTAATCTCTTGAGAACATCTGTCGGGTATTGCTTGATTCCTTGGCTAAGATCTGTCAGACTCTGCTGAGTTGAAGTCTGACAGTGGTATTTACATAAGTAATATGCGAAGACCTACATAAAGGAGTGGACAGTGACTGTGGTAAGGATTGGTGAGTGACATGGTAGAAAGTGAAGGTCTACAAGATGTTTTGTGATGACTGGGATGAAGATGACACTGTAGCAGCGCCCAGAGCCCATGGGAAGGAGGTGGGGGTCTTGGCAGGGTAAGAGGTTAGAACTACTGGCTATTTTCAAAGTGCCAAGGACCAGGATATGGTTACGAGCTGCATGTCACAGAGCAGTGAAGGAACAGTGTGTGGTGTGACAGAGCAGGTGAATAAAATTGTGAGGGAATTCCACAGCTGGTTCCTATACACAGACACAGAGGTGACTGACTGTACACGGAAGATGTCACTGGAGGACACCTTGGTAGGTGAAAAGTATATTATGAAAACATACTTCTAGCTTAGAAAAGTTTAATTTACACAGTTTCTTCAAATTATATTGGAATGGCCACCTCTTGGCTTTGTGGTATGACAGGTACAGTGTAACCAGTTAATTCAGTTAACACACACACACACACTCATACACACACATACACATGCACGCATACATGCGCACACACACTGTCTTAGAGTTTATCTTAAAACTAAATTCCTGAAGTTTGAATACCACCGTTTTAAAAAACTACACTGACATTTCCAGTTACTGGGTCACTGGTTATCAGGATCTATTAACCTGATCTATTAACCCTTGATTAATTTAGGTGAAACTCGCACTTACATATGGCAAATCCCAGAAAGATCTGGTGCCGGACCACAGGATTTGGCTTGTATCCCATGGGTTTACTATTCAACTGTGGATCAAATTAAGGTAAAGTTTAAATCATTTGTGCTTTGTGACAATTACCAAAATAGACACACAATTGAAGGAAGATGAGGTTAGAGCTTTCCTGTGCTCTGACTTTGTTAAAATTCCAGGAAAGTATGCTACATTGCAATTTCTTTCATTTTTTAAGCTTGCTTATTTTTGAAGATTATTATAACTTTTTCATGGGTACTGATTATAGATAACAGAGCAATTAAATATAAATTTTATTTTATTTCCCTTTTGATATAAAAATATGCTGAACTCAAAGAACTAAGGCACGTGGTTTTAGAGTTCATTCCATGAGTTTAAAAAAAAGCTGATACCAACAGCCAATCACAGACCTGAAGATACTTACTGTTTGATGAAGTATTTCAAAACCAAAAATAATTCTCAATAACCACAAATCAGAAGTTATAGTCAGGCTGTTCTGTAGAATTAGTCTAGTCTCTCTTGAGTTCTCACCCTGTTCATACATATATTGGGCACCTCCACCAGTAGTTGCCACAGACTTAGCAATTGTAAAATAGATATTGGGATCTTCTACCTCCTTCTGTACTTCCTATTACAATAAACAGCATCATAAGAACCAAATCTCTTTGGTTTAAGCAGGAACTCTAAATTAACAAGCACTTACTTCCCCTTCACTTTCTCAAGCAATAACACTCCCTATATAGCTCAATCCATTCCTTCTCTTCAACCACAGTTTAGGTTCTTCAATTTGCCTCAACTACTGCCATGGCCACTACTGTTCCAAGTCTTTTCTACGTTAGCAGAATGACTGCATTAAAATGCAAATTTTCTATCATTTTTCGGTCCAGTTTCTCAATGACGACCTATGACATATACCATGAAATCTCAAAAGCACTTCACACACCTAATCTGTCGTCAATGACCTGCACCTAAACCAAACTCCCCACAGGTTTAAGAGTGAACTGTGTGATCTTCGCCCTCTGTGTCCATCACACTCTCTGTAATTCCATTGCTCCACTGCAGGTAACTGTTTTCTCTCTTGCATTTGTTTTTTGAGACAGGATCTCACAATGTAGTGCAGGCTGGCCTTGAACTCACGGATCCTCTGCTTATATATTTTTTCTGTTCCTCTATTTTCCCTAGAGGGCAGGGCCTTGTTTCATTCCTGATGGAATTAAATGACTGGTACAATGCTTAGCCCAGCCTCATGAGTTCATGAGTTTATGGAATAAGCAAAGCCATGCTCTTCATTTGGGTAAATTGCTGCTCATTAGCTGAGCCAATTTTTGGCCTCTGCGTGTGTTTCACTTACGCATCACCTACCTGGCATATTCACTACTGTTCCAACTTAACTACTTCAAGTGAGAAGTCATTACATTGCCAGCATCACACGGGGTCAAGTCTGCTGCTTACACCAGCCCCTCCAAAATTCCTGACACCAGGGCGGGTAAGGTCCCAGTTCTCTGAAATCTTGACCTACACTGCAAGGATGACTGAAGTTTTTGTTTGTTTTCAGGACCTCTACAGTGGATTGATTGGCCCACTGATTGTATGTCGGAAATCTTACATAAAAGTATTTGATCTCAAAAAGAAATTGGAATTTTCCCTCCTGTTTCTAGTATTTGATGAGAATGAATCTTGGTACTTGGATGACAACATCAAAACATACTCTGAGCATCCTGAGAAAGTAGACAAAGAAAACGATGAATTCATAGAAAGCAATAAAATGCATGGTATGACATATGATTCTAAACCCATTTTTCTTCAAATAAAACTTTATTGTTTGCTTTAAACTACTTTCCCTCACTTTGTGAGGCAGAATCCCTGCCCAAAAAGTGAACTCTGTTTAGGATAATTTACCAATTTCTCTCCCAATTCTCAATCTCATTCTCTTAAATTCAAATGTAGGATTTAAGCCTTCTGGTTCAAAGTGACTAGTAAGCAGGGTGTGACATCAGTGACCTTCAAATATTCTGCTCTCTCATGTGTAGCAAAATAAGTTGTATCAAAAAGACTCCTTACATGAACTTGCATTTCTGTGAAGCAAGCTTTTGGTTTAAAATATTCCAAAAGGTGATATGAAATCATGTTGTTTTCTCCAGCTATCAATGGAAGAGTATTTGGAAACTTAGAAGGACTCACAATGCACGTGGGAGATGAGGTCTACTGGTATCTGCTAGGCATGGGCAATGAAGTGGACTTGCATTCTGTGCATTTTCATGGCCACAGCTTCCAGTACAAGGTAAGCGCTATCCATGGCAGTCACTCCTGCTGTAGATGTTTTCATACAAAGAACATATTTATGAAATACATTTATGAAATATTTATGAAAAACTGAAAGTTTCAAAGATTGGAGGGTGCAGCAATTTCAACTGATACTCCAGCCCTGTTATACCATGGGTTCTTTTGATTCTCAGTCTTTACTGGATTTCAGTGGAGCTCTACTCACACATTTCAAGTAAGGCATTTGAGTGGAAATGCTCACAAGGAGGGTAGGAGTGTCTGTGTAATGATCAACCAGCAGAGATCAGGACTAGGCTTTAGTAAACTTTTCTAACCTGCCTATTCTAGGTTAGGTAGCTTAAGTGGCTTGAAGCAAGGGAGATCAGTTAGGTGTCAAGCAACTGACCTCCTGGAATCTCAATCCTGCTTCTATTCCTGACCCTGTGCTGATTTCAGCAGGAACCAATTGCTCTTTTGGAAATGCTTTTTTCCCTCACGGTGAGATAATGCAGAAAATAAAGCTACTGAAAAAGCACATTGCAGAAAGTTCATTTTATAATGTGAATTTTGTTTTATACAGGCATATTATGTTCTTAGTGGACTTTCAATTTGATTCCCGTGGAAATATATTCAACTCTTGTCTCTAGATGAGACTCTGCCTACAATGCCCCTTTTTGTTGGCTTCTCCCCATGGGCCTCTTCTGCTGCTACCTATACTGGTCTCTCTGCCCCACAGTTTCACCGATAGTCTGGGATCTGCAAGGGTGAGGGTAGGGCTGAAGTGGGGGTCACAGTTCAGTTCCTCCATGCAGTTCAAGTACAGTGCAGAAGGCCACAAGTAGTCCAGACTACTGAACTCCCTCGTCACACATCTTCAACCCCTTATGCCACTGGATGACAGTCCATAGCACTGAGGCAATAAGAGGAAAAACACGGTCTAGGACCACATATCTCATTGTCTGAATTAAACAGAAATGTGCAGGCTCATTAATGACAGTGAGACAGACAGACAGACAGACAAAAGAGACAGAGAGACTGACTTACCAATTTTTCTAATATCCCTGAGCTAGTAGGTTAAAGAATCATTATTTGGGTGAACTTTTATAAATATTGTATTTGTCATTTTTCTAATTTAAGCACAGGGGCATTTACAGTTCTGATGTCTTTGACATTTTCCCTGGAACATTCCAAACCCTTGAAATGGTTCCGAAAACACCTGGAATTTGGTTACTCCACTGCCATGTAACTGACCACATTCACGCTGGGATGGAAACCACCTACACCGTTCTGCCAAGTGAAGGTGAATATACAGTTAGTAATTATAGAATTCATGTATCATAATTCAGAGGCTATTTTGCCTAAGTACTTTCCCCAATAGGAAGCATCTGTGAATCTGCTGTCGTGCTTTCTTCCCTCTACTTCCAATATAGATTTTTTTTTCTTCTGCTAATAGTGAGGGATACTGCCCATTTCCTGAGAGCTGGTACTTAGAACACAACTAGCAGCTTTAAGCTAATACAGACACCACTTGATACAGTGCAATTATAACTAAAGTTGACACAGAAAGTAGCCATATTAGTTATTTACCAAGAAACAAATGATTTTCAAGGTATGTTTAGAATTTAATTTCTTTAATAGAAAACATCAATTTTTTTTCTAGGTAGCAGCTGAACGAAGACAAGCCCAGGTCAATCCCAAATAATCACATGATCTCCAACAAAGCAACACAGTTTTTTACAGTCAATTGGGCAGGCTAGCACCTTTTTCAGTTTCAGGGAGAAGAAAAAACATTATTGATGTGTGTCAGGGATCCAGAAAAAATAAATTTAAATTCCCTGGTCCCCAACTTCTGCAACAAACCCCTACATGAGCATGTGTTTGGACACACACGCACACATCCTCAAACTACAGCAAAATGAAGAGCCTTTCTGTGATCACATATAAAGAAGGAAATTCCTGCCTTGCAGATACAGGTTTTGGTCTCTCCTGAGTTTCTAAATTCATAAATGTTGGAAATGGAAATAGCCAATTCAACAGAAAATTTACATAAAGAAAACAACTGTTTCCTCATCAAAATGGGGAAATATATAAATGAAAGATAATGTAGAAATGAATATATTTCAAGATTTATCCTTAGTGCAAATGAAGTAGAATTTCTGCTTCTGGTTCTTATAACAAATCTTCTATTATGAAAACTACCTCTATTAAAGCTCCTTGTATTACAAAGAGTAGTTACCAATAAAGACAGGAAAAGGCAAATAAGCCACGAAGTGTAACATGTTTCCACTGGCTTGAACTATCAGTGCTACACGAGTCACTGTACTGCAGGTGGCCTGTACCAGCCAATGCAACTATCCCACACTGCCTTATGGGACAGTCATGCACGCAACACCGGGGCTTCAGAGCTCCCTGCTAGCAGCGAGACATATAAATTATGGCCCCACTCTAAATGTGATGATGCCAGGAACTTGACTAATGTTAAGAGTCAAAAGGCTGAGGATGAAAGCTAAAATAGTCTCTAAAGTTCACGAGCTTGCAGGGAAACCAAACAAAAGGACGATCTTGCTCAGAGGGAACACGGAGGCATCTGGGAAATTCACATGTGCAAATGCTTGGGACTTAGAGGAGGACGCAACAGGCAAATCCCACATACACGGGCACTGAAGACACTTGTATTGCGTACACATCTGGAGGAAGAGAGGGAGACAGACGCTTGGCTAAGGAAGGAGAGGCTGTTTTAAAGCTGTACAGAAAAATGGTAGCACAAAGAGCAAATGAGAAAGGAAACACATCTTGGGAAAAATTACCAATAATCCTAGCACTCTAAGAAACTGAGGCAGAAGGACTGTAAAATCAAGCCCAGCCTGAGAAGTGAACAAGACCCTGTCTCAAAAATTTGTAAAAAACGGTGGGGGATGTAGCTCAGTGAGAAGGTCCTGGGTTCACTTGTCAGTACCAATAAATAATAACAAGAGAAAGAAAATTTAAGAGAAATTTGACTTTTACAAAGAGGAAAACTATTGTTTGGGGCTGTAAAATGCAATAATAGACAAAATATAGTTGGAACTATACACAAAAAAGTGGGGAGCCAAGTGAATCAGACTGAATTATCTTTAAGTATAAGGTGGGTAAAGCTTTGAGAAAAGCTATATTAATTCTGACTCCCAGAAAAAGGCCTGCCTCCTGGAACACAGGCAAGAGAGCACATGAAGGAAAAATAGAAAATTGTGGCATTATGTACCAGGCTACAACTGTTTCCACAAAGAGAAAGAGAGAGAAAAAAAAAAAAGAATGATAGATATTGCACTTGGGAGGCTGAGGCAGGCGGATTATGGCAAGTTCAAGACTAGCCTGACTACAAAGCCCAAGGCCAGCCTGAACCGCACAGCAAAACCCTGTCTCAAAAAGACAAGGAAAAAAAAAAAAATGGTAGATATCTTCTCATACTGAATGTAATGTTTCACTTCCCCCATCAAAAGAAGCATGTAAAACCAACTCAGGCAAATTTGTACATTTTTAATTTGTGACTGTTCTGTGACAGTCTGATAACCTTTTAGATACTAATTAGAGAAAGGAATCCTGCTTGGCTTTAAAGTTCTTACAGGTGGAGGCTACACATTGTATTTCTACTTAAGTATCCAAGTCTAATACAATACTCTTTTTGGTGATAACAACATTAACTCAGTAAGTTAAATTTTTAAAACCTTCTTTGCACCTAATTTCATTCTTACAGAAAAGATACAGGAGTAAAACAAAGGATTCTCAAATGCCCTTCCTTCAGATTGCCCAGATATTAATTTTTACACAGCCATAGCTGCTTTCTTAGTCTCTCCCCTGCCTCCCTTTCCTGCTCTCCTTGATAAATACACCCTTGTGTCTGTGTGTGCAACTTATATATACCCAGGTTCCCTAAAACCAAGAATATTCTAGTACATAGCCACAATTACCTCAATCAAGAAATTAAGTGATTAAAAACTACAGATCTTCTTCAGATTTCAGCAATCATCCTTTAAAAAAGAGGTACTACATACAAAAGGCAATGGCAGATCATGCCCTTACTGCTGGAATCTCTTAATCTTCCTCTCCCTGGAGCAGTTCCTGTTTGTTTTGCTATACTGAGGCTTGAACCCACGGTCTTCTCCCTGAGCTGCATCTCCAGCTCTCGTTTTTATTTTTTGTGATGGAGTCTTGCCAAGCTGCCTAGGCAGGGCGTGAACTTGCCACCTTCCCGGCTCAGACTCCCAGCGTGCTGGAAGGAGCCCCTCAGTGCCTGGCAGTTCCTCTGTCTTTTGTCTTTCACAGAGAGGGAGAATTCAGGGCAGTCATTTGATGGAATGTCCTTCAGCTGGAGTTTTTTCTTAGTTTCCTCAGCATTAGGCTGCGGCTCCAGATTTTTGGCACGATTGTCATACAAGTAATGCTTTTCTCAGAAATGTCAAGAGGAACAAGATAGTGATTTATTTCCAGGATTGGTTAAGTTTCAGCTTTTGCAACAGTGGTATATGACAAGTTCATTCACTGTAAATTTACTATTTTCCCCTTTATAATTAATATGATCCTGGCAGGATGGAAATAATTTTTTTTAAAGCATTATAAGAATGAGATTTTTAAACGTATAAAAAGTAGAAAAATATAAACAAATTAAGAATGATTAAACAAAAGAATACTTAAAAATCAGAATACATTTAATGCACAATTTACTAACCTTTTAAACCATATAAAATATATGACTTTAAATAATGGTCTTAAAATTTCTTTTTCTATAGAGATCAAGTGTTGATGAAAGAAATTGGTGATAAGTGGGAAAAAAAAGATAATGGTTCATTATCAATGTGTGTGACAGTGCTGAATGGAAAGTTTCCTGTGGGGCTGGGGATTTAGCTCAGCAGCATAAGTACCTGCCTTGCAAGCACGTGGTCGTAAGTTCGATCCCTGGTACCAATTAAAAAAAAAGAAAAAGAAAAATTTACTGTGGCATGACTATAAATATTAAAAACAAAACCCTGGAAACACACCTCTGTGCATCTGTGGGGGGAAATGTCATTTTTTTTTGTAGATGGAAAGATAACAGACTATACATGAAAAACAACCATATGATAGATAACTCAATAGATTCATACAGGCCACTATTAAGACACTAGAAAACTGCATTAAAAAAAAAATCTATGGCCAGATATCCTGATGGAATTCAAAAGGTCACTATTAACATTTATTAAAATGTCTCCAACCATCATCTTCCCATCAATCCCTCTAATATCCTACTGACTACCTAAGGAGCCAGTGGGCGGGGGGGGGGGAGGGGGTGAAATAAAAAATAAAAATACATCATTCTGAGCTTTGAACCCTTGAAAACATGGTCAAAATGACTGCATCTGGAAACTGGAGAAATATAGGGATTAAGAAACAATATCTGTATATTATATTCTGGTAAAAAAAAATTAAGATAATAAAATAATAAGAAGTTGCTACCAGAAGAAAAGACCAAAATACTGTATCAAACACCAGGCAATTTAAAGTTTTTCCCCAACTTTAACTGGATTCAACAGACATATACTGAGATGAAAGTGGACTCAAAGTTGTTTAGCAAGAAGTTGAAAAAGAAGACATTGTGGATATCTCGTTATAGTTCTTTATTTTCACATATAATCTAGCTGAAAGACCAAGAGTACATATCAGCAAAAAATGGCAACAAAGTTTTAGGTGAAAAACATACACATTCAATGAGTCACATGAAGAGCCAAGATACAAAGTCAGCTTTGTAAACTTTGGCTTCATTGGATTCAGACAGAAACACAGTATGAGTTTTAAAAGTTACAAGAAATAATGTTTAAACCTTTTACTGTAACAAAACATTTACATCTTTCTCAAAGAGAATCATTTAAGAAGAAAAGTAACCCAGTAGAGAAATCCAGAAAAATCAAGAAGATAAGATTCTGGACACTTGGAGAAGTTCTCTCATAGAGTTCCTGATGAAAATGACTATTATATCCTCAAGAGTCGATGGTGTTCCTTGGAATAAAAGTCAGTATCCACCTTTACAAACATCGTTTCTTTGAGGAAGTATTCCATCTTGAAGCTTGTTTACATTCTGTATAATTAAGTGGGTTCAGGATATAATTAAGGAATCAATAGTTCCTACCACTTGGTAAAATAAGCATCTTGAAATCATCTCTTTAAAAAAAATCATAGGCTTGTTTTTTTGTTTCTTTTTTAACCTAGCACTGAGTTTTTAAAAATTCAGTTTCATATGCTATTGTGGTGTTTCTCAAATTACACACTCATGCCAATGATTTCTTTCGACTACAATAAAGAAGATAAGGCAAGAAAAATGCTGCAGTGCCATCTTCTGGGAGAACGTTCAAGAAATCTCTTAATTCTAGGTCCACAGCAACAACTGACAATGTTTCTGTTTATAGGAAAGAAAACCTGGGTTAGAACTGAAAATTCAATTTTCATTTTAGCCCATCAGTTAATAGCTAATTCAGATAATAAAGTGTTAGAACAAAGAAAAAAACCAGCCTCTTCAATCCACAGATTTTATGATTTTCATAGCTTAATGTATCTTTTCTAGAATCCTAAAAAATTTATTGTATTATAGGAGTTGGTATTTCACTGCTACATTACTACATTACTTTTCAATAGACTTCTATTCTCTAAAGAAAAATATACTCATTTGAACACTGTTTCAGTGTTAGGACTATACTGCAGCTAACATACAGACTGTTTGCTAGTCCAGGAAAAACCAATGGCTATTAGATAACATTTTAAAAAACTGGTTTTATTTTGAAATTTTCATATTATTAAGCACAAATCTATTTTCATGACTATGACCTTTTCTTCTAAACTGTAAAGGTGCTCTAATATTTTCAATGTTAAGAAAATTTTTCTAGTATTTTTATAAAGATGTTATTTTATGATTCTATTACTCAACAGATACATACTCTCTCAGGAAGAAGAGTGACACCTATGTACAACATTCCCAATGAATGTGCACGTGATCTTACAACTGTATCCACACCTCATTCCCTATGTGATTCTTGTATGTCCCCCACTTACTCTATTTGCTGAGTTAGTGCAATATAAATTCTATCCTAAGTCATGTCTAATATCCAGCAATCTAAATTATGCTTTACACAAAGGAATGACCACCTTGTTGAAAAGTTAGTGAATGCAGCAGCAGTCACTATTGGAAAGATCTCTAGCTCTGGCATAAGACAGACTTGCAAAGGGATCCAGATACCACAACCTACTAGTTGAGTGAGCTTAAGAAAATCATTTCAGCCAGACATGGTGGTACATGCCTATAATCCGAGCACTTGGGAGGCTGAGGCAGGTGGATCACCATGAGTTCAAGGCCACTGTAAACTTCATAGCAAGATCTTGTTTCAAAACAAAAACAAAAACTACTACCTACCTTACAAAATTTGTGTAAAAAAAACATGAATTACTGATGGTTTCCTCTCAAGTAAGTGTACATAAATGTGAACACTTAGCAAGTATCCTAAATATAAAAAAATGACTTTGGGGGCTACTGTTGAGTATTTATAGAGTCAACAGAAATGCCATCAATGCCCAATTATCTTTCCCCAAAAAGCCTTTTTATACCATCTAGAAAAAGGTCTATACCTTGTTTCTGTATTTTAATAGTTGACATAGTACTTTTGTGTATAAATTTTAATTTTCTTTCTTCAAAAATCATTTGAGGTTTTGATTGATATAATCCATGCCCCATCCTAAAGAGATTATGGTAGGTAATATGCTTGATTTACAGTTGGGAAAATTAAGCCTAAGAAAAGATTTTAATTTGCCTATTCACTTACCAGCTACCCAAATCTAGAAGTTGACCAAGAATAACCTAAAAATATAAATACGCAAGTTGAAAAAATTGTCTACCATGTCTAAAAACTGTTTATCAATTGATAAAAATAGCTATCCAGCTGGTGGGATTGAAAATGACTTTTTAATTATCTTTGGAATTTACCATAATACTACATACTACTAATAATAAATACTAACAATAAAGCATAGCTCATTATTACAAAAGGAGTAATGAACACCTCCTTTAAACAAGCCATCCACTAACCCATTTCATGTTAGTGCAGTGGCCCTCAGCGCAGACAATTTCCCCCTAGGAACCATCTGGAAACATGTTTGTTAGTCATAACTTGTGCAGTGCTACTAGCTGGTCAAAGTCAAAGATGCCATTTAATATTGTAAAACAGGAAATTTCCCCACACATGGGCAATTTTCCAACTGCCAAACTACAAAGGCTGGGAAATGGTGCATTAAAGACCTAAGAAATCCAAGTTCCTAAACATATTTTGTGTTCCTAACCATCACCTCCAACCTCATCCTTTTTTGTCCAACATTTTACTTTCGAGTCCAGAACATCTCATTAGCTCAGCATATTAAAAAACTGGCTTGTTCCAGGCTTTTCAGTTCCAATTCTCCAAATTCCCACCCTGCACTTTCTATCAATGGACTATAGCTGCTAATGGGAAGATCTCTGAGAAATGCAACTCAAGTTCTCCAATGGCTGCTGGCTCTTCCTAACATTTAAAAACCTATTATTTCAGCTGGAAAATATAATTCCATCCAACACTGTCAGTTTTTAACATTCTATGAGTGCTGAAATTAATGTAACCATTCTGTCATGAAGCCAACAATTAACTACCAATAATAACATACAAGTACAGAAAATGAAAACGATGTATCAAGATTAGTAAATGACTAAGAATAATGAAAATTCAAATATCTGTGTTGGTTAAAAAAAATCTGTAATTTAGAGACTTTCAATTTTTAAAAAAATTCTTAAAGAACTTACCATTCTTTGTTATGTACAATTTATGCTTAATACTCATAATCTTAATAAATTCCTACATGAAGTAAATTAAGCATTGAGATCATTAATAAAAGATAATTATCATAATGGCTATAAAAGTGTTTAATATATTGATGCTGTGAATTCCTATGCCTGTGATAATTTAAATGTTTGAAAAAGTTACTTTAAAAGAGTGCCAACTCTGTGACCAGAAAAGATAAAGGAATTTTTCTATCTGTGGAGGGGGCACTAGATGCTAGAAATAAGCTCTCCAGAGGATTCTGTAAACCCTCTTTATCTCACTCGAGAATCATATGAAAAAATTAGAGACAGCAAGGCTCCAGTAAGTTCAAAATTTAGATTTAAATTTATAATTAACCAAAAAATTATTTTACCTTTTAATGAAGACAGGTAAAGCTGGTATTTCTCTCCACCACACTTTATTCTCTGACAAAGTTCAGGTAGAAGTTTTTTCCACCATAGAGTCTATCTTAGGAAAAAATAAATAAATTTTAGTTTTGACATATTTTATACTCAGCTTTCCAATGAGAAGATGATGTAGGAAAGCAAACAGCAAAAGAATACATAATTTAGTTAAGGCACTCAACTTCATTATAACAGAAGTTATATTAGCAGCCAGTCTTCTGCTTAAAAAAAAAAAACAAATTTGTAACTTGGAATATACATACATACATGCCTATTCTAAAGAAGAAATAAACATGCTCTGCTACCATGTCCTAGATTGCAAGCAGGAAAGAAGAAAAAGTACTAGTTTAAAACTTGCTAATTTCTAAACTAAAAACCACATAACATTATATATATAGTCTTTGAGACAGGGTTTCATTATGCAGTTCAGGCTGGCCTTGAACTCTCTGCGTAGCCCAAGCTGGATTTGAATTTGTACAAGTCCACTTGCCTCAGGTTTCTGAGTGCTGGGATTATAGGTGTGTACCAACACACTCGGCCTATACATGTTTCCCAAATTTTAGGTTGTCATCTTTGTGACAGTGATTCTGAGTAGGCTGAGGTGGGTCGCAGAGGTGTGACCTTGAGATCTGTATATGGTCTCTCACCTTTCCTCTCTGGCACTGTTCCCTCGCTCTGGTTCCCAGTCACCATAAACTCCACAGCTTTGCTCTCCCATGCCCCCTTCCTACCATGATGTTACTGCCTTGGAACCACTCAATCATGGACTAAATCCTCAGAAATCATAAGCCAAATTAAACCTTTCCTCTTTTAAATTGTGGTTCTTGGGTCTTGTGTCCCAGCTACAGGGAAACTAACTAATAGAGAAAATTGGTACTTGAGAAGTAGGCTTATTACTTTAACTATACATGACCATGTTGACCAGAATCCATTAGAGCTGGTTTGCAGAGCAGTTTGAATAAGTGGGCTAAAGAAAGTCTAAAATGTAAGCAAAGCCTGATGGGCAATTCTAGTCACACCTTACAAGAACAGTCTGTAAAGGCAAAGAGTTTTCACTGTCAAACCAGGATTTTATGAATAATTGGACTAGAGACCTTTTATGTTATACTTTGGCAAAAATTCTGTCTCTAGTTCATCCATGTCTTTTGTGGGAGACTGAGAGTAAAGGTGGCCAACTAACTGATCTAAGAGAGAAAACTTCAGGATAGTCTAATGTTCAGGCTGTGGCATGGGTACTCCTGGCTGCTTTCAGCCAAACTTAAAGAGAATCAGAGGCATAAAGCAGATCAGAAAAATTTGAAAATCTTAAATCTGGCTCAAAAGCATGTGTAAGTAAAGTTGGGGCTAAAGTTGGACTGGTAGTTGCTAAAGACATTAGTACCATTAAAAAGAAACTAAGTTCTTTGTATAAGGACAAGAAGAGATACGTGTATATCAGAAATTGCAGGCACAGAGAAGAATCTGTGGGACCCCTGCTCAAGAGAAGCCTCCCAGGGAACTGGCTCCCCAGAATTCATTTCACAGTGCTCAGCTATCCAAGTACTCAGAGGCGACTCCTTCTGTAGTCTAAGGGAATCAGGTTACTGCTCCTGCTTTGAGCAGACCTTGGCATCATCATCACATGATGCTAGTTTTACTGGTGTGCAGAATGCAAGAGCTGTGGTCTCCATCTAGATTCCAGAGAAAGGGCTGGGAGGTCAGGCAAGGAGTCTGTGAGAGGGCAGTGCATGATGCTCTGAGAGGAAAACTGCAGGTACAGTGGAAACCCCAGGAAATCAAAGAGCTGTCTGTAGTAATGGGAAAGCTAACACAATCTCCAAACAGTATTTTTAAAAAAGACAGTAACATGTCATTAATGTACATTTTAATAGCATTAACAGTACTCAAATTATATAACATTAAGCATATATTCATTGGCTCCACACAGTTTTATAAAGTTGGACTGGTATAAAATGTCCCCATTTTACAATAAAGTAACAAGATTATCAAATCTGATGGTCATCGAACAAGCCTAAAAACATAATCCAAAAAGCATACCCGGTTCTCTTCTTTCAGCTCATGATTAGCATATGGAATGACCGCCTCTGGGCATCTCTCTAACAGTGTGTCTATGCACTGTTCATACTCTTTCAAACGGGTACGACACAGAACATGGACACTGAGGCCAGCAATAGTGTCTTCTGAGAGTGGCTCCAAGAAGGGAATAACAGAAGCTATGTCAAATGAAGGACCACATATAAGAGACTATGAACAGAAAAGTGACAGGTCAGGGCATGAGGCATCTGAAAATCTGAAACACATACATGCAGCATACATTTAAAAAATATTATCGATCTTCACTTGCCAAAAAAAAATTGCGATTTTAGAATGCACATTTTTTTTAAACAAATCTAAGAGGACTGCAGTATTAAATAATCTTGAATCCACCTCAAGTTTAAAGAAAGCTCTCTTTAATAGAAGCAAATATTTCATTTACTTTGGATAGACTGCAAATTAAAGCTAATAGTTCTTTCAAATCCTACCCTAAAGAAATAATCACTGCATGATAATCAAAGATTTATTTCCAATGTTCAGCATAAGAATATTAATAATATTGAAAAATCAGTAGTTTAAACATTCAAACAAGGATGAGTTAAATTATAGTTCATTCATATGATGGGACATAATAGTCATCAAAATTATGCTTTCAAAGGCGAGTCAAAAGAAAATGTGATAAAATGATGACCAAAAAAATGCAAAGTTATGTTGACAGTGTAATCACTTTAATAAAAACTATGTAGATACATGCACATACAGGAATTTATCTGGAAGAGGACTGCATTTGAAACAGATTTGTTCACTGGATCTTGGAAGGACAAATCCCATTTTTTTGCCTTCTTTTCATACTTTTTTGTATTTTCCAAATTTTCTATGAGCATGTATTACATATATAACCAAAAATTTTAACATTAAAAAAAAAACTAACACTATTGTTTAGAAGCTGATCATTTGCACCAATACTCTACCTCAAGCTGACTGACGAGGAGCAGCTATTACTTTAGCATTTAGACCTGCACTAGTATTTTACTTTAATTTGTATATAGTATTGTTGATTCTACATGAAAATAATCTCCATTTTTCCTTTCACCTGTAGAACAGATAGTCATATCTTGGGTTCTTCTCCCTGTATCTTTTTCTCTACAGCCTGTTCTCAGACTTACAGGAAGACATGGAGCATGAACTACCCATTCACAGTAATTACAATCAGCATGATTACTTTATTCCAAATGTCTACCCAGGAATAGCCAGGAGAATAAGGTTAGTATGTATTCTTTCAGCAAGTTCAATAAATTATTCATCTGGATAATTTCCTGACAACAAGGTACCACAAAATGAAATAAAGTAGTGACAGGATTTCTAACAAGGAAGAAAACAGATTATTTCTGTATCTACCCTTGATCTATTGGAATAATGGATGAGGCAGGAAGTTAGAAAACAGGGGCACCAAACCCAGTAAAAAAGAAAATTAGTCAGCAGTTGGAACAAAATGGGTAACATAAGAGCATTTACTTAGTTTTATCAATATAATTAAGAAGTTTGATAATAATGAGTATGATGGCTAAGAAACACTAAACAGTATATATTTTACCAGAAAAAGAGTAGACCAAAGATTATTGGTATTCTTTAAAATACTGTTAACACAGTGTGTTTCACAGGGTACTCCATTTTCATTCAACTTTGGAAATGGACTCCCTCCAAACCTAACACATAGACTATTTATTCCCTTCTCCAATCAAGATCCCGCTCACCCTCAGCCCTGAATCTGTAGGGCTGGAAACCACCGATTTGCCTTCTCTGTCTAGACAATTGACCCTGTATTTAAGGAAAGACGGCTGGCAAGGATGTAGAAAGGGTGAGAAACAGGATAATTCTGGCAAAGAGCAGGAAATTTACTTATCCTCCCAAATAGCAGCTTTTGTACATATAAAGGATCTATAGATCTTAATTATAGCACAAATATACTCTTAAAATGACTGAGGACAACAGACAAATTTGTATCAAATTTTTGGGAAGGGGAGGACAGTCACATAATTTTGGAAAAGCTTTCCAAGAGATTCTGAACTTTCCCATTCCTCTAGGTGAGAACCAGTGAAATCTTTTAATTTTCTGATACTTACTTTTTTCTTAGTGATTAAGACTAATTAACAGAGACCATATCGAAAAACTACAATTAGAAAAGTCATTTAGAAAAGTTTACTTTGGTATTTCTATCCTTTTCCTTTACTTGGTGCCGAAGTCCAGGGTCTCCGGGACCCTCCTGCCTCAGCTCCTGGAGGGCCAACATCGAGGGTGTGCGCCACCACACCCAGCTACGTTTCTATCCTTTAACAGCAAAGATTCCCAGGGAAAATGTACCCTTTTTAACTACTTTAAAATGGATTTTAAAAGGTCACCACATTCTACTTTTTCAAGCAATGATTATGCTTTAAAACTCCACAACAGAAACGTGAAATGACCCAGAAATATGTCATTACTGTGTATGTTTGGGAAAAGAGGAAGAGCCCAGTGCTGGCCACCAGATTTACAGTCCACACTCAAGTCCATACTCAAGCGGTATTTGTAAAACGAAAAGCCCTATGGCTGAGCCCTTAGAATCCTCTGCAGCATAAGGATACTAAATACCAACAATCTTCACTGGTGATTTGTCAAAGAAAATACACATAACTCCAGGACAACACAATCCTGTCTGCAAACTGAGTCTAAGCAACAAGGCCTCTTAGGCTTTCACCCCAGCTCTCACCCCCAGCTTGGCATCTGGATACAGTTTAAATCAGGGATTAAAACTCTGAAGCCTAAGCAGAGAATGAAAAAGCATAAAGGCAGCTGGGGATAACAAGAGCATGAGCCTCTCAGCCTCTGGGCCTGATGACATCACAAGTGCTGCTCACCAGGGGCCGCTGCCGGCACCAGCCCTCAGGTCTCAGAAGCACTAAGGGTCTTTCTTGAGTGACCAGTTCTGCTGTGTATTTTGAGCACCCTGAAAATCTCAATTCTTGATATGAAATTCTAATTTTCATATATTGTCAGCTACACTGAGCAGATCAAACAAGACAAACGTAGGAATGATACTCAGTCCTTGGGTCTCTGAACTACACTAAATAAAATCACACACAATTAAGCCAAGCATGATCCGCCAGGTCCAATGCAGGCTTTGTTTCTCATTTTCACCGGGAAATACTTGTTAGAGTCAGAATTCCCACAGGTTCATCTACAGTCTCTAACTGTGCTTTTACTGGTTTTTGAAATTCTTTTGTAGAAGAAGCCAGATAAGCAGGCTACTTTGACCTGTCTTCTTCTAGGACACAACCAATCATATGTGGTTGGGTTTGTTTAAAGGTCTACATTATTTAATCACACACACACACAAACACAAAATAAAAACACCACCACACATTTACCACACTTTAATCTCACGCAATTTATTCAAACACATCTTGAAAATGCTGACCAGTTACATAACCTGCTGCAGCCTGCCTACCTACCTCAGTGAGACCAGCCCCTCAGCTCAGACCCTACCATCAGCTCCAGGCAGAGGCAGCTATTCCACTGAAGCTCAAGAGTATGCCTAACGACAGACTTTCCCCCAAATGACACATTCTAGATTAGTAAAATACTTGATTTTTACCAACCTTAAATGAAAAAACTGCACTTTACTTACCTGTAATTTTGAAAGGTCGTCTGTATAATTTTTATCAGCTAAGGAATCAGATGACATTAAAACATGAATCCAGGGATAGATTAAGCCATAATGAATACAGGCATTTATCTAAAACATAAAAGGAATTTATCATAAACAAGGTAACAACAAAATTTCTCCTCACCTAGTCACAAAATGTAAGCAGTCATTAATCCTCTGCCATGTTATGGAATCGGCCAGTCCTGGTGCCGGGAAGCCTTTCAGATGTTTACCGTGGGAAAGGTTCATCCTTGTGGTTAATGCCCCTAATAATCTGTACTAAATACTTTCTTATAGTTTAAAATTTTAAAATTCCAAAGAAGTACTTTCTAACAAGAAAAACTATATTGCTTGCAAGCTGATTATACTAAAAAAAGTTAACAGCAACACTGGAAATAGTTTTTATTTATATTACTTCATTTAGTTTTGGTTTTCTGTCTTTTTGAGACAGGGTCTCACTACACAGTTCAGACTGGCCTGGAACTTACTTTGTAGCCAGGCTGGCCTCAAACTTCCAGTGATCCTCCTGCCTTGGCCTCTTGAATGCTGAGATTATAGGCCATATACTACTTCAGATGGGAGGAAAAATATTTTCCATAAGTTCAAGACAATTTGCATGCAGTAACCTTTACTTAAGAAACTGCTGATTTTTTCAGTTAACTTATACTAAGTATGGCATCAATGGCAAGCAAAGGGCTGGAGAAGAAGAGAGCAATAAGAGTAGAAAAGATGCTTATGTAATGCTACAGATCATGACATGTTGGTGGCATGCTCCTGTGTGTGCAGCTGACAGGAAATGGGTGCCTGCCAGGTGGCCTCCCAACCCACCGGCCTTCAGAAGTTCCTCTCCCATCGGGAGGGCAGTGGCGGTGTCTTCTCTCATGTTCTACTTATTGATCCTCTGCTGAGGAAGGACACACCTGGTGGTGTCCTTTTCACATGCTTTGACTACTGAGATATTATTACAGTAAGTAATACAGGAGAGATACGGGGCATTCTTCAGAATTTAAAATTACAAATAAGGACAATTTTGATAATAGACTGGTAGGTATACTTTTAATTCCAGTTTAAATAAGATATCTGGTAACAGAAAACTAGATTTAATTCCAACTCATTATATAAAACAGATTATTGTAATCTGCCATGTCTGAGTTTAATTGAAAATACCATTGCATTTTCTTACCAGATCCTCTGATGTTCTCAAGGGTATGGTATCAGGAAGTTGCCTCTTAGATAATCTCCAGATATACTGTGATATGAGCTTGCAACAGAGCTCCTGAGGTACCACTTCTGGGAGACAGGCCACCAGCTGCGCTTCCCAGAAGTCTACCAAGAGCTGGGGAATCGCATGTTCATCTTTACCACACAGCACCTTGAAAACAGAAACAAGTCTTCTGCTACAGCACTGATCAATTAGAGCTGGCCTGAACACCACTGCATCATGTGGGTCACGCAAGTAATGCTTTAGTGCCACGGCAACAACAAATTCAGACATTTTTAATGAGAGTTTGTTGGTTGAATGAATGCATGAATGAAGTTTCTCCAGAAATATTCTTTATTTGTACTTTTATATTACAAATGGATTAGATATAAGTTATTTCAATAAACAAATGAAAATTTCACTTCTCATTCTCCTTGCTTTTCCATTGATTTTTATCAAGGCACCCAGAAAAATGACATTTTTAATGTGTACATATGTGACAAACCTTAAAGAAAGAATCAGCCTCTTCAATTCCAATTTTGTTGTTCTTCTGCAAACCCAGGACTGCAGCCACAAGCAATCTAGGCTGAGTCTCCTTCAAGTGAACTGCAAGCTCCGTTGGAACAACCTGTCCCTTCCTCTGTTGAATCAGTAGTCGGGGTTCCAGAATGAAGCCACACACCAACTTCATCTTCAGATTAAAAAAGAAATTTACAAAAGTTGTGTACAGTGTATTCAGATTTTCCTTTTGCCAGTATAAACTGCGGAATTTGGGATCCAGGTTAAGCTGTTAGCTTAACCTGAGCCTTTTTTATAAAGGCAAATTCATGAATCCCAAGCAGGACCATCATTAGCTGCCTCATAGAAGTTATTAATATTTAAGTAAACATCAAGATGCTCAATATTTGAAGACAGCCTTGGGTTTAGTTCAAATTTATGGAACTTACAAACTTACAGAAAGAAAACGATTTTTTTTCTAAGATTCTACTCTTTAAAGCAGAAATGGGGTCTGGGATATATAGCTCAGTGCACAGCACCTGCCCGGAAAGCATGAGGTCCTGAGTTCAATTTATGATATCCACCACAAAAAAAAAAAAAAAAAAGATGCAGATGCTCCAATATTGACATGTTCTCTTCATTATAACAAAGCATACCACTTGTAAAATACTAAAGCACTTCAGCTCTTATTTTAGAACCAGGAATTTACTATGGGTATCTGACCATATTTACACAACAAAACAGTATACGACACAGATTTTGAAAGTAAGCTACTTGGCTCCCCTTTCTGGATTTCCCATTTGCCAACTGTGCTCATGGACAAGTTAAGCTCTCTGGGTCTTAGCTGCCTCATCTGCATAACAGTCAAAATAATACCTATATCATAGCACTGCAATAAGAATTAAAGAAGATAACACATGCAAGGGGCCTAGACAGCCCTGAGATACCACAAAAACTCAAATAACATTACTTTCAATTTTCTTTCCTTAAATGATTAACATCTTTGCCTCATGTCCCTAAATGATTTCTTTTCCAAGGGAAATGACCTTTCTTTCTTTGATGAAGCACTCCAATGTCCAATCTTCTGTAAAGTCACCTGTGATATCTGCTAGACACCTAATAAGGCTCACAGGCAACTTTCCTTTGCTGTACTTGAACATGCATCCCTCTGCTCTCTCCAGGGAATACACCATATTTCTCATCTCTGATCACTGTTGGCTCTAGTTAGAGAGAACGTCTATATTCTTCAACACTGATCACAGTGTGCTGAATGTACTTCGCACTAAGCAGAAGGGTCTTTGATGATCTGTTGGTTTCATTATCAGTCTTTCTGCTTTTCATTTGCTAGATGCGAAGTCCCACTTGGATCACTTCCCTTCCAGTAGTAAGTCTGCTGCCCATTACAACTAAGAAAGCATGAGCTATAAAAAGCAAAAATTTCTTGGGACTTCAGCCTCTAACCCCCTGCTGTTGACACCCAGCAGAGCATCATACCTCTGAATGACTTTTCATTTCATTCCTATACATGTCAAGTTCTCCCATCTTTAGAGCCAGTGCTGCTTTGACCAGTGTCACTAAAATTGAGGAGAATCCACAGGTATCCAGCTTCCTCAGATATCTCAAGGCAGTTAAGGGATTCACATTCTTCATACAAGGACTACAGAGAATATGGGGCAATTGTTTCGGCTCGGTTACATGAAACATCTGCACCACTTTTGCTGCTAATTCCTTGGATGAGCAAGAACAAAGAATAAAAGGTCTGTCAGTGAAAAGAAATCAAAATCGAATATGCACACACAAAGATATAAGTTACAGGGCCAGGGATTTAGCTCAGTGGCTTAAGTGCCTGCCTGGCAAGTGCGAGGTCGTGAGTTCAATCCCCGGTAAAAAAAAAAAAAAAAAAAGATATAAGATACAAACATTGTGATTAGAGATAAAATTAGAGTATCATGTTTTGATTAAAAATGAGTTGAATGGATACATGGGAGATCTGAGCTGACCTTGACATAATCTCTTTGCTAAATGACAATGAAGATAAAGCAGTGGAAATATGCAACAGGTTGTGACCAACATTTCTAATTTTAGCAGGAATTCAGAAGAAAAGTATTTCATCAAATTATACTTTAAAAAACAACACTTCAAAGTATATCCAATGAAGCAATCTATATGAGAAAATTTTTTCTCACCTAAGAATTTGGTATTACAATTTACAACTGTATATTACTGTAAATTACAGTAAATTATTGAATTTGGTATTACAATTTACAACTGTATATTACTGTAAATTACTGTAAATTACAACTGTAAATTACAATTTAAAAATACATTCGGGACTAAAAATATCTCCTAATAATGTCTTAAAGTTCCTGGGCCAAGGTTGTCCAAGTGAAGTTTTGGACACCCGGAGAACAGAGGTACCAGAGTTCTGTGAAAGACTGCGAATGAGAAGGCGGGCGAGGCCCATGTTCTAGAAGTCTCGCTACCATCACTGGGCAAGCCCTCTGGTCACGGTGGACTGCATCTCCCCACGCATACAGTGAGGGAACGTGAGAAGATGAGCCACATGTTCCGTAATCATTAACAAAAAAAGTGGCATATTAGCTTTTGGAGAAAAAGAGTAACAAAGAATAACAAAGTTGAAACTGACTTCTGAATAGTGTCAGTTTAGAATAAATTAATAAAATGAGTTAAAGATGTTAGTTATAACTAAATAAAAACTATATTCACTTCACTTAATTCCTCATCCAGGTTTTCATAAAGTGAATGATTAATATAAAACATCAATCCCCTCTCATATTTCTGTGATTCATCCTCTGTTGTCCAATCCACACGGGTCAGAACTTCAGCCAGAGACAAGCCAGACATCTTATAGTATGGCAAGGCGAGGTGGGAATTCTGCGTGTCAAGCCTAAAGGGAAGGAAACAAAACCCCCCACACTGGTGAATTTTAAGCCTGTATGTTTAACATAGCCAAAAGGCAAACAGATCATGCTTTCCAAAGACATAAATTTCAAAATACTTTTGCAGTGCCATTAGTAATTGAAACAAACATTTAAGTTTTATTTTTCAGTCATTCTAATTGTTTCTTTTTGTATGTTTATAATAAATATAGAAAAATAATTAAGTGAATTATAATATTCACAATGTGGCTCAAAAGTAAAGGTGTTACAGGTAGAAAAAGTCTGCTTTATTAATTTACAATCATTCACATGCGTCAAGAAAGCCTCTGAGGGCTGGCGATTTAGCTCAGCAGCATAAGTACCTGCCTTTGCAAGCATGTGGTCGTGAGTTCGATCCTCAGTACTGATTAAAAAAAAGAAAGCCTCTGAAACATACAAACAGGCACGTGCGCGCGCGCGCGCACACACACACACACACACACACACTCATAAACACTCTCAAAACACAAACAGTAATTACTATCCACTCTAGTATGTTTTTCTGACACCATAAAAGCACTGACTATTAAGATTGAAATCCCAGGCTATCCAAATGACACCTGTGCTTGAAGCTAACAATGATAAAGAAGAAACAGGACTGAGAGATTTTTCACTGGTAATAGGTATCTCAGACCCTAAAAGAAAAATTCTAATTCTGAAGTTAAGTGATAGGAGACTATAAACTTGAGACTTACTGCTCATCTAATACAGAGGGACTCTTTCAAAACAGGAGAGGCGTCACCTTCATCTGTATCTCTAAGCCCAACCCAGAGCAAGGTTTGTATTATGTGTGAAATAAATGCTTGTGAAATATGTGAATAAACAAACCACCTTCTTTCACATGTTTCCCTGTTTATGACTCTCAGGTAAAAAAAGCTGGGAACTATATCCAAAATTCAAGATGGTTACCAACCTGCTGTAACAATCTCCAAGGTGCCCACAGCTTTCTTTAAATGCCTCCAAAAGCTCTGCTTTCTCTCCGGGTTCTAGCTGACTGGCATCCATCAGGGCAGCTCTCACTAACAGATGGGCCTCACTGAGAAGGTGGATGCAGCTCTGGGTTTTCACAGTCTTGTAGGTGTTACTATAGTCTACCTAGAACGAGAGACCGACAGCTAATGTTTCTGCAGAGATACTTCTGACAGCCTTCTAGTTCTTCAACACATCTAACTTGTGTTAGTAACATTTCCATTTGAGCACATTAAACACTGAGAGTAAATACAGTAAATATTATCATTCAATAGGCCCAAGAATTTTCTTTCTCCACAATCTGTGAGTCAGTTTAACATATGTATCAGTATAAACACTATCTTGCTTAACTGCTTAAGGACCAAAGAAGGCTAGGGATGTAGCTCAGTAGTAGAGCGCTTGCTTAGGATGACCAAGGGCCTAGATTTAATGCCCAGCACCATAAAAACTAATAGTTTTCAAAAAAGAGTTAGAGAAGGTGATAATAATAATGTAACATTAGCCATACAATTAACTTAGTGATCATTCGGTCCTAATTTGATCAAGCCAGGGAAATACTTGAAATAGTTAACTTTTCTTTTTACATTATGTGATTTAAAAAGAAAACTCTTTCAAACTGAGACTGAATATTCCTTCCTGAGTTTCAACTTAGAATCTACTGCATAATTCACAAGGGCTCACAAATAAAGATTATCACTAGCTAAATTGAGTCAATCAGTATATTCAGATGCTAGTGGTCAGATTAGCTAGATAAAGTCTAATACCTTCAATTAAGCAAGACTGAAAAGATAGGACCAAGCTGATATACAGTAATTATCAGCATACATTTCTGGAGAGAGGCAGGGGGAGTTCAGGAAACATTTTTACCAGCTTATCAAAATTAATATCACTAGTGAGGAGCAGGTAGACTTCATGTCCTTCCAGATATTATACACTAAAAAAAAATTAAGAATACATAATCTGGATCTAACATGAAAAAATAATCTAACAAACACAAAATGAAGAACACTCAAAATAAAGAGGCAGAGAAGATGTATCTGTCAAAAATGAAATGTGTCACAAAATAAAAGGAAAGGCAGCAGAAATATTCCAGATTCAAGGAGGCTAAAAAGTCATGGTAACCACATATATTACCTGACTGCAAACTGGATCCTAGAATGAAGCAGGTGGAGAATATTTATAAGCCATTACTGGGTCACTTGACAAAATTGGAGTAAGAAGTGCAGATGAGATATCATTTCTAGGTTAAATTTATTCAAGTGTGTGCCTGTAGTATGGTTATACAAGAGAATATCCTGATGTTTAGAGAATATATGATGAAGTGTTTAGGTGCGAAAAGTTTCCATGTATTAAATTTACTTTCTGATGGATCAGAAAAGAAAAAACTGGGTGTTGAGAAAGCACAAGTATAAACAGAAAGAGAAGCAAAGGGGTAAAACTCTGACCATAAGCATATCTGTAAGGGGAAAATTGGGGGGTTTTTTGGTTTTTTTTTGTACTATTCTTATTCTTTCAACTTTCCTCTAAGTAAGTGTAAATTATTTCAAAAGAAAAAATTAAAATCACTGGCAGGGATGAGCAGGAAGCTCTCACCCTTAGAACAAGAGTAAGGATGTCCACTCCAGGCCCCTTCCTGCGCCAGCTGGAGTGTCCTATTACAGTCTGCTAATATGCAAAGAAGAAGGATAGGCAGAAATGCTCCCACATTTTCTCACTCCATTTCATGTTCCTCCCTGCTACGGTTTGAAGTCAAGGGCAAGAGCTACGAATATTTAGTGTGGGCCACTGATCCTTTTTAGAAGATGTATTTGAATAAAGGACTCTTAATTTTAGTGATGGGGATTTTTAGTAGCTCCTCAAATGTTAGAAGCTGTGAAAATGAGAAGGTGAAGAAAGATACACACACCTCTGTCACACAGATCCTGGAAACGGGTTGGCTGAGGCATCCTGAATGTATGATATACATAATCAATTTATGATCATCAGTTTTACTCAATTTCTACAAATAGTCAGAAGTCTGAAAAAAGTACCATTTCTTTGTACAGTTGCACTGGTGAGATCGTATTCACAATATACAAACTCCAGCCAGCCTCAGCTACAGGAGGTTTGATCTTAACACTGGTATCTTTTCTAGAACTGAAAGCATAACAAAGGTTAACAACTGTTAAGTAAGATGTGTTATTAATAAATGACAGTACTAGCCAGTAAACATGGGGTGCTACAAAATACTGTAACTATGAGATCACTTTCATTCAGCTATTTCTTCAGTGTTCAGATCTCAGTCGGTTTTCATTGAACTTTACTGTTCATTACTATACAGATCAACTTTATTCAATATAACTATCATGTTGATAAGCCAATTGCTTCCATTTCATTTCATAAGTATTTTCAAATGAGCAAACACAAAATAGCAGGCTATGAAAGTCCCTGTGCCCAGGGTTTCTCCTGCCTGCAGCCTTCATGAGACCAAAGAGCCTCACAGTCTGGAATTAAGTGTTCTACTGTGAGCAATGTGAAAACAGGCCACAAGTTAACTAGAGATAAATGTAATAAAAATGCAATTTGATTTTAAGGTAGATCAGTACATATCTACAGATTATGACTATGCTGTCAGGTGAGAAGCACATTGTTATTAATCTCTTCTACAATATCAGAAAGCAATCGTTGGATAAAAAATAAAACTCCTACAAAGTCAAAAAAGAAAAACAGGGAAAAAAGTCATATAACTTGAATTAGCATAAAATGCTCTTTCTCATTAATTACTCAGAAAAGCATGGTTTTAAGATTCTTATCTAAAATAGGACTGCTTTTTACTGAACCTGTCTTAGAATTCATTTTCTCCTGAAAGTTCTATGGTCCATTATAAAGGCCATTACTGAGGTCTCTAGAACCTCTTTCACTTGCTCTGGAAAAAGAACACCACAGAAAAGCTATGTGATCATTTCAATAAGACACTCCCAAGCTACCCTGGCTACATGCCATTCCGAAAGCTGGCAGGAATGTCTGGGGCATGGTGACGCTTACAGAAACTTCCTGGGTGATTCTCTTCTCTCTGGAAAGGCTTCTGGCTCTGCCTTGGTCAAAAGTACCACATGATTTTTAAAATGACAGATGGCTTTCAAGCCTATAAAAAGCTGTATTCTTAAAGCACAGATATCCATACTAACAGGTGGGCAAGCCTGGGAAAGAAAAAAAAAATCACAAATTTAACCAAGGAATAAAGGCATGTGGACTTTAATCATCAAGAATCAGTCTTCTGGGGCTGAGGATTCAGCTCAGCGCATAAGCGCCTGTCTTGCAAGTACACAGTTTTGAGTTCAATCCCTGGTACAAAAAAAAAAAAAAAAAATCAGTCTATTTATTCAATAAAATCTCTTCTGCTTCGCTCACCCCTCAGTAAGTCCAAATTCCTATTTTTAAGACAGCGACAGGTTATCTGTATCTACGTAACCAAGTGTCTCTCTTTTTTTTTTTTTTTTTTTGTCTTTTTGAGACAGGGTCTCATTATGCAGTTCTGGTGGCCTTGAGCTCACTTTGTAGCCCAGGCTGGCCTCGAACTTACAACTATCCTCCAGCCTCAGCCTCCCAAATGCTGGGGAATTACAGGCATGAGCCACCACGCCCGGCTACCCAACTGTCTATTTATAGAGCAACTCAATCAATAATGTTAGGAACAGTTGATTGAATAAATGCAGATAGAGGGTCCCATGGCTGCAGGAACTCCTGCAGTGTTTCTGGCAGAATCCTCTAAGAGGATAAAGTGCCAGCCAGACAAATGCCCGTGCACAGTGGGCTGGCTTAGGCTACAAGCAAATGGCGTTTCTAGGCAACACTCACACACTGTGGGAGGATATTCTACGGCAGGAGAGCACATATAATGGTTTCTTTGTGGATGAGTATGTGCAAAAGATTCTTCATGTTTAGATACCCCTGACTCTGATCTTTTGGGTGTAAAGAGAACCAGATCCAGAACAGCTCACAGGCTGGACCTATGAGGTAAATTAAGGACCCAGGTTACTGCTCCTGGAGGAGACCACTAACCTATGTAGAATGAACAAGACAGACAAGGGAAGGGTTATTTCTGGGATGTCACAAAACGATGCTGACAGGCCTCTGACCGCTGCTCCATTTTGATTCTGAGGTCATCATCATCACTCCTTTGCATAAAAGGGCTGGGGAAACAACTCATTTATGTTTTCATTTATAAAAATAGTTAGTTAAGGTAGCCAGGTGTGGTGGCACACACCTGTAATCCACCACCTAGGAGGCTGAGGCAGGAGGATCACTGTGAGTTTGAGACCAGCCTGGGAAACAGAGTGAGACCCTGTCTCAAAAAAAAAAAAAAAAAAAGGTTAAACGAATGTGGGTAATGCTGAAGAGCCAGAATCTCAGCGGAAAGGGAGGGAGGATCACATGTACTTTGGACTCGACTATGGGACTGTAAAACCTTTTCCAATAACCACAGCTCCCAGCCCGAGTCAGCATGTGGGTGTGACTGTGTGCTCATTCAGGATTTCAGAACTTGCAGCATCACAGCAGGGAAGTCGGAGTTGAGATCAAGCTATCTTTCCCTCTCCTGCTCCACTGGCCTCAAGAGAAGCAAGCTCCCGCCAGCCGCTGCCCTCTGCTTTTCCTTTCCCTTTATCTCCTCCTTATTTGGTCTCTCTGGGTTTAGGAGAGTGCAGGAAGATACGGAATCATGAACTCTTCAAATGCTGACCGATTCTATTTCCATCTACAAAGCAATTACATTCCCCCAGCCGCACAAATGCCTTTGTAAGCTTACAAATTTCTGAGGTTTAAAAAGGCATGCTGGGAGGGAAAGGGAAGGATGAAAAGGAAAGAATGCAAGGTATTTCATCACAGTCATCCTTCCATTTTTACTAGAAAAAGAATTCTTATTTTAAAAATCATTTCTTGGGCTGGGGATTTAGCTCAGTGGCATAAGCGCCTGCCTGGCAAGTACAAGGTCATGAGTTCAACCCCTGGTACTGCAAGAAAAAAATAAAATAAAATAAATAAAAATAAAAATCATCTCTTACTAGAAAAGATTATATATATGTGTTATATAAGAAACAGGAAGGGCCAGAGATATAGCTCAGTGGCACAGGGCCTGATTGGCAAGTGCAAGGGCCTGAGGTTGATTCCTGGTACCAAAAGAAAAAAAAGAATGGGAAATCCATGATTCTGGTTTGCAAAGGGATGAAGGCAAGCAATAAGCCTGGTCACCAACAGAAATCTACAGATGGGTCACGGCAAAACAAGAGTTACCAAGAACTCAGACACTACACTTTGCATAAAACGTTCACTTAGCCATAAAGCAAGTGACAGTGACTGTGACAAGTGTACTCAGAGACTTTGTTAGCATAACCACTCTTATGGAACACTTTTTTTCTATAAAAAGCTGCACAAGGTTCCAGGTGGACATCAACTAACTTGTGAAAACATAGCAGCATGTACCTTCGTAACAAATATCAATTCAAAGGGCTTTTAAGTCAGAAGTAAAATAGCAGAGGAAAATATTAGGCAAATAATCAGTATATGAGAACACAAGTCAAGGTCAGAAGATCATCACAAATTGTCAATATTTTGTGGTCAAGAGCTTTTCTAAGACTTAAACATAGAAAATTGTTGAAGGCTTGAAAAATAAAATTGGGCTGGGGATATAGCTCAGTGGCACAGCACCTGCCTGACAATCACGAGGTCCTGAGTTTGACTCCTTGTACTGAAAAAAAAAATTATAGGCATATCTGGTAATAGTATAAACCATTTTAATGCACCTTACTCAGTTTTCTACTCCTGACTATTACTCCTATCTGTACTGTTTTGTTAATAGCTCTGCACAATTACCACAAGTATTTCTGTTAAAAAACAAAAAACAAAGTAAAATTATGAGAATCAAGATGGTAGAGGAGCAGGCACAACAAAAGTCAGCCTCTCCGAGATCAAGAATCCAGACACTGGAAAATAACAACTTGGGGAAGAAGTAAAGAGAAGTAGGTTGCCAGAAATCTGTAAGAAACTGACAAAAAAAAATAAGCTATAGAGAAGTTTGAGAGACAGACCACAAAGCAGAGAAGGAAATGAAACAGCCAGGCGTCTCTCCTGGGCCCCTGTCTCAGCTTGTGGTTCTTGGGGAGGAGAGCCTGATTCTGCAGAAACAAAGTGACCTCTGGGAACTCTTAAGGGAAAAACAGCAGCAGTGGACTGGGCCAGGGAGTTAGACTGTGGAAAGGGCCCACAGCTGTGATCTGCAGGGACAGTGCAAGGCTTTACTCTGAGGAAACTCTTTCCACATGGCAGGCAACATCCACAGTGGTATCCCAGTGCAGGTGTCTGCACACTGCTGGAGGGTGCTAGGTCAGGAGCCATTCCAGAAAGGGGCTGGTTGTCTGAATCTGGGACTCAGAAGGGCGTGGGGGGGGCACTTTCCTTCAGGGTTCCCAGGGTTACACTCCCACTGTGAGAAACAGGCATGGTGACAACAAAGGATAGGGAACAGGCTGTAAAGAGACCCACTGAGGGGTTTGAGCTTGGGCTGGGAAGGACACAAGCCCTTCCCCTTAGATGGGAGGCCAGGCCAAGCTTGTGTTGAGCTGGGTCTGAAACTGAGTGTTGAACCTTCTTCACTCTAATGCCTGCATCCAGCACAGATCAGAGGTCTGATTATCTTCCTTACCTACCAGTTCAAAGACAGACCCATTTCAGCTTAGATATTCCCACAGCTCAGGGTGAACAGAGGGGGCCCCTGGTATGGGGCAGGGGCACTTGCAAATGCACAGTCCATAGGCAAGGCAGAGAAAACTGAATTGCTGGATTCCAAAACCACAGATTCTGGAAAAAAATCACTCATTAAAAAATATAGAGAATTTGTTTTTCTCTTTTTAGATTTTTTTTTTTTTTGGTATCCAGGATTGAACTCACGACTTCACACTTGCCAGGCAGGTGTTTAAGCCACTGAGCTAAATCCCCAGCCCTTAGACTCTTTTTTAAAATTGGTTTTTCTCTTTCTCCCTAATTTACTGGAGTCTGGGGGTTTTCCTTTGTCTTTCCTCTTTATTTTTTTCTTTTTCCTTTTAATTGTTTTAATTTTTGCTTATTTTTATTAAACCTATTTTTTTCTTTTCCTCTCCGTTTTCATTTATACTCTTTTCTATTTTCTGTGATCTTTATCTACCTCTATAAACATCCTACTCCTTAATAAGATCTTTCCTCTCACTTGTCTCATCTCCCATTATTTAATTTTTCAAATTTTTCCTTTTGCATTCTCTCATTTCCAACCCCCTATACAACCCTTAACTTTTGGTATTCTAGATAGCTAAGTGTTGAATTTTTAAATTTAACTCAAAAAGAAATTCACAGATTAAAAATTAAAGGGTAGAAAAAATAATTCTATGCAACAGAAACTTCACAAGAAGGAGTAGCTCTCCTATTTTAAGACAAAGTGAATGTCAAGCTGAAACTGATCCGAACAGGAAAAAGAGGTTATTACATATTGGATAGGGGAAAATTCAACCAGATGGGATAAGATGAACCATACACCATTACATCCATCTTCATAAATACTACATAAAAGATCAAGGAAATGTTAACACAATTACAGTGGGGGACCTCAATATCCCACTGTCACAAACACATTACCCAGCCCCCGCCCAAATCAACAAAGAAGTACAATGAATGGTACTTTGGTTCACAAACACATTTGGTTGCAAACAAATTTGGTTTAGCAAAACTTTGCTGTTGTTTACAAACTCTGCATTGGTTGACAGACATTTCTGCAGCCATCTTTCCCACACAAACACAAATGTGGCCATCTTTTCCTTTTGGATCCAATTAAGTTCACAAACCAGCATATCACTGTATTAGAGTTGAACCAAACCTTCAAACATGTAGGCTAATATATATCTATAGTGTTCCACCAAACAATAACACAGAGAACTTAACCCAAAATAGAGCTTGTACTATCCCATAAAGCATACTTAGGTAAAGGCAAAGAATCAAAACTACCCCATGCATATTATTCTATCACAGTGCAATGAAACTAGAAATCAGTGGCAAAAGAACCTACAGAAATTATGCAAACTCATGGAAAATAAATAATTCTTTCTTTAAATAATCAATGGTTTACAAAAGAAATCAAGATACAAATTTGAAAATTTCTAGAATCAAATGGTAATGCCAGCACAACATACCAGTATGGCACACAATGAAGTCAACACACAAAAATCAGTAGTATTTCTGTATCCAGTAATAAACTCACTGAGAAAGAAATTATGGAAATAAATCTTTCATATTAGTATCAACTAAAATTAAGTACTTAGGAATTAACCAAACCAAGGAAGTGAAAGAACTCTATAATGAAGTGTACAGTACTCTGAGAAAGGAAATCAAAAAGAATATCAGAAAATGAAAATATACCCCTGTCCTTCAACAGGTTGGACCAGCACTGTCAAAATAGCCACACTTTCAAAACTGATACACAGATTTAATGAAATCATAGTCAAAATAGCAAAAGCATTCTTCACAGAACTAAAGAAAACAATCTTAAAATCTATACAGACCCAGACAAGAACAAGAATAGAAAAAGCAATCCTGGACAAAAGGAAGGCAGGAGACATGACAATCCCTAACTCCGAGTTATACTACAAAGCTACAGTATGGAACTGGGAAAACAACAAACTACCCACATATGTGAATCAGTAGAACAGAACAGAGGATACAGAAACAACTTTAGTATATTCAGCCACTTGATCTTTGACAAGGGGGCCAGAAACTTATGCTGGAGAAAAGATAATATCTTTAACACACAATACTAGGAAACTGGCCATACAGGCAACAAGAGATTGATCCTAGACCTGTATCTCTCACTATGTACTAAACTAAACTAAAAGTGGACTAAAGACCTATAAATTAAAAGCGAAACAACCTGCTGGAAGATAAAATAGGTGACTCTTGGAGACATAGGTGTAAGGTAAGGACTTTCCGAACGGAACTCCAACTGCACATGAAACAATACCAGGAATCAACAACTGACATCATATCAAATTTAAAACGCTCTGTACACCAAAAGGAACAACCAACAGAGTGAAAAGACAATGTACAGAATAGGAAAAACTGTTCTAGCCATTCCTCAGACATAAACATATGCATGATATATATATATATACATAGAACTAAAAAAACATTACACCCTCCAAAATAAATGATCCAATCAAAAAATGGGCAACTGAAATGAACACACACTTCACAGAAGTATAAATGGGCAGGGAATATATGAAAGAAGTGTTCAGTATCTCTGGTGATTAGAGAAATGCAAATTAAAACAAAACCCAGCTGTTGGTGACAGCAGACACTGAGAGATCCAGCCATGCCAAGGATGTCCATTCGCTTTGTCTAAAGTGTCTTTTGAGCACTTTCTCCCCACTCCAAGTCCCCCAATAAAATTATTTGGACTCCCCCCCCCGCCAAAAAACCCAGACTCTATCTTACTCCAGAAGGAATGGCTATGATCAAGACATCAAACAAAAGTGCCTGCCTGGCAAGCACAAGGTCATGAGTTCGATCCCCAGTACCAAAAAAAAAAAACATCAAACAATTACAAATGCTAGAGAGGCTGCCAGGAAAAGGGACTCCTACATTGCTGGTGGGAGTGTAAACTAGTATAACCACTATGGAGATCAGTATAGTGATTCCTCTCAAAACTAAAATTAGAAATTCCACTTGGCCCATCTATTCCCCTTCTAGGTATCTTCTTCAAAGAACTAAAGGTGTCATAACACAGCAATATATGCATACTCATATTCATAGCAGCATAATTCACAACAGATAAATCTCAAAAGTGGCCTACATGCCCACTGACAAAGGATGGATAAAGGAAATATGGCATTTATAACACAATGGAGTACTAGTCTGCAATTAAGAAGGGTAAATGAGTTATTTGTACAAAAATGCATGCACCTTGAGATCAGGTTAAGTGAAGTAAATCAGACATACAGTCTTGAATACTGCATAGTTTTTCTTATATGAGAAACTCAAATACAAAGACAAAATAAAAGACAGTAATAGAAAAAAAAGTTTTCTAGGACTTCTTAGTTTATTAATCAAAACACTGTTTTTATTTCTGCATTTTGTGATGCTTGTAGTATCTGACATATCTTTAAAAGTGCATTATAAGCTTTAGACCTTTCTAATTAGGGTTCTCTCATTTGTAATAACTTCATTTTGTATTTTTGTCAAGTAAATAATCTTTGGATAGGGGAAGAAAAATTACCAAGGCTTGGCTTGAAAAAAAATAAAATAAAATTGTGGTATAATAATAGTTGTACACTGCTATCTCTGAAATTTCAGCACACACACACACACACGCACACATATTCACCCAATTTAAAAACTTTGCACTAAATCAACCTTCAGTGAAATGTTCTTAAAGCAATCCAAAAAGCTGTCATTTCAACCATAAATCATAAAATGCTTAATATTCTACATGCAAAGTTTTATTCCAATAAAGAAGACAACCTTTAGGCCGTTAGTCCTTCCCCAGCCTAGCCCCAAGAGCAAATCTACAAGTATTCGTGTGTTCCCTTGGATCTCGAGGTTTCACGAGGTGCTCACTGCCAGTTCAGCTCACCTTCAGCATGGTGTCCATGTAGGGGTCCTCCTCACGAGCTGCCGCTGCGCTACACCGCACTGTGAAACACTGCAGGTTGTTTCTGAGAAAGAAGAAAGAGGTGGCTGAGCAGAGGGGAGGACAAGCACCAACACACCCTCCACAGTGCGGAGGGCTTCACAGGCAAACAGGCCAATGGGAAGTGGGAGAGATATCAAATGTTGATGAGTTAGATTGATTCTCAAGAGTGCCATGGAACCCTCAGGAGTGTGTTCACAAATGTGAAACTGGTCCTCACACCACCACTACCGAATCAGTGTCTCTAGTGGCTGAACCTGGACACGTGAGCTCCATGTATGACTCCGATCTATGTAAGCACCATGGAACTTGGTTAATGTCCTCATGCTACAGACAACAGCCCCAGGATCTGTCTAGGGTATGGATGTGTGACGATCAAAGGCAAGATCAGAACCTGCTTCCTGACTTGATCTACTCCTACCATCCCCAAAGGAAAAGACCTCTGCAGTCATCACAGTGATGGGGACAGCAACACTACCCAACTCATTCAGGATGACATTTTCCCTGGATTATGTGGACGGCCCATTTATACCATGCAGACATAAATCAAGAGCAGAACTGCAAATGAGAGACTCTCTGAAGGAACGTTCGGCAGTGCCTTAGCCAGAACCTTGCTTTAAAGACTGGAGCATGAAAGCTTCATACTAGCCAAGTCTTCTCTGAAGAATAAAACCAAACGGATTCCAGCCTTCTGGTTTCTTGCTCTTTTCTACCTCATTCCACAACTTCTGGATACTCACAGTAAAAGGACCTAGGGACCCCCTCATAAGGGCACAATGCCTGCAGGGGTTAGCAGAGCGAACACCAACAGGGACATTTCAGATAGTTAATTATTTACTTAGATAATGTTACAACCTCATCTTGTAGTAGGTTACAACAATGACTTTAACAAAACTAGGAAGTTAGAAAAGTAAAATGAACTCTTTGAAGAAAACATAGAAGACTAAAACAAAGTTAACGGGAACGAGTAGGCACAGCTCTCTGACATCACCACGCCTGGGGGACCGCACTGCACAGGGAGGGTGCTCGGCCAGGCCTCTCTCCACTGTGGTGCTCCTACTTCAGCCCAGCCACTGCCGTCCCTGTCCATTTCCAGTTCTAGGAAGTGACCTTTGGAGTTGCCATAGTGATGGGGACAGCGACACCACCTCTTATAAATCTGGAGTGGAGTTTAAACCTTGGGAAATAAAATGAAAGTGGGAAGCAAAACAAGCACCAGCAGTGGGATCAGAATGATAGGGAGCCGCTGTGACCACAAACAGTAAAGACCTTTGGGTTCTGGGGATACCCCTCCCCTACACAGTAGTAAGCCAGTCTGTTGGGTACTGCCGGAAGACAGAGCAGAAGTACAAATGAAAGTGAAATGTGCCAGTACAGGAACATAGCCAGGATCACAGGAATATTGTTCCTTTTTAATTTAAGTCCTAGAAATTGAACCCAGGGCCTTGGCACTGAGCTATATCCCAAGTCCTTTTTCATTCTGTACTTTGAGACAAGGTCTCGCTAAGTCTCCAAGTTGCCTAAGATGATACTCTAACTTGTGATCCTTCTGCCTCAGACTTCCACAGCACCAGGATCACGGGCATGCACCACCACATCTTCTTGGTTCTTACGAATGAAAAATTATCATCTTTTTTTTTTAGATATATAAACATGGTAATCTTAAGCTTTTCAAGACAGTCTTAACAAATAAGATATTTCTATGGCCAGGATATAGCTCAGCAGCAAAAGCACCTGCCTGACAAGCACAAAGTTGAGTTTCATTCCAGGTACCACAAAAAAAAAAAAAAAAAAAAAAAAAAAAAAAAAAAAAAAAAAAAAGGAGGAGGAGGAAGAGGAGGAGGAGGAGGAAGAAGAAGTTTCTAAAGTACATATCTACTTGGTAACATTAAAACTATGTAAAAATGATCGAGGAATTATTGCACAAAATGAGGATACTTGTTAAGAATCTGACTTTAAATATGACAACTATTTTCTAGTATCTAATGGTTCCACAATCAAGGTAATGATGTCAGAGTGCCTTTTATCACTAATGTTAAGAAAAGCTCCAACATGGTCTCTCCGAGGAAAGAAAAAAACAGAAACTGTACATCAGTTCAAATCCTAAGAATACTGTATTTTCTGCATTCAAAATTGCTTATTGACTTGACATTAAGTTTATCAAAACTTGATAACCATCACCAATTTTCCCAATGCAATACTCTGACTGCATCACTTTCTCTGGTTCAAACCCTAAAAAATTCCTCAGTTTAATTTTCAAGGTCTGAGCTAGTTTTCAAGCACTATCCCTATCGTTTCTCCACTCTTCAGCTTCATATTTGAAGAACAATTACCTTGGAAATCTGGAAGACTATGCTCTACTCTATTCACTTAAAAAACACTCCCACTGGTAGCATTTCTCCTTTCAGCAGACATCAATAGAGGAAAGGAGCTTTAGAATCCCCATTAGGTTCTGTGCAGTCTGAAAGGTACTTTGGTACCTGCTAGAGATTCTGATTCTACCACTCAGTTAAAAATAAATCACTGCTCCATGTAATTAACTATGGCATGTTTCTGGAAAATTAGATATAGCCTTTGTTTGTAGTCTTCTCTAAGCTTCTCCTGCCAGAATTCTAACTAACTTTCAGGCCCAGCTTCAAAACAAAGAACCTATCTGAACCTATCACATGACCAAGCCAAAAGCAATTTCTGTTCTCCTATTACACATTGTACTTATATTTAATTCTTAAGATAGTCTCCAAAAATCTCACCTCTGGCTTTAGCTTTGGAAAGTAGATGGTATATCTTATTCACAGTTGTTTGGTTAGAGGGCCCAAGGCAGGGAGTGCCTTGACCATAATTGGAGTTCAAAAAACAGGAAATAAAACCAAAAGCATCACTAACTGCTGTGATAAAAAGAACTAAGATCAAACTCTTGCTCCAGAACCCAGCTTATATGCCAGTGTACTAGGGCAAGATACCCAGAAGACAACTACCATTAACTAGTCACACGACTATGGCTAATCTAACCTCCCTGTGACTCTGTCCTCATTTATACCAATTAAGGGGTATGCTCAGATCATCCTTCTGGCCCCATCACATTTCTAAACCATTATGAAACAACTCAATCCACATGAAAAGAATACAGCAGCGTGAAAAGAGAAATTTAAAGAAATGTTCTGACCAGCCCCAGTGACTTTGCATTAGGATTCTCCATGAACATCTTCCAGCTAGGTGTGATGGCTCACACCTGCATTCTGGGGAGCTGAGGCAGGAAGATCACAAGTTTGAGCCATACCATTGCTTCTCGGCCTTTTGGCTAAGATCAAGCGAAATTTGAGCCCAATCTAGGCAACTTCACAGTTTAGCAAGACCTTGTCTCAAATATTTTTTAAAAGGGGAGGGAGGTCTGAGGAAACAAAACAGAGACAAAGCCAGAGTTTAAATCTTTAGCACTGAAGAGGCAGGTATATGCCACCAAAAGACAGACTTGAAGGGCCGGATGTAACTCATTCACTTATAGTGCTCTAAACTAGTCCACACAATTTTCAGTTAAACATCTCGGCAGCACCTCAAAAACTGAAAGGCAAGCAAAGACCAGTGCGTAACACTGTGACTGTACCTGGTGATGACATGCAGAAACTGTGGTGTGAGCACCGCCTGCTGAGACTTCTCAGGGTACTGGTACACCGACATTAATTCAACAGACTTGACAACCATGTAGAGGTAGCCCGTGTGGGGTAATGAGAAAAAACAAAAAAGACTCAGCAACTCTTTCCCATGAGACAAAGTTTTTCCATCAGAAGTAAGAGAACCTGCATCCAAAAATGAGAGAAATAAATACCATTAAAATAGTAAACAAAGGGAGAAGATAAATATTTTGAGACTCTTTTATGCTGAATATATCAGTAGGAAACCAAAAAGTTGCCTGGGGAAGTTGCTCTTATTGCCAGTAAGAACTAAAAAAAGCGACATACTTAGAATGTCACCATTTGGTAACTCCTAATAAATGTGCAGAACTAAATAATGATCATCAAAGGCTTGTTAACATCATACAGAGTACACCAGACACTATAGGCTGCCTAACAGCTCACACTGCTTGTGTTACACACATCATAACAGTAGTAATATACTTTTTGTTCTGCAGGCCCCCCCCACTTTGGGGATTGAACCCAAGGACTCAAACTGAGCTACCCCAACCAGCCCTTTTTATTCTAAGACACAGTTCCTCTAAATTGCTCAGGGTATACTCAAACTTTTAATTCTCTTGGCCTTAGCCTCACAGAATGCTGGGATTACATGTGTAATTCCACGATGTGCCACTATTATATTCTGACCAAGCCTGAGCCTAGATCAGCACTGTTAATAAAAATATAATACAAGCCACATTTGCAAATTAGTTTTTCTGGTTACCGTATTTTTAAAAGTAAAAAGCAGCTGAAATTTTAATAACTATATTCAACATATCTAAAATATTTCCATTTCAACAATAAACAAAAAAATGAGATACTCTGTACATGTTTTTGTACCAAGTCTTCAAAATCTAGAGTGTATTTTATACCTACAGGGTATCTGGATTGTTACACCAGTCATATTGCAAGTGTTAACTGCAACATGCATCTAATCCCCTACTGAACAGTAGAGATTTGCATCAAACTACCAACTCAGAGAGAAATACAGTAAATACAAGAATATGCTAAATGACTCTGTGAGAAATCAATTGGCAAAATTCAGATTGTCAGTAATTTTATAGTAAGAGGCCAATTTCTTGCTAAGTAGACTGCAAAGAAAAATAAAACTACATAGTAAAGAGACTTAAAAAGACACAGCAATGAATTGCTTTACTTTGTCATCTGTTATGCTTGTATCTAGATTTCTCCTCAAAGCCTTATGGTCTCCTAAGTGGGGCTCACAGGTTGGATATAGGATGTGTAATAACTAAGTAAGTTTAGCATAATTCTGGGTGTGGATAATGGAAGCCCCACCCTGTGCATCAGCAGCACCAATCAACAGGCTTACAGCCTGGATGGAATACAAAGGGAGAGAGGGAAGGAGGCAGCGGCTGCTGCGTGCTGCCTTCCTGACATACCATGGACTGCTTCTCCTCTGCCATGCGCCACCCTGTTTTGGTGCCAGCTGACTATGAACTGAAACTTCTACAATTTGTGAGCTAAAATAAACCTTTACCCCTTGAACTTGTGGGTGTCAAATATTTTGTCTAAGCAATGAGAAAAACAAGACAGACTTTGATTGGAACAAATTGTTTCTAATCAAGAAAAATTCTTAGGAAAATCCGAACACCAAATATCTGATACCCAGTAATTTTTTACATGATGGTATTTTGAGTTTGTCTAAGTAAAAGAATTCTTTCCTTTAACTGATGCTTGATGAAATATTTATGGATGAAGTAGTAATAACTCTAGAATTTGTATCAGAATAACCTGGAAGGGAGCAGAGCATGGTCACAAGGCATTTGTTAAAAGTTGTGCTCAGGTGCATGGAGGCCCACTGTACTATCTCCTCACCATGTTTGAAATGTTCCATAACCAAAGTTTTAAAAACAAAGTATTTTTCTGATGGCCAGACTCTAAGGACATGAATTAATATCAGAAACCCAACTCTGCACTCTCTGCAATTATCCCAAAGCCAACTGTCCAATTTTTTTCTCCCTCTTCCTTCCTAAACCCATCTGGACTCTAGCCAAACAGTACTGCTCACTTCTCCAAACACATGTAACAATCTTACAGCTGATGCATGCTGGTTCCTCTATGCAATATCTTACCAACATCCCCATATTCTAGAAATTCTACTCATGCCGTAGGACCCAGCTCACTGTCTATTCAGTAAGTATTAATCAGGTACCTACTAAAGCACTGCTGCTCTCAGTTCTCAGGACACAACAGTGCACAGGACATGGCAAGTACTCTCACAGAACCTTCATTCTAGTGATGGCAGTTGGGGCAGAGAATAAACAACTAATCTCCACAGTGTACAGAGAAGGGGTATTTTAAACTGAGAGGTCAGAGAAGTCCTCTTTGGTGAGGGGACATTTGAGCTTTAAGTTGAATTACTTGAATGTAATCATCTAAGACCTGAGGGAAATTTGTTCTTAACCTAGGAAGAAGAAACTGCAGATATTACTCAAAGGTACACTGGCATATGTGAAGAAGAAAGAAAGATCACTGTGAATGGAGAACAGTCATCAGGGTTAGACTGAGAAAGGATGAGTTCAGAGGTACAGTCATGTAGACCATATAATGGATTTGGGGTTTTTTATTCAAGTACTATGGAAAGCTCACTAAATTACAGAGCTGACCTTCACAGCTACTGGCCCTGTCCAGTTTCCCACCTTGTCTGCCGTCTGCCCTGTTGACTCTCCCTGGTCTTAGATCAGCTCCCCAGCTAAAGGACTTCCCCACCAGAGTCTCTGCTGCTTGCTCTGAACAAAAGGCTCTTTTTTCTCCACAGCACCAGCCCCTCCCTAGAAAACACTTCATATCCTCTTCCTTAGGACCCCAAAATGAAGCCAGGATCTTTTGTTATCGGCTCTCTTGGTGGGTTCTTCTCCCATAAAACACTCATTTCGGTGTGTAATTGTGGTTATGTGAACATTCAATGAATGTCTGCTTCTGCCATTAGACAGTTAACTCCAAAGGGCAAACATGTGGCCTCCTTTTGCTCACTACTGCTTCCCTAGTATTTAGCACAATCCGCAACACTACACACTCAGTAAATTTTTACTAAAAGAGTAAGTGAAGATTATAAAGATATTGAGTCAGAATGATAATTACATCATTTTCTAGAAATTATGTTAAGATGTTATGCAAACCATGACCAATTAGAGAGCCTACCAATAAATGACCAAGTAAGTCAGAATCTCCACCATGTGAACCTGAGCATTGGTATTTTTAAAAGTGCCCAGGTAAACATAAGGTGCAGCAGGACTGAAAACCACTGCTCCGAATTAATTTATGTTCAGTCCACATCTCCCACCTTGCCCACAAGGTCATCACAAGAAGCTCTATCAAATACCCAACTGGAATCCAGGTAAATCTCTGCTCTAGAAAGGCTCTAATTTCCTTTTCTGGACCTGCAGATCGTTTTAAAAATGGAAATGAGCTCTGTCACACCCTCTTTTTGGCTTCAATTCTCACAGCAGACCTGACTTTCCTTTCCAGTGCTCACAGGTATTTGCTCACAAGTATTTGTCCACAAACCTAGTGCCTACACGGATCTTCCCTCCAGCCCAGACCCTGACCCACTCCCACCACAGCACTGCCACACTCACCTGTTTGGTAAATGGGTAGCAGCTGGAGAGAATGCAACCTGATGTCATCAGGTAAGACATAGAAGGAAATATCAGGAGTAAAACGTCTGTGGGTTTAAAAAGACAAGGAGGAGAAAATCGAATTTCCATGTAATGCTAAACAGGCACATAAATACTAAAAATAGATGGGTAAAAAGCTCTCAAATACCTATAGAGCAGATGCTGGACATGGAAGTATTTTATTTTTTCATCGGCCAATCCTGTAGGTTCCAGTGTAACTGATATCCCAGACTGCTCACTTTTTTCACCAAGTAGCTCCATGGGCTTCTGACAGATAACAAAGCCATCTGACTCAATCTGTGAAGTTTCATTACTGAAATCTTAGAAAACAAAAGTAAAGGATGTAACAACTTCAAATACTACCTTCTTGAACAAAATAGATTTCACAACATTCTCTCACCAATTAGAAAGGAATATTATAATTCTATATTCACACATTTTATACAACTACAAACCATTATAGTTTTCAAAAGCTTTAGAACTTGTGCATTTATTCCTCAAACCACTGACAAAGTATTACAAAATAGCAGGTGCAGTGGCGCAAGCCTGTAATCCCAGCTCTCGGGGGACTGAGGCAAGAGGATCACTGCAAGTATGAGACCAGCCTGGGCTACAAAGTGAGCCCAAGGCCAACCTGAAATGCATAGTAAGATCCTGTCTCAAATACAAAACAAAACAAAAGTACAACAAAATATGTAATATCATCCCCATTTTACCCACAAGAAAATTCAGAGGTGTTATTCCATGTATCCAATTAATAAATATGAGAATAAGACTAGAAATCCCTCACCTAACAGTGGCTCGGTTCCATTATTTATATTAACAAGTATAAGCTGAAATACATTTACATGGTATACAGTAATACCTGCATGGCTAGATTATAAACACAAATTTAATGTAATCAGGATAACTAAACCAATAAATATTGTGGCTTGATGCCATACAAGTCACAATGGAACCAATTGGTTCTTTAGAGACATTTGCAGGTGACTATTTTCTCTATGCCCAGAACAAGAAAGTAAGTTAATCATTTACCTATATTTGTCTGTTTTACTGGATTATTGGTCTCACATGGATGGTGGTTAACTCTCTCTCCATTTTTAGAGTCTGATTCCAGTTTTAGGATTAAGACTTCCAAATCTGACATGACAGCAACATATCCAACACAAAAAGAAATTTCTACAGGAGTGATATTATCTAAGTGGATAATTAAAGAACGCTCGAAGTCCAATATTGAGAATTCCTCATTAATGACCTGGTATGTCAAACTAAATAAGACTAACTTATTTGTGCAGCCAACAAGGAGGTCTCCTTTCACAGGGCAACAGGAAATGCACAAGGGGGCCTCCGAGAGCGGCATTTCAACAATGGACATCTGGTCTCGGAAGGATTCCCTCAAGGGCGCCTCCACATTATGCCCGACCATTCGGATACACACGCGAGAGTTCTCTGCCCTTTTACTTCTCCAGTTCACATAAGCACGTAGGAAGGTAGTCTTGTTTTTCTCTTCAATTGCTACCAAGTAGTCCCCTGAAAAGGAAATAAAAGTATACTTGGAATCTGCGATTAGAAACACCACCACTTACTTTGCTGTGATGAAACATCATTAGCTAGACTGAATAAAACAAAACCCTAAATAAGAGAATCTCAGGCATGTTTTTAACTTATATTATTAGACACTAAGGTTCTTAAACATGACTTAACCGATTTTAGAGACTAAAGATAAACTACTAATTATTCAAGTGATATAAAACCTACATTCTATTTCCTATAATAGCTCTATGCATTTCACCAGAACTCTAAAGTTAGCTCCCTCAAAGCTCTACTGACAAAAAGGTTCAGCAATATTAGTGCATGGTTGTCATTTATTAACATTAGGTACAAATTAAGGAACTATGAGTCTAACAGACCTTGCATTTTATCTCCTCCCCTCCCCACAAAAGCCACAACTTTGAAAAACAGGATAAAGTTAGAAGTACTAAGTAAAATATAAATCCAAGTTAATTTTCTCTTAACTTGTGATTTTTTTCAACTTAGAAGAGTAACTTACTCGTTGTTATATTTAATTTGAGAACTCAAAATGGTGAAGTGGTAGAGAGATGCAAAACAAAATGCACGATCATCTCTCTGCATCTCACCCCTGAGGACAACAACGTAGATACTTGGCCTGGTGTGTGGCTGTCCATGTTCTTCTCTTCCACAGAATAAACACATCACAGTGCAGTAGTCTGCCTTCTTTCTGTATCATATTGACTACTTAACAATCTGCAGTATTTTTAAATGATAAATCTTTCCCTACAAGATGACACATTGGTCACATCTAACATCCTCTTCATTATATCTTATATACACAAGTGTGATACTTTACTTAACTGCTACTATATTGTTTTTTTTGCCTATATATACATAATATATATAATATATTATATATATATATATATATATATATATTTATTTATCCTGGATTAAACAAGGTCTATACCTATATGTTTACTGAGGGAAGGGGGAAAGAATGGAATAGAGACCTACCAGTGAGAATGCTGGGCCAAGGGCAGATGCATTTTTCACTTTAATGGATACTACTAGGTTGCCACCCTATACAATAGAAACTCATGGTCCCTGCAGTGCTGTTAGAGTGTGTCTACTTACCCACGCGCTCCCCAAGCAATGACTCTATGTGGCGTGGAAACATGGACTCGTAACGGTTGGCACAATTTACATTACATGGACTAGTTGTAAAACTAGCTGTCTTTTCCTATGCATGCCATCCATTATCATCTCTCTTTTGCGAGTTGTCCACTTCTGATTAAGTTGTTGATTTATGTTTCTTAAGGAACTGCAGTTCTCTGGGGAAAGGAATACTAACTCTTCATTGGCCATGCACAGTACATAATTTGAGTCTACTTTTGTCTTTGCTTATGGTTTCTTTCACCATATAATTGTTACATACTCAGATATGTATCTTTTCCTTCTTGGTTTCTGAAATTTCCTTCTTTGCTTAAATAGTCCTATGTCTTCCAAATCACATAAATACACAGGATAGTTCATCTTTTCTATTTCAATGGCATTCATTTTTGGTACTACAGATTGAATCCAGTACCTTTACACTGAGCCATACCCCCAGCCCTTTTCAAATTTTTTTTTTTATTTTGAGGCAGGGTCTCTCTAAATGCAAAGTCTGGGCACTACCCCACCTGGCTTAATGGAGCTCTTTTAAATTTTTATCCTTCAGAATTGTGTTAATAAGCACAGGGGATAGTCCAGGCAGGATTTAATTGGATTTTCCGTCTTCCAGATATAGAACCTGTAATACCAAGACTATTATGTAAACCAACCCTTTTGCAATGAACTGAAGTTAAAATGTCGCTGTTATACTGACTTTCCCTACATACAGCAGTGTGCACACAGTGTAGCCCCTTTCTGCAGAAACTCACAGGGATGAATGACCAGGTTCCCTCCTCCTCCAAAGTGATCCAGCCTTCAAAAGAAGGCAAACAAAGCTAGGTGTGGTGGCACACACCTGTAATCCCAGTACTGGGAAGGCTGAGACAGGAGGATCAGTGAGTTGGAGGCCAGTTTGGGCTATAAAGTCAAGGTAGCCTAAACTGCATAGTAAGACTCTATCTCAAAAAAAAAAAAAAAAATCAAAACAAAACAAAACAAAGCAAAACAAAAAGGCAAACTTTCCCAACAGTGGTTCCTTGGATGCCACAGAGATGGCATGAAAAGCCACTGTCCGTGAAATCTTGGCAGGACGCTTACAAATATCAGCAGGCATGGTAAGTTTTTCAGTGGTCACTGGCATTAAGTACTATTCACACTGTTTTGCTACCATTACTACCATCCATAACTTTTCTTATCTTTTCCAATACTATGTATTATTCATCAAGCAGTAACTCCTCATCCCTCCTCCCCACAGACCCTGGCAATTGATCATTCCACTTTCTTTTTCCATGAATTTGACTACTCAACACCTTACATAAGTTGAACTGCACAGGGTTTGCTTTTTTACGTCTGACTGAGTCACTTAGAATCATGTCATTAAGGTTAAGGTTCCTACAAGCTTAGCACATATTATATAATGCCATTTCTTTTTAAGGTTAAAAGCCTGTAACTTTATCTATCTGTTCACCTGTCACTAGCTCCTTGAATTGTATCCACTTTCTGCTTCATAAACAATCCTGTGATAAACACTGGTGTACAAATATCCATTCAAATCCCTGCTTTTAGTTCTTCTGCGTATATAAGCCAATGTGGCAGAAGTGGAACCGCTGAACTACATAGTAACTTTATGTTGTTTTTTTAAGAAATATCATGTTGTTTTCCTAGATGGCTGCATATTTTAATTTTCTATGCGTTCCAACTGAAAAGGGTTCCAGTTTCTCCACATCCTCTCCAACACCTACTCATCTTTTAAACTGATAACAGAGCCAGGCGTGGTGGCTCACGCCAGTAATCCCAGCACTGGGGAGACTGAGGCAGGAGGGAGGCTGAGGCAGGAGGATCATTGTGAGTTCGAGACCAGCCGGGGCTACAAAGTGAGCTCAAAGCCTGCCCGAACTGCATACCAAAATAAATAAATAAACTGATAACAGTCCTAACGAATATGGGTGGTATCTCATGATGGTTTTAATTTGCATTTCCCTGTTTATGTGCATCTTTTTATGTGCTTTTCGTCACTGATATGTCTTCTTTGGAGAAACATCTATTCAAATCTTTGGCTATTTTTCACATCAATTTTGTTGTTATGGAGTTGTAGTTCTTCATATATTCTAAATATGAATGAATCCCCTACCAGATAAATGATTTGAAAATATGTTGGATTCCATAAATTTCCTTTTCAATCTGTTGGTAAGGTCCTCTGATTCACCAAAATCTAACTTATATTAGATTTTGTGTATATATGCCAGATTTGTGTACATATTTTTCTTTTATTGAATATTAAATTCAAGTAAGTAAATAAATTTTAAAACTAAGAATATTTGCTTAGTTACTTGAAAATTTTGTATTCTTATATCTATAAATATGTACCTCTTTGATCAAGTTCATACAGCAACTGTTTAAAATCTGATAGACAAATGGATGCAGTTTGAGAACACTGTGTTAAATGAAATAAGCCAGACATACAAGTTCAAATACCACATGGCTTCTGTTATTAGAAACTCAAAATATTTACACATATAAAGAACATATTAGAAGATAAATAGGAACTATGAAAAAATTCAAGTAATTTCCCAAAATTTCTGTTTCAAAAATTTTTCAATCTATATGCTAAATTGTTTTATTTATACTACTAGTTCTTCTTAGTTCATTGAAAAGAAAAGTGTTACACTATTTTGGGGGCTTTGTTTTGAGACATGGTCTTGCTATACAGTTCAGGCTGACCTTGAACTCACTTGTAGCTGAGGCTGGTCTCCAACTCACTGTGATCCTCCTGCCTTAGTCTCCCAAGTGCTAGGATTACAGGAATAGCCAATCTACCCGGCTAATCTTGTGCTATTATCTGTCTTTTCTGTTTATGGCTTGTCCTTTGAGTAACATTTTTGCCATTCTTTTAAGATTATACACAGGGAACTAACTATTGTTATTCTCTAATTATTTTGTTACAAAATTTTGGTTTTTTTCATTGCAGTGTGCATTTACACTTTATTAATACCTATATGCATTACAATAAAAATGTAAAATCTGGTAATTATAGTTGTGCACACATTGTTTTTTCAGATTAATGAATTGTTTTGTAAGTGATGAACTAGCACTTGCTAAATAATCTATCTAACAAAGCTTATAGAGATTTTGTTTTGCTTTGTTTTGTTTAAGGGTGGCCTTAAACTAGCATCCTCCTGCCTCAGTCTTCTGAGTGCTGAGATTATAGGAATGTACCACTATGCCTGGCATGATGAAAGATTTAGAACTGAGTTAAGCCTCATAATAGGCCGTCAATATATGTATTTCCCTCTACAATTTACAGATCAGGAATCTGAGTTCAAACTAAGTAATTTGCCTAAGGTCACAAAGCCAACAGCTATTGGAACAGATCAGGTTTACTCAAAGGTCTATATTCCTTCCCCAGTAATGCTGCCTCTTAAACTGAAAAAAGTTACAAGTCTACAGGATTCTGTGGAGGTGGTTATTTACTTTCATGAGAAAAGGGAGCTAAACTTTTAAGCATTATGTGCCCAGTGTTTTTCTTTCTTCCTGTCATACTTTACAAAGCTTCTATATTCATTAAAATTTTAAAAAATTACTGATCATGATGCTAAAATTTCCAAACTGTTCTTTAAATTTTCTATATGTTTTCCTTCCTAATTCCCCAAATTTTATATAAAGAGAATAGTTTTCAGTTGATGTGAGATTTTTTTAAAAAACTGCATATATTTTCTGCTTGGGTAAGAGACCTGCACGGTATTCACAGTAAATTTAAATATATGAATTCTTTCTGTTCATATATTTAAAGGTGAGACAAGGGGAGATTTATAACAGAGGAGGACACTGGGCATTGAGAACAAAAATCTCCAGGTTCCACCAATGGATAGGGGAGGTAGGGGCTAAGGGGCCAAAAGAGAAATGCTGAGAAGTGGAAGGTTAGTTTTCTGATATCAGCATAGCCAGAAGTCATCCTATTTCAGCTGTGAGTGCATTAACAGAAGCTGTACCCAGGAGCTGAAGTCCCAAGCTGTGGATGGAAAACTGCCCTTAAGCTACACAACCAATGATGCTACATCATCCCACTTTAAGGCAGCCAACTAGATTATAAAAACACCTCTGTTCTTCAAGGCCTCTATTAATAAGATCATCATGCAACTCGTGGCCTCATGAAGCCAGTGTGGCTCTCAATCAGTGTTTCTCAAACCTGATTAATCCCTGACTCATCCCAATGCTGCATAACAGAGAAACTACTATACTGGATCTCTGACTGTGTGCCCCCGTGTGGGGACTTTTTTTACAGCTTGCCAGGAGATTTTGATGTACAGCTAGTGGACAGCCAAGGATCACAGAATCAACATTACTGACAGACAAGAAAACCAGAGGTTTATATGATGCCTGTCATTTCAAATTTTAGAATAACGTCTACTTGAAAGAATGAAGCAAATCGTGTAAATATTTCCTCAATCTACCCCCTACACACACATAGTGAAACTGGTGAGCATGCTTACTTAATATAACTTTTTTTTTTTTTTTTAGCTAAGATGTTGCTATGTTGCCCAGGTTGGCTTTGAACTTGTGATACTCCTGCTTCAGACTCGCAAGTAGAGGAGATTACAGATGTACACCACTGCTCACACAGTACTTCTGAAGGTTAAAAAAAAAATGCCACAGGACAGGGTGGGGAAAATTACCAATACTATAAAAAATAAACCATAATTCTGTACTCTGGGAGGCTAAACCAGGAGGATCACAGGTATAAGGCCAGGCTGGGGAACTTGGTGAGTTAGTGAAATTCATTCTCAAAATTAAAAAAAAAAAAAAATACACACATATATATGGCTGGAGGTACAGTTCAGTGTGAAGATCCTAGGTTCAATTCCCAGTAGCAGGGGAAAAAAAAAAAAAACCAAAAGCTAAAATCAGAATTTTTCTGCTGAAAAGGAAAGTCCGGGACTGTACGTAGTTTTCAATGTGGTATAGGCTTCCTCAACTGCTACTGTCCTTACTCAAAAGTAAAATAGTTACAGCAAAGGAATTTACTAATAAAATTAGTTATCCTGTATTATAAATAACGGTGACGTACATACAAAGTGGTGTTGTTTCGGTTTTTTAACTTTTTAGAGAGAGACAGGATCTCACAAAGCAGTTCAAGTTGGTCTGGAACTTACTCCGTAACCCACCCAGGTGGCCTGGAACTCACAGCAACCTTCCAGCCAAGTGCTGGGATTACAGGCATCCACCACCATGCTTGGCTAAGCTTTTTTGTAATATGAAAAAAATTTATCTTTACTTGACAAAAATAACCAGATAGCAGATAAAAGAGCTCCAATTTTTTTTTTTTTTTAATTCCCTGGCGGTCTCCCATCCAAGTACTGATCAGGCCCGACCCCGCTTAGCTTCCGAGATCAGACGAGATCCGGCGCATTCAGGGAGGTATGGCCGTAGACAGGAGCTCTAATTTTTAACTGAGTCACAAAAATCCCAACATCAGGAAACCACTGAGTTAGTAATGTAACATTTTTCAAAAAGCAAAAATTGAGACCCAAAGGTTTGTACAGACTCACAGCGAATCGAATGCAGAATAGAGATTATACAGAAAAATCTGTATCCCTCCATGTACACGTTCTCTCCACCGTTAGTGCCACAGCCACCAGCCTTTGCACCGTAAATCCTGTACTTTATATCCCACTTTAAAAGTAGGAATCAAAGTTTAAGTGCACTGGCAGTTAAAGGAATGTTACAGTGAATCTTTCTGTAATCTAAAAGAGCCTTTATTTTTAAAGTTGGATTTTTGAACCGAAGCCAGCCCAGCCAATACCCCTTGCTACTACCTCCTATCTCTGCTAGAAGTGAATAGTTCACGCTTCTACAACTTTTTAAGGAAGGAGGCAGGGGGCGGAGGGCGGGGGGCAGCTGGACAATTTTAGAGCAGCTTCCATTGATGTACACTTAAAAATCAGCACGCAAAACCCGACCACAAGTGGGTGGAGGCCGAGAGGTGGAAGCACTGCTTGTAAACTGGGCTAATTTGGAGGACTGGAAGTACTGTACCGTGAGCGTCTGGTTTCTATTTTCCCGACCCCACTTTTGTACGTCGTTGACTTTTCTACATTTAACTGGCCTCAGTGGGGAAGGCTCTGGAAGCCAATAGCAATCTGCGCCTCCGCCCCACTGGAAACACAGTCACACCTTCGGTTGTCGTGGCAACCGCACAGCTCCGCGCAGCTCCCCAGGAAACACCACACCCCAACACCAGCACTGAGCCGGGCAGCAGGTCGCAGGAAGCGCGCAGCCCCTTCCCGGCAAACTGGAGCGCGGGCGCCCCTGGCCCGCCGCTACTCACCCGCCTCGCTGTAGGCCATGCGCAGCACCCTGCCCAGCGTGGAGAAGGCGCACCGCGGCTGGCACAGCTCCTGGCCGCTCACGGCGAACGCCTCCACCTTGCAGCCGGCCGCCACGAACAGCGCGTCGCGTCCCCCGCCGCAGAAATGCTCCGGCTCTAGTTTGCAGGGAACCACCTGCTGCGAACCAAACGGATGCAGGTTGTACAGCTGCACCATCCCGGCGCCAGGCTGCAGGCCTCGGCGGCCTGCCCTGCGGGGCGCCCGGAGACCCGGAGACCCCGCGCCGGCCGCGGAGACCCGGCCACTTCCGCGAGCGAGCGGGCCGCGCCGAGTCACGTGAGCGCCGCGCCGCGTCTTAAAGAGGCCACGGCGGGGACGGGGCGGGGTCCAGGGGCGGGGCGGGGTCCAGGGGCGGGGCGGGGTCCAGGGGCGGGGCGGGAGCCGGGAGCTGCGGCGGGGCCACCCTCGCCCTTGGGCGCTCGCCTGGGCCGAGTGCTGCGGGCCGAGACCTTTAGCTGAGCTCACCCGGGTGCTCCGCTCTCTGAGCTTTGCCGGCGCAGGAGCCGCTGGGTCCTTCCCTTTGTCTTCGCAAGTTCCTTCCTGGAGGGAGACAGCTGTTTTTGTCCTAGCCCCTGTTGTAACCTGGAATCCTCTACTCTCCTGTACCGTTTCTGCGCGCTTCGGGACCACTGCTCGGCTCTTCCCCGTCGTCTTTTGAGTTTGTGGAGAATGAGGCTGCAAAAACTGAAAAGGGCTGTGCACGGCTCACCTGGGGACTAAACATAGAAGAGTTGCTCAGAAATACTAAAGATTTTAGTGAGGCTTTTTTTTTTTTGCAAAGAAGAAAACCTTGAAGATACTCTACAAGAAAGGATTTTTTTTAAGTGACAGAATCAGCAGACACCATCTTGTGGACATTTGACGAAAGGTTGGTTGTAGCCCCAGAGGATGAGACGAACAAACAAGTGTCCTAACCGTCAGTCCAGGGCTCCCAAAACTATCCTGTATCCTCTGTAGGCTCCAACAGCGAGAAACTCGAGGTCACACTCCCCATCTCCCTCTCCTTTTAGCAGATTTAACTGAAGTAGAATTTATAGCTACTTTTTCCAGTTCATTTATAATGTATGTTCTTGTGGTTTGGGCGGTTTTGTTTTGGCACAAAGGGAGTGTTAGGGGAAAAAGGAAAGAAAGGTAGGTGCTCAACAGGATAGGTTTAGTCACAACAAACCTGAGAGGGACTGCTTTGGCACTTAGACCCGACCATTCCTCTTGTCAGGCCAATGACTCTTTTATAGGGCCATGGAGAGGATGCAGGGAAAGAGGGCTGCAGCTGCCTACTAAGAACACGGCTTGAGAGAGCACAATGGTTATGATTCTCCAAAGGGGAGGCTTGGGAAAGCACACGGAGCAGTGGTGTTTTTCAGTGGCAGGGCCGTAAGGACTTGAGTTACTGAGTGTAGCTGTGCTGGGGGAGGGGCTAGAGTGGTCCCTGTTAGGATGGTGACCCTGGTAGGTCTATTCCTTCATTCCAGACTCTGTTTAGATAGGGAAGTAGGGCAGTGCACCTCTTCCTTAACTACTTTCTGCTGATTAAGGGGGGCAGAGGTCAGGGATTTTTGACTGGACTACAGAAGAACAATGCTGATGTGGTCTTTGGCAACTACCTGTGAAATGGTTGCAATCTTGTTGGTGAGCAACCTTTGAAACAGATTAAGCATGGCAATAATAAACAGGTGAGCAAAAATGAGAACAGGCATTGTTAAGGGAAAAATCTAAGACAAGGTAGTGGACTTCCATGAATCTCATGAACTCTGTGGAATGCATGGAGACATTTGTTATAATGTCTGAACCTCTGTGTTTACCTCTTGCAGCTCTGCAGTTACATTATCATGATAATATGGGATAAAGGTACATGTCTGAAGCATAGCTTCGTGTGTCTCTTGGGCAGACTGAATGAAGGCAGTGGATCCCAGGCACTTTCATGGTTGGTTCCATCTTTGTGATCACTGGGAGCTTGTTAGTCTCTAAGCAAGAATAAACTTTACCAAGAGAATAAGCACCTATGATTAAAGCATGAACATCAGAATGGAGAAACAGGCTGGGGAAGGAGTCGTGTCCAGAGGTTATATGTAAGGCATTGGAATAGCAAGTGTAAACAGCTGGCACCTAGACCTGTCTGTGGGTATAGCTGGAAACTGTTAGCAGGGGTCAATGATTAGGGCCCTTTTTTAATGTAGTGCTTATATTAGTATTATTTTTATATCTCTTTGATCATGCCCTACTGCTGGGTGTTCAAGACCAAATTAAAGTGAGACCTGCATTAATCAAAAGTAACCTCTCTCTATCTATCAAGGTCAGTGAAGTCTCCTCAGGCATTACTTTAGGAGCCTCTTAGTTCCTCTATTAGTGTCAGTCACCAGGCTGGATCACAGTCTTGCTTGACCATGTGATTTCACATGGAAGCATGGGAGATGTTTTTCATTCTGGTGACCCTACTTTTAGCACACTGCACATTGGTTTGATGCCTCTTGTCTGGGGTCCAACAATCTTTTTTTTTGAGTTTGGGGAGCTCACCAGAGTCATGGGAAACTATTGAAAGGTCCCCTCATGTCTGAGATCCTTATTGACCTTGGAGGGACAGGGCCAAAATACCGGCTGTCCTCATAGCCCAATTATCTTTTAACTCTGGGCTCCAAACCTCAGTTGCTGAACATACAGGAAATTAGCACAGTAGCAGCAGGTTTAATCTTATGATTTTAACTAGCTATTAAGCACCTTGAACTATATAGTATGATCAGGGAACTGTTATTTTGTTTACCAACCATAGTTGTCAGGAGTTTAATCCCTGCAGAATATTAACAGATAACAATTATAAAGCTTCACTGAGAAACCTTGAAATCAAGTGAAACATAATCCTGTAGTGCCATCTAAAAAGAATGTATCTGTCATTAGATGTATGTCGTGTGACATTGCCTGGACTATATAGTGATCTTCTCTAATAAGAGTTGTAACTCATACATAACACATACATAACAATGCTGGCTGTCTTATGCTGGATTGGCAAACATATCTTATCACAAGTACCTGGGAAATAGGTGAGGGAAGTCATCAACATGAAGAGATGTTCTTCAGTTTTGCATCTTTGAAGACCTCTTCACTTGGGAAACAAATACATTTAATTCTTCATGAAGTCAACAATGAAGAATGTCATAAACCAAGTTAGAACTGCTCAAGGAGGCCATTCTGCCTGGTCTTTGGCCACTCTAGGTGTCCATGGCTAGGTCTGCAGAAAAGCTCATGTCCAGTGTTAATCTGAGAAATGACACTTAAAGCCCTTGTTTGAAAGCACCAGTAGACTAGAGAGGAGAGTAGGCTGTTGCCACTTGGAATTTACAGTGTTCTTCTAGCTTGTTTTCTTTCTTTGGTCTCAGATTGTTACATTTTTAAATTTGACTGACTGCCAAGAAATCTGCAAGTAGCATTGAAAAGTATCTTATTGAAGCAGCCAAAGAACAAGTTAACTCTGTAAATTATAGCCTAAGAATCTACAAACACAAGAAATGTTTTAATAATATCACTTAAACAAAAATGCTCACTGGAACCCAAAAGTTAAATTCATCAATCTTTGTTTTTGTGGGCCTAGAATTTTTATTCCCCTTTTCAGCTGGTCCCCATGATTTGAGTTTCCAATTGTTAAAAATGAATTTGCTTGTTTAGACTCAAAAGGGATTCTAGAGCAGCAAAAGTGAAGCTTCAATAAGTTCAGTTATCCTAAAATCCCATAGAAAAGGCTTTTCATGGACATCTGAAAAAGACCCCCAAAGAGGAAAACTCGTTGGGCTCAAACAAAGCAGCTACAGGCACTGACACTGGTTGCTAGCACAGAAGAGAAATTGTATCTGAGTGCACTTCAAATATATCAGTAATGAGTATCCTTGAGCCCTTGTAAAAATACTGATGTGAGTTTCCTTCCTTATAAGTCTGTTCCAGTTTGGCATAATTTACTGACTTGAGTTTTGTTGCCTTTAGTCTTTCTTTAATGTATTTAAGAAAATATAAATGGCCTCTTTCCCCAAGGGGAGTTTCATACTTTCAGTGGGGCACGGAGGTCAGCCAGGGCTTCTCCTCTTCTATAGGGGCATTTGGGGCCTCTTTGTCTTCACATGTTTTATTGTTTTGTACTTAAAACACTTTACCCACCCACCTCCTTTTGGCTAAACAGGTCCAACTGGCATATAGTGTTGTAATTTGGAGCCTTCTTGTCTTTTTCCAATTGTCCATGTATAACTTCTTTTTATTTATCCTTGATAGGGCCTTACCTCCGAGGAAGACAGAATAAATTTGGCAGAGAGGGAGGGAGGTAAGGAGAAACCAGGCGTAGGAGACAGAGGAAGAAGAGGGGGTTGTGAGCAGAAAGTGAAGACAATTTGGGAATAAGGGACCCCCTGCCACTTGCCATTTCCCTACAGGTAGTTACCAAGGTAATGAAGAACTTGAAAAGCAAACATGCCAAATTAGGGCCATTGGCTGAATAAAATATAAGATATTTAGGCCGAATATCCCCTTTTAAACTGAAGGGTGAAAGACATTTTAGAAGGCAGCCCAAAGGAATACCTGCCACTCCAATTTCTCCAGATTCTACCAGGAATACCCCAGGGTCTGGGGTTCTCTATGTGACCAGGCCATGTCAGAGAAGGTTTTCCTAGGAGATTTGGCAGGCATCCCAAAAGGGTATCTGCTGGAATCAGAAATTGTGAGCCCATTAACTGATAAGAGAGCAACTAGGAGTTCGCAGCCTTGTGTTAGGGAGTCCCCCAAATAGGCCTAGGAATTGAATGTGCAGAAGACAAATTATAACTGAGTGCACTTCAAATGTATAAGTAATGAGTGTCCTCAATTGTGTCCTGGCCATATCAGAGAAGGTTTTTCTGAGAGATTTGGCTCTGCTGCAGAAGTCCACTGCAGAACTCATCCCTGCGGGACCCCCAAGAGTCTGTGCTGGATCTATACTTTCAGGGAACCTGGGGAAGCGGGACCCATCTTACCAGTCCTGGGATGGATAATGAAGTGTCCGGTATTAGTGGTGGGTTAGCAGGAAACAGCAAATGGCTTCCTGAACTTGTGAGGAAGAGATGGGTAGGGTTATTACTGGGTAGCTCTTTCTATAAACTGGCTCACCAAACAAATGTTACCAGGTTTTATGTTATTCATGTCTCCTTCTGGAGTTGGTTTCTGGGTTCTTCTCATTTTGAACAGAGAATTGGACCAAACAAGTCAAAAACAGTAGCAAAGTTTATTTGAAAAAGTAAAAGTAAAGAATAAAGGAAGAAGGGAAAAGATATGCAAGATAGATAACTAGACTACTAATTTGCTAGTTCATCAAAAGTTTGTGCTTTCATTGTTTGATTCATCATTTTCTCATACCTATATCTTGTAATTTGAACACTACTTTGAAGATAACAGTACACAATATATTAACCAGTGTTAATTTCCTATTATTTTGTTTTAAAATTCTGTATCATTGTTTTTATTTTTTATGTGTTAAACATTAAAAAAAAAAGAATGAAGGGGAAACTGGCTCTGCAGAGCAAGCTTGGGCCAAGTAAAAGAGGAAAAAGCAAGATAAAAGTACACCCTGGAGGAGACAGGGCAGGCTATCATGCAGAAATCCAAAACAGCAAGCTCTTCTTGGTGATTATGTCCTTTCATGCTGTTCAAATTGTGAAGAAACCCTCAAGAATTTCTATGTATGGGTCTTGAGATGTGGTACTTGTTGTACCTCAAAAGGCTGTACCCCAAAATAAAATGAAAATTGTAAAAAGGCAAAAAGAATAAAAAAGCCAAGATGTCTTGGAGGGAAAAGAAGAGAGCGCGCTTTTTTTATTTAGGCTGGTATCCAGCGACACAGAGTGAGGGTGGAATTTACACTGCTGTGCAACTAGGCTAAGATTTTGGGGTGGTTTATAAAGGGAAAAAAACTGCAAAGATGTGGGGGGCGCCACACCTGTGCATTCCTGAGGAAACAGGACATCCTGGTTTTTTTTTTTTTTTTAAAGGTCAAAGGGCGTGGCACATACAGAACAGAATGGGTGCGCTTGAGTTAGGTTACAACAGTACTGGGATTCCACACTTCTGGCTGACATCAGGTCTAGCCCATCCTGTTGAAAACTTGTTCAAATTTTCACCAGAAGTCCAAGTGCAGGGCTTGGGAACTGTTCTGTACATGTGTTCCTGGGATCTTGTAATTCACAGGTCACACTTCCTCAGCCATTTTTGCTAAGCCCTGATCTCCTAGGCCAATGGGATAACAGGCTCTGTGCCACCATACCTAGCCAAAATTGAGGAAGGATAAAAGACATAAAAAATAGGTAGAAAGGAGACAAGGGAATCAAGATTTTAAACATTGTATATACTTTTTGAAAGAATTTCAGCTTCAGGATGTAAACCAAGTTTTATTTTACTTTTTCCTTCTCCCAAAACATAGTAATCCTGGGCAATTCCATTTCAAGTACAGTTGGGTTTGCCTCTTCCTATTTTACTTGCAAATGATCCTCTTTTACCCATGAATAAAACCACCTTCTAGGATTTTCCATATGAATAGATCATTATCTCACTGTCCCTAGTCTGTCCTCTCCCATCCACTAAATAAGACTAGGATTGTAGATTATAAAATTTCACAGATTTCCACCACAAAAAACCACATAAAAGACCCCCAGCTCCCACCTGTATACTGCCTCATTCCACCAAGTACCCACACTCCACACTTGAGTGTGTCCTATTATTATGGATAGCTAAGTTATTTAGAAATATTGTAGACAGTCAGACAGGACTGGCTCCTTGAGAAATAAGTGCAGAAAACAACTGTAGCTGCGCCACATTCACTGAAGACCGGCTTCAAGAAAAAGAGGAACAATAACATAAAAAACAAATACAGAAGAAGAGGAACTACTCACATACTTCCCCTCAGAATATACAGCAGTGATTGATACTCAAAATAGGCATCAGTCACCTTGGGATGGAGGACCAAAACCTTAACCAGCCCCTTTCAGGAATGTCCTTGTCTGCTTGCTGGGTGACTTGCTTTCATTTGATTTCCATTTCATCTATATTACCTAAATGACTATCCTAGTTGTAATCTTATTGGTTCACCATAGTCCTTGTCCCACCTCACACCAATCCTACAATTTTCCAGTTGGATCAGTATTATCTTAGTGACTGTGCTTGTAATCTTATTGATTGACTATCGTTCTGTCCCACTTTAGACCTGCCTTACCTTCTGGTTTTGCTCTATAAAACTCCCTTGAAAAATAGGGCCCCTACCACCCACTTGGGACCCCTTCTGTCTCTCTTGGAAGCTTTTCTTTCTCTCAATAAATATTCCTACTCTTAACTTCTGTTGTTCCTAGAATTTGATTTTAGAGAACATGAACTCTGTATATCAGACATCTAGCAGTTTGGGAGTTATATTTCCCTTCTATTAAAACAGAAAATACACTTGCTCCCTGTAAGAAGCCTCTGCACTTTGTAAGCCTTTGTCTCTTAATATCTGTTCTGAAAGTCTGTTTTCCCCCAATAATGTAACCTTCCCATCATATATAAAACAGGTAAAAACCAGTGTAACCTCTTTTTTTTTTTTTTTTTTTTTTGAGACAGGGTCACACTATACAATTCAGACTGGCCTTGAGCTCACTTTGTAGCCCAGGCTGGTCTCGAACTCACAACAATCCTTCTCCCTCAGCCTCCTGAGTGCTGGGATTATAGGCGTGAGCCACCACGCCTGGCTCCAGTGTAACCTCTTGACCATTTATGTTCCTCCATATGAAAAGAGGGTGAAACTCAATGTCCAGTCAACTAACTCTGCTTCTGTACTTCCTGCTTGCTTACAAACCCTATAAGAAATCAGGGCCTGACTTTCTGGAGGGTGATTCCAGTCAGGCCTGCTGGTGTCAGTTAAAGCTGTACACTCACCAGGTGTGGTGGCTGGAGGATCATTGTGAGTTTGAGGCCAGCCTGGATTACAAAGTGAGCTCAAGGCCAGCCATTACAGCATAGTGAGACCCTGTCTCAAAAAGAACCCCCCCCCCCGCCAAAAAAAAAGCTGTACACTTGCTTCCAAATCTCTGGTGCCACTGGATTCTTATTCTCAGTGTGCTGTAACACTTGCTGTGATCTTCAACATTTACTGCAAAATGTAACATTTGCTGTTACAATAGTATTTGGAGGTCTTCTATGTCCTATATCCCTAGGTCTACCCCTAATAAATCTTTCATGTCTGTTACTGATGTGTCCTGAAAATTCTTTTCTGCAATGGGACTCAATGAACCTGAAAATTTATTTTTAAAAGGATGGATTAAATTTCTTATTCCAGCTTCAGGGACCCTCACACTCAGCCCAGTGATAAAATCATCATGTCCATCATTATTGATGGATACTGCCTATAACAATTGTGTGATAACAATTTCCTATTTCTGTCATTCATTCTATGTGGACCATTGGAATCCTACTGTAAAGAAAAGCTCTCTTATATACTTCATTTACTTGTTTATAGTAGGACAGACACTTAGATACTAATTTTAATCAGTAGGCCACAAGCCATACTATTATTACTTAGTTATTACTCCCTTTATCCTAGATTTGGTCAACAGGAACTCTTTCATGTTGGTTCCTACATACATTCAATAAGCCATCACAAGATAAGCCTTATCATTTTTCTTGACACAGTCCTGATTTAACCATTTTCCAAGGAGCTTTGGTTTCTTTTGTTGCAAAATGGTGTTTGAGAAATCAGTGTCTCAGTGGTACATATGCCTATTGTTACAGAAGTGTCTTGCGTCTAGACCTTATCATTGGACAGAGGAATTATATATATATATTCATGTACACAGCTGCATCTTCATATCAACCAGTCTGCATAAATAATTTAAAACTGTGATACTTCCAATTTCAATTAACTACCACGGTGTTTGTTTGTCTTTTCATTTTTCTTATTTATGATTTATCTTTCTAGCAGTGAGTAAAATAGCTCTTACCCATGAATGTATTTACTTAGCTACCTAATCTTCATATCCATAGAAATACAAATAGTCTCAAACATATAAATGTGATGGGGCATGCCTATAATCCCAGCATTTGAGAGTCTGAGGCAGGAGGATCGCCGTAAGTTCAAGGCCAGCCTGAGTTTACACAATGAGTACAGGACAGCCTGATCTGAGTAGTGAGACCCTGTCTCAAGAAAAGCAAAAAATAAAAACAAACTTACAAAAGTAACACATAAAAGTAAATAGCATCATTAATAATCAAGAAAATTTTGTTTCCAGCCTTTTTAAAAATTAATTTTATTGGTATACTTTTGATATATATATAATGATTATACATCATAAGGAATATATATAAATACTTTTCCCCATTCCCATACCCTTCCTTCAACTCTTCCCCTCATTTAAAAAAGCTTTGTTTACATTTTTTCTTCCATTTTTTGTTTTTCTTTTTCCCTTCCTTCTATTCCCTCTCCCCTCTACCTTGTTTCCCTTCCCATTTGAAAATTTTCTTCCTAATTCCCAATATCTGTCATCCATTTTGGTCCTTCTATGTGCTCTCAGTTTCTCATACAAAAGAAACAATATGATATTTAAACGTGTGTCTGGTTTATTTCACTTAAAAATGTCTCAAGTTTATCCTTTATGTCAAAGTAGTACTTCATTGTATATAAAAACCACATTTTATTTATTCAGTCATCTGATCATGGGCATCTAGGCTGTTTCTAAGATTTAGCTATTATAAATTGTGCTGCTATAAACATGAATGTGCATATATATTGCTGTGGTACGATGGTTTTAACTCTTTGAGAAGGATACCAGAAAGGAAAATAGTTGGGTCAAATAGTATCTAGTTTCAGTTTTTTGCAGAATCTCCATACTGATTGCTACAGTGATTACACTAATTTATACTCCCATCAACAGTAGAAAAAGAGTTCCTTTTCCCCCAGCAGCCCTACCAGCATTTGTTAATGGTTGATTTTGTAATAATAGTCACACTTTCTGGAGTGAAATGGAACCTCAGTGTTGTTTCAATTTGCTTTTCTTGAATGACCAGTGCTGTTGAACGTCTCTTCATATATGTATTTGCTTTTTCTATTTCTTCATCTGAGAAATGTTTATTCATTTCAGATGCCCATTTATGGATTGGGTCTTTAAATTTGGTGGGTCTGATTTTTTTTTTTTTAGTTTTTATGTATTCTTTGTCTGAATAATAGCTGGTAAAAACTTTTTTTCTCATTCTGTGAGTTGTCTCTTCATTCTGGTGGTAGTTTCTTTTGCTCTACAAAAGTTTTTAATATAAGATCCCAATTATTAATTTCTTGTAATATTTCCTGTGTGATTAGGGTTTTGCTCATAAAGCCTTTGTCTACACCTATGTCTTCAAGAGTTTTATGTATTCTATCTTGCAATACATTAAGTGTTTCTGTTTTAATATTTAGGTCTTTGATGTATTTCAACTTTAGTTTAGTTCATAGTGAGAGATACGGGTCTAGGTTTAATCTTCAGTATACGGAAAACTAGTTTTTCTAGCATCATTTAATAAAGAGGGTATTTTTCTTCCAGTGAAGGTATTTGGCTATTTTGTCAAATATAAGATGGCTAAGTGCCTTTAGAGTTGTTTCTGCATTTTCTGTCCCATTGAAACACATAGTAAGTGATTAATAAATATTCAAGAATTTAAAATGTGATAGAGAGCTAGGCATAGTGGTGCGCATGTGTAATTCCAGCACTCTCAGATGTGGAGGAAGGAGGATTACAAGTTTAAACCCAACTTAAGCTATTTATGGACTTAGTAAAACTCTGTCTCAAAAAACAAAAAAAAAAGGAAAAAAAAGAAAAAAGGACATGTAGTAAAGGCCTTGGGTTCAATTGCTGTGCTGCAAAAAAAAAAAAAAATTTTTTTTTTTCTTTTTGAGACAAGGTCTCACTATGCAGTTCAACAACAATAATGAACTCACCAACAAAGAAATAAAAAATGGGCAACTTAAAAGAATAAACATTTCTCAGAAGAAGTATAAATTGGCAACAAGTACATAAAATATGTTCAGCATCTCTGGTCATTCAATAAATGCAAATTAAAATAATGAGATCCTACCTTATTCCAGAAAGAATGGCTATTGTCAAGAAATTAAATAATAGCAAATGATGAAGCTACAGGGAGAAATGAAACACTTGTATGATGCTGGTTGGCATGTAAACTAATACAACCATTGTGGAAATCAGTATGGAAACTCCTTTAAAATCGCAAACCAGGTCGTAGTGCTCTCACAAGAGCCAGGCCAACTCACGGTTGTAGTGCTTTTGCCAGAACCGCAGTTGTGCTGAAGTCAGGGGTTGGCAAGCCCAATGGAGAACAGAGCCAGTGTGGAGGCCTGCACTATCCAGTGGTGAGTGCTCAAATTTTGGTCCTCCCACAGGAGGGGGGTGACTGACTGGATAACATATTAGAATTGGGCAGGACAGGTTTGAACAAGGATTGGCAGTGACTTCAGTTGGCTGCTCCCTGCCCAGAGCAGATTGATGGGATCTGCTTGGGCTGGGTCATGCCCCTGGCTGGGACCCAATAGCCAGGGATGAAATTGTCCCTAAAGTTGTCCCAAGCTGGTTCCATCTGTATAGCACACACTAATGTGGTGAAGACCCCTGCTGGTTGACTGGCTTGGAGGGAAGGGGCCAGCCTATAATGCCCCTGCTTGCAACTCAGTGACCAGCAGCAAACTGGAGATGACAGCAATCCCTAGCCAGCTCACTTCAGAAGAACCATAACCAATACGGAAAAGGGCTGGGATCTCCACCATACACCTGTATGGAAGAAACCAGAAACATGACAAGAGAAATAAATAAGAAAAAGCCTCCATCCCCCAACCAAAGGAATATGGGTCCAGGAGAGGTAAATACAGAAGTGATCAAGGGCAGCAAATATGCAATATTGGACACGGCATCAGCTGACATAAAGAAATATCTTCATGACATTATAGATGACTGAAAACTGAAATACTAATACAAGTAAAGCAAGATATAAGAAGATTAATAAAAGAAATGCTGGGGCTGGAGATTTAGCTCAGCAGCATAAGCACCTGCCTTGCAAGCACATGGTCATGAGTTTGATCCCCAGCACCAATAAAAAAAAAGAGAAATGCTAAGCACCTCTCAAGAAGACACAGATGGAAGAATGGAGGAACACAGAAAAAGATGAGAAACTTTCAATGAAGAATATAAAAAAACCTAGAATACATGAAACAGATTCAAAGAGATTACCAGGAAATTAAAAACTCCAGTGAAAGCTGGCAAGATTGCCTGAAAGAAGCTAAAGATAGATTAACAAAACTTGAAGATAGGTTTGCAATCTGTGATCATGAAAGGAAAGATCTCTTAAAAATAACAAAGAAATGGGCAATAACAATACAAAGGCTAACAGACAACAAGAGGATCTATAACTTAAGAATAAAAAATGTGAGTGAAGAAGCAGGGGTAAACACAAAGGGAATAAAAAGGCTATTCACAGAAATAATTAAGAAAAATTTCCCAAGCATAGGAAAAGGAAATGATATTCAGATATATGAAGCATACAGAACTCCAGTCAACTACAACCAAAACAGATCTACACCCAGACATGTAATGATCAAGATACCAGAAATCCATCACAAGAACCAAATATTAAAAGCCATCAGAGAAAGAAACAGATCACCTGTAAAGGAAAACCCATAAAAATCACAACAGACTTCTCGACACAAACCATCAAATCAAGAAGAGCTTGGAGCGAAGTATTCCAAGTTCTGAAAGAAAATAATCTCCAACCCAGATTGATGTACCCTGCAAAACTGTCTCTCCAAATTAATGGAGAAACAAGATGTTTCCATGACAAGGAGGAACTGGGGGAGTTCATGACCACCAATCCAACCCTACAAAAAATACTGAAGGACATTCTAGAGAGAGAGAGAGGAAAAAAAAAAAACACCAGGATTCCTGGAACAGTGGCAGAGAGGCCTCATTGAACAGGGCAGACAGTGGAATGAAGGAGAAAAGTAGACAACCAATGGCAGAAAAATAGCATAGCAGAGGTGAGGTAGAGAAGGTTGGCTATAATCTCTAACATAGAGGCCTTGATATACTAACAAAAAGAAACAGAGGCTGAGTAGATCAGGAGGTAGGGTCCATCTAGATGCTCTGTATAGGAAATATAATTAACCTGAAAGAGGGTTTATGGACCAAAAGTCAAATATGAGAAAATAATGCTCTATATGATAAGGAACCAGAGAGAAACGGGGGCAGCTCATCCAGCAGCTGCAGATAGGTTGGGAAGACATGACCCTTTTGTGCAGTGGAAAACTACTCAGCTATAATGAAGGAAAACCTGGAGGCTTTTGTAGGTAAAGGAATACAACTTGAGATCAAGCTCAGAAGGTTCAGAACCATTTAGGTAAATAGCGGGTTGCCCTCCTAATCTAAAAACTAAAGGAGTTAGTGGGACCCAAAATGTACAATGCACCCTGTGAAAGTGAAAGGGGAGGGATTGTGTAAAAAAGGAAGGCAGAGGACATTGTTAATAGTGTATCAGGATTTAAAACCCACATTATTCTCATCACTCTGTTTAGTTTGATTATATTCTGTTCCAGTCTGTCTACTTGCACTAGATTTGAGGGCACAGACAGCTATTCCAAAAATAGCAGGATATACTATGGTAACCATCCTTAATTTCCTATTAACTTAATCTGAAGCCCTGTATTACTTACACTGTCTTATTATGACTGATCTTATTTGAATCTGGTTTGTTAGATTGCTGTTTTGCATTGATAGATTTTATTCAAAGCTGTTATGATTGATAGTATAGGCAAATACTCTGAGAGTATAGGCAAATACTCTGAAGATGACAAGATTCACTAGGATACCCACTCTGGTTTGACTATTACCTGCTTTTGAAGTCTTATAAAGTCTCCAATGTTTTGTTTTTATTAATATTGTTATATACTGCTATGTTCAATTATACTATGCCTGATGATATAGACAATTCTATTGAAGGTAACAAGAGACATCATAGTAACCATTGTACATCACCTTATATTGTGCTTTGATATGTCTTTTTCATTTTGTGTTTTACTAGGAATTTGTTTTGTTTTGTCTTTTGTTTTTCCCTCTAATACAGAAAGGATAGATATACATGTAGAGACTCACGCATGCATAGGACTTCTAAACAGTTTATGAGAACTGATTATATAATGCATGATGAAATGAACAACTACTTTGAAGAAAAAGAGACACTAGGGTACCCAGTGCTGATTCTGTAGTGTCATGATGTGAAATCTAGCAATACTATTATTCTTTGTTCAGAGTGATTTTAGTCTGTTTTGTTTTGTTTAATTTCAACACATGTGAAGTTCTGGACAGCTATTTTGAAGAGAATGAGAGACACTATGACAGCCATTGTTAACTTCCTTATTGTCTGATCTTGAAGACCTAAAATGCCTTCATCATCCTGTTCTGATCAGTTTTATACTGTATTGTTTTGTATGAATTCACTGTATGTGAATAAACGGACAACTATTTGGAAGAAAACAAGAGACAATATGATAAACAGTGAAGATCTCCAGTTGTCTTGCTTTGAAATCTGTGTCTCTTACATTGTTTTCTTAAGTTCTGTTTTATTATGTTTAATTTTACTCTTTAAAATAAAATAAAAATAAATAAATGAACAATTTTTTAAAAAACAAAATATAATAGTCATTGAATAAAACAGCACAGTATTGACATAAAAATAGACATATACATTGTATATACAAGATAGTACTAATTTCTATTAGTTCATCAAAAGGAACTGTTTGTGTTTTCATTGTTTGATTATCTGATTATTTCTTTCATGCCTAAATTTGTAACCTGAACAACTACTTCTAAGATAACAACATTCAGGTCATTTGCAGACTGCAGAGGGAGAGATCAGGTCTTACCAGGAAGTGATCTCTGCCTGGAAAGCAGCACCATGCGCAGGCCAGGGCCAGAGTAGGGACAGCCAGACCCAAGCCTCTCTTTGTGAGTCAGTGCCATTTGCAGACTGTAGAAGGAAAGAACCAGGCATCACCAGGAAGTAATCCCCACCAGGAAACCATATTATTTTCATTGTTTTGTTGGGTTGGGTTTTAGTCTTTTTGTTTGTTTGATTATGTTAAATCTGGTAGCATGAGCAGCTATTTTTGGAGGGGAGTGGCAGTTACCAGAGATCAAACTCATGATCTTACACTTGCCAGGCAAGTGCTTATGCCACTGAGCTAAATCCCTGGCCCCCATCAGCAGCTATTTCAAAGATAGCAAAACATATTATGGTAGCCATTTGGGATTTACTATTGGTTTGTTTTGAAGTCCTTTATTGCATTCATTGTTTTGTTTTTATTGTTTCTATTCTGTTCTGTTCAATTTTTTTTTTTGTGTGTGTGTGGTACCAGGGATCAAACTCACAACCTTGTGCTTGCCAGGCAGACACTTATGCCACTGAGCTAAATTCCCAGCCCTATGTTCGATTTTTAATGTGTCTGAAGGTATCTGCAGCTATTTTGAAGATAACAAAAGGCATTATGGTAACTATTGTTGATTTCATAAGGTTTTGAAGTCCTGTATCACTTATACTGTTTATTTTGATTGGTTTTATTGTTTCTTTTCCTTGGTTTTATCCTCTTTAAATTTTAAATTTTTTTTAAAAAATGATATACAATTTTTAAAAAAATCTCAAACCAGACGTTCCACTACGCCATGCCATTCCTTTTCTAGGCGTCTTCCTGAAAGACTTAAGGAAATCATATTACAGTGATACATACACATCCATGTTAATGGCTGCACAACTCAATAGCTAAATCTTAGAAGTTAGGTATGTACCCATTAAGGAGGTGAATGGGTTAAAAAATGTGGCATTTATACATGATGGAGTATTACTCTGCCACAAATAAGTCATTTGTGGGAAAGATGCAGCTTGAGATCATAAGTGAAAAATAAGTGAGAGGCACAAGTTTAAATATCACCTAATTTCTTTTATATGAGAAATCCAAGTATAAATAAAAAGCAAAATAAAAGATAGACCGGGAGATCTTTTGGAAATGGGAGAATTGGAGAGGTATAAAAAAAGAATCAAGATGTGTTATGTACATGGACCAACTCCCCACAAGGAATATACTCACTATCTACTGCAGATATGTACCAAGAAAAACTTTTTTTAATAATGAGATAATATAGTAACCATTGTTCGGTTATTTGGTTCAGAACTCACAACCTCGCGTTTGCCAGGCAGGCGCTTATGCTGCTGAGCTAAATCCCCAGCCCCCAACAAAAACTTTTAAAAATAATATAAATTTTTTTAGCCTAACTTGCAAAGCACAGCATTATCCAACCCATGTGCCCCTCCGGCCTCATTTCCTACCACTCTCTCTCTCTCCCTGTACCGCAGACATACTGTCCCCTCTCGTCCCTGAACATCCCTGCACATTCCTCCTCAGCTCTCAGTGCTCGCTGTCTTCTGTGCCTGGAACTTTTTCTGAGATCTCTGTGACTTACTAGGTCTCCTCCTCCCCTTCCCCTCCCAACCCCCTGTTCTTCCTTCTCTTCCTCCTCCTCTTCCTCTTCTTCCTTCTCCTCTTCCTCTTCCTCCTCCTTCCTCATGCTGGGATTACTGGCATGTGCCACCATACCCAGCTTCTTTCTCAGTTCTTTTTAGGTCCTTTCTGATGTTACTCCCCTCACATCCTATGTAACATACCCTTCACTTTTGCCTCCTAGTTCTATTATTTCACTTTACCTTTTCTTATTTAGCCTTTATCATTACCTGACATTTTGTTTATTTTTTATTTATCATCATTTTTTTTCTTTCTCTTCTACTAGGAAAACAAAATTGAGAGTAGAGACTTTGTTTTCCTTACAACCATATCCCTGTACCTAGAACACCCTCTGGCACACTCTAGTGTTTGGTTCGTATTTGGTGAGTGAATGAACATGGACCCAGATGAATGGACTTCTAGTCACAGGTACAGTTATGTAATCTCAGTCACAGTTTCCTTAATTCCTATGGTAAAGGTCTGTTGAGATTCTTTTTCGTTGTTTAGCAAGGCATAACAAGGTAGATGGTTCACATATTCTCTCTGTCTTTTATATTTTGATATATTAGTTGTAATATCTGCGATTTTTCTGTGCCCCGTAACCCTTCACCCCAATATAAGTAGCAACAGTAATGAAATCAAATACTCACTGCTCTCAGGAAAAGGCTGAGACAGCAGAACCGTGGTCAACCAGTCCTCTACTGGTTTAAATCACTGTTGAAGTTGTACAAGAATTACTACCTCCCTAGTCACAGAGCTCTCAAATTCAAGTGCTCTAAGCAGATATTCTTTCTTCTTTTTTCATGCAGGCAAACAGATAAATTATATATAGTTGAAACATATCTATATCATGAATTCACACTATTTTTTCTTAATTATGTATACTAACAGTTTTTATAATAAGTGTTTAGAAATAAGAATGTACCTTTTAAACATGCATTGTTACAATGATTGGCTATGTACTGCTTTTGTGTGTAGGGGGTTGTTTTTGGGTTTTTTGGTCTTTTTTGAGACAGGGTCTCACCATGTAGTTCGCACTGGCCTTCAACTCACTTTGTAGCCCAGCTGTCTTCAGACTCACAGCAGTTCTCCTGCCTCAGTCTCCTGAGTGCTGGGATTAGAGGCATGTACCACCACATTTGGCTTATGTATTGCTTTTTTCATGACAGTCTAATCCCAATTTTTTTTTTTTTTTTTTTTTTGTACCGGGGATTGAACTCACAACCTTGTGCTTGACAGGCGAGCGCTTACACTACTGAGCTAAATCCCCGGCTAATCCCAAATCTTTTAAGAAATGATTTATTCTATAGAATAATTGTGTGGTAAAATATCGCTTAAAAACACTTGAAGTGACATTTCATTTTTTTCTGGTACAGGTAAGTCCTAGTCCAAGATAACATATACATAGGATACCTACTTTTTGAAAATTTCACTATGCAAAATCTTTTAAAAGAGTCTTTTCAGCAGTGTGGTGGCACACACCTGCAATTTCAGCACTTGAGGGAGAAGGACCAGCCTGACTACATAGTGAGACTGTCTCTCTCAAAAAAAGTGTCATTATAATTATATATATATTTTTTAAATACTTCAAAAAAAAAGATATTTTACTCTAAGCTAGTCAATGTAGTCAATGGCTTACAAATCTGGTGTGCATCAGAACCTCCCTAAAGACTTATTAAAGAACATTTCACTGTGGCTTAACCCTAGTTTCTGATTCAGTAAGTCTAGTTTGAGAGTCAAAGAAAATGCAAATATATAAAATTTCAGATAATAACATTAGCAAAAACCCAGGTAGAATTAATACTGCCTATTGTCACACCAAAATTTGGAAAACATTCACTAAACTATTTGACTGAATTAAGTTGAAATCTTTTTTTTTTTTTTGATACCGGGGATCAAACTCACAACTTCGCACTTGCCAAGCAGGTGCTTGTGCCGCTGAGCTAAATCCCCAGCCTCAAGTTGAAATCTTATTAAAGCTGAAAATAACTTGCAGTAGTAACTATCTCATGGCAGAAAAATTATAAGCTTCCATATGCATAACATATTGTACAAAGTATGTTATTTTTAATTTTTTTTATTTTATGGAAAAAAGGTAAAACAATTTCATAACAGAATAACAACAGTTAATACATTGACTATTGTCATCTTCAAAGTAACTTCTCAGACTACAAGATTTGGACATAAAACATTCTATAATCGATATTAGTATGAAGCTTCCTTTTCGATGAACTAAGAGACACTAATAGTATAGTAATTTGCACTTCTCTCCCTTTTCCCTCTTTTCCTTTCCCCTTTCCCTTGTCCTATTTCCTTTTCCTTTTAAACAATTTCTTCCCATTTCACATTAAAGGAAACAAATGACTATCATTGTCCTTTACCCTGGAAAAGCAAAAGTACCTAAGATGAAAATTTGAGAAAATTGCGAAAATTTACCAAACTATATCAGATATCATCTTTGTATTTGGATTCAGAACCTATATTGATAGTGGCAAGACAGCTGGCTTTGGCATGATTTATGATTCCCTGAGTAATGCAAAGAAAAAGGAACCCAGTCATAAGAGGTGCAAGACATGCACTATATGAGAAGAAAAAGACCTTAAACTAGTGAAAGGAACACAAGAACAGAATGAAAAAAGTTAAGGGGTGCAAATGTTGGTGCTGGCAAAATAGCAGGAGTAAAGGTTCATAGCAAATTTTCACAAGAGGATAAATAAATTATAAAAACTTCAAGAACAAAATTCCATCCTGGTGAAATGATATTAGGAAAACTACTTTTTTATTTAGTCTCAAACTAACAGAATTTGGACCTGTTGTACAATATTACTGTTTTAAACAGGAGAAGCATTGATAGCTTTTCTTTTTTTTCTTATTTCTTTCTTTCCTTTCCTTTTCTTTCTTTCTCCCCCATCTTCTTTTTCATAAATACTTACTGAGGCCTAGTAATAAAGGTGAAAAATTTCCCAGTAAAGCCAGAGAAAAGAACTTGAGCCCAAAACACATTCGCTGAGTAAATTACAAATCTGTTTCCTTGTAGCAACACTGCTAGTGTAAAACTCACCACATCATGAGATAGTAAATGTTATTTTATTCCTGCATCTCCCCAGATCACACAGCGCTACATGTTGGTAGCAAACTTGAATAATCTCAAAATAAAAATGGCCAGAAATGTAGGCTTCAGAGATGAGAGCAGAGTGTGAAAGAGCAATGAAAATGCAGGGAATGTGGAACCAGTGAGGAGTTAGAGGACAACTTCACTGTGAAGGGTTTAGGAAGTAAATTGCATAGTGATTCATATTTTCAATTATTGGAGATAGAGTACCTGGATTTGAACATTGGTTCTGCAATTTACCTGCTGAGTTCCATGATTATTAAGCATTCTGAGGCTCATTTTCCCAATATGTGAAATGAGAATAATAATGGTACCTATCTGCTTATTCTGAGCTAAAAATTGTGGTGAAGACATGTGTGTCACATGATAAGAACCCAATAAGCGAAAGCTATTATCATTAACCCTCAATTGTCTTTCCTGTTCACTTAAACTTCTTTGTTGAGACTTGTTTCTGGAAATACTAAACAACACAGAGAGGCAGTCATTGTCTGCTCTAAGTGAAAGATCATCCAAGTTTATTTCAGGAAATGCCTTCCCTAGGACCACTACTTTCTTCTTGAAGTTGATTCATGTAAAATTTAGATTAGACTCATAATTCTTCTGAAAACAATTTCATAACAGAATAATAATAGTTAATACATTGTAGATTTTCATCTTCAAAGTGACAAGATATGAGCATTAAAAAATCTATGATCGTTATTGGCACAAAGGTACCTTTTCTTTTTTTTTTGGTGCCGGGGATTGATCTCACAACCTTGCACTTGCTAGTCGGGCACTTGAGCCACTGAGCTAAATCCCAGGCCCCAAAGGTACCTTTTCGATGAACTAAGAGACACTAATAGTATAGTAACTTGCATTTCTTTCCCCCTTCCCTCTTTTCCTTTCCCGTTTCCCCCATCCTGAGTTTAATGTTGTGCTTCTCAAATTGTTCTGTACATTAGAATCACTGCAAAACTTTTAAATATACTGACAGTCATATTGTTCGCCTTATCAGTGAAATCAAATTGCCAGGAGATAGGAGCCAGGCGTCAATATTTTTAAGATTCCAATACAAACCAAAATCTTTGAACCACTGGCTTTAAGAACACCCTTTATTACTTTATTTAGGATGGTGAAGAAATCAAAGCCCTTACCCTGAATCACTCTTACATTTTTCCAAATAGTTACAAAATTACAAAAATAACAGTCGAGTTGTTAATCCCTTTTCAAACAAATACCGTTGGTCAATAGTGACCTCTGGTGGTTTGAAGAGAAACCTAAAATAATTTAATTTTCTTGGTGCAGAAATAACACAGGATAAAAGTAACTGTGACCACTCTCCCGACCTACGAGTCTCCTCCACATATATATATATATGATCTAGAAAATTGAGGCCTATCAGTGGATCCCATGGCGTGAAGGTCACAGTGCCACATGATTAAATCTTAAAGACTCGTTCCATGAAGAAGCCTGAAAGAGGAAGACTAGGAAAGAAAAGCAGTGGAAATGGCTGCTGTTGCGGGTCTGTTGATATTCAGGGATGGGGCCATAGAATTCTCCCAGGAATGATGCAAATGCCTGGACCCTGCTCAGAGAACTTTATGTGGAGATGTGATGCTGGAGAGCTACAAGAATTTGGTGCTGCTGGGAATCTCTCCTTTTGGCTTGAGTGTTGTCTCCATGTTGGAGCAAAGGGGACAGCGTTGGAGTGTGGATAGTGACATTAAAGTATCAAGAAACCCAAATGGGTGGTGATCTGTCAAAAGCGTGAACACAGATACTTCTGACTGTGTCATCAAGGAATTTCCACCAAACAGGAAAAGTGATAGAGGAGAAATGTTCTCTACAGAAATATTGGAAAGACATAAAAACCATAATATTGAAGAACTTTTCTTTGAAGAAGTCCAGAAAGATATACACACATGTGAGTGTGAGTGCAGGAAGGCTGGAAAACTTGGCACACAGTTATGTGTGATTCACAATAGAAATCTCACTGATAGACAAGATAAACACGATAGAAGGAATTCAGGGGAGAAACATTAAAAATTGACTTGGATTAAGATTTCAGTCACTTCTGTCTGAACTACATACAGCTATTTGAAAGAAAAAGGCACAAGTAGGATCACATTGAACAGTCTATTAACAATGATTCCTTCTAGAGTCAAAACAAATAATCCCACCAAAGAAATCCTTCTAGAGTCAAAACAAATAATTCTCATGAATATGAAAATGATATTATTGATTCCTTATTTTTCACATAGGAACAGGTGATGACATTAGTACAGAACTTTACAAATGAATGAGTGTGGCAAATCTTTTAACCAAGGCTCACTCTTAACTATGCATCAGGCGGTCCATACTGGAGAGAAACAATTTTTATGTGATAATGTGGCTAGATCTTCAGTCCAAAGTCAAACTTTGTAAGTTGCCATAAGCTGCATGGCTCTTGAGGTTCCTGGGGTATAAGACCTTGAGAGGATGAGAAAATAAAGACAAAAGCTGGGGTCAGGAGGAGCCCTCTTTCTCTGGATGGGAAGCAAGGAACCCCCCCACCATAGGGGCATTTATTTATACATTTATCAATTTAAGGTCACATGACACCCAATTGCCTAGTACTGTGCATGCATGATGACCTGAGGGCCTAATTCTTGGGGCCTGGAGTCATTTTCTGTGGTTCACCCTGGGATTTTTGTTCTCACACTCAGCTGGCCAGCTCCCACAGGTGTGCTCAATTTCCACCTTCAGTAGCTCCGTACAGTAAGTCATCAGAGAACGTATACCGGACAGAAACTTTACAAATGTAATGAATGTGGTAAAGCATTTGTTTGTAATTCATACTGTGTAGAACATCTGATAATTCACACTGGAAAGAAATCTTTCAAATATAATGAATATGTTAAGGTATTCAGTGGTAATTCCTATGTTGCATGTTATCGTAGGATTTATACTGGAGAGAAACTTTACAAATATAAAGAATGTGGAAAATGTTCAGTCTAAACTAATCCCTAGCATGTCATGGGAGAATTCATACTTGAAGAAAACTTTGGAAATGTAATGAATGTGTTAAGATCTTGTGTCAAATTTGATATCTTCCACACCAGGGCATTCATAGAGGAGAAAGTTTTTGGTTTTTTTTTTTTTGTACTAGGGATCAAACTCTTGACCTTGCACTTGCAAGGCAGGTGCTTTTGCCACTGAGCTAAATCCCCAGCCAGAGAAGAAAATCTTACAAATTCAGTGAGTGTAGCAAAGCTGTCAGTGTGTGCTTAAGCCTAACTAAGCATATAATCTGCCACAGCCAGCATGACTCTTGAACTTCCCAGGGTAAGGACCACGAAGGGCAATGAGAAGGTGAAGAACAGAAAGCTGGGATCAGGTGGAGCTGTCTCCCCTGTTGACCAAAAGAACTGCTCAACTACTATAGCATATTTATATACTTGGCAGGTTGATGTCAGGTGAAACCACTCTGCCTAACAGCTGGCTCGCCTATCACACCCTGTGTTCTCAGGGTTGGAACACCTGTTCATCTTGGTTGCTCTGTGCCCTTGGGACATTCCTTGTGTGCTCCATGCTCTTGGCTCCACATGCGTGAATGATCTCCAGCTCAGATTCTCCCAACATATCTCCTTTTTCTGCTTTGCAGTTGCAGTTGATGGGTGTTCAGTAGAAGTTGGAGGAGCTATGTTTGAAGCACTCTGCAGATGACTTTCTTTCTTATGATTATACTTTTCTTCTGGATGCTCAAGACTAAGTTAAAATGAATCTTGTATTAATTAATTTTTTTTTTTTTTTGCTAATTCAAGGTCAATTAGTCTTCTCAGGATTTACCTTGGAACCATGCATAGTCCCTTTCAGTTCTTCTGTCAGTGTCAGCCATCCAGATAAGTCACAACCCTGGATTGACCAAGTTGCTTTCTTTAAAAGATTGGGAGACTTTTTTTCTCCTGGTGACTCTCCTTAGGCCCATTATATATCATTGATTTACTTCCTCAGTTGTCCTACAATCTCCTTGGTCAGGAGTTTGTATAGCTCACCAGAGTGGTAGGATGTTGTTGACAAGTTTCCCTCATATGTTGGGTCTTCATTTACTTTAGAGGACCATGGCCAAAACATTGGCTGTCCTAGTAGCCCATCTACTTTTCTAATTTTTGGTCTGCAAATCTCAGTTGTTGAACATCCAGAAGAGAAGTTTAGTGACATTGTATTGTAATGGGACCAGTGAACTTATACTAATAATTTTATCTGAGTATCAAGCACTTTGAGATACAAAGCATCTTAACCATGAATGTTCTACTAGTTGAATCTCTGTAGAATACTAACAGATAACAATTATATAATTTTACACAGAAAATCTGCAATCAAAAACATACCTAATGTCATAGCATGGCAATCATTATGACATTTTGTAACATGCTTAAATTTCTATTTTGACATAGTATAACCTTTTAAATCAATTGTATCTATGTAGTACATAAGAAGCTTGTACCTAATTTGTTGACCTTTAATGATATGTATGTACATAAATTTTTGTTATTATTACTGATGAGTAATTTCATGCTGGTTTGACATGAACCTCCTATCACAAGCAGTTGGAGCACAAAAGAAAGGCAAATATCTGAACCTGAGAAAAAAAGCCTAGCACCATAAACAGGTGATAGACTTACGTTTTGGAAGATTTTTACATCTGAAGGCATCAATACATTTTATACACCATGAGATTAATAACAATCAATTATTGTAGCTATATGAAATCTTTTCTTAATTTAGCTTTATACCAGAACATCTTTAAGTCAGAAAACCTTATTGTCTAGAAAACTTAATATTTGATGCTAATCAATGTAAACATATTACAATAATATGGTTTTCGAGCAACTTTTTTTTGGTGTCTCCCATAAGGCTATGGAGATTATTGGATTTCCTATTAATGAGCAAAATGGAATAATTTTTCTCAGGCAGCTGCTCTTTTATTTGCCAACCCCAACCAACAATTTTCCAAGCTTGAAACATTCTGACTTAGTTACCTTAACAAATTTCTGATGACCTCTGAGAAAACCAATTTTGATTTTATATTGGCCATCTGGCAACCCAGGTGAAAGTATGCATTTTAAATCTATAAACCAAATTAAATATTGCTCAAATGATCCAAAATGCAAAAGAAAAAGAAAAGAGAAATTACTGAGCTCAAAAATGAAACAAAACAAAACAAAAGACTGTTCACATATATGACAAATGTACAAACATACAAACATATACAATCTGACAAACAGACAGACAAACATGCACAGATGATCTATATCAACTGGACAAACAGAAATACACAGACAATCTGCCTGCAACACCAGACTGCACTCAAATATATTTTTGACCAAGTTGAATTATAATAACCTTTTATAATTTTAAAGGCTCATAATTGTAAATAGACTAATCAGAATTTTAGCAGAGATCCCTCATAAGACAAATTTGGGAGGACTAACATCTTTTATCCATTAGGGAAATATTTCCCTTTTTGTTTTTGTAGTTGAATTTTGAATGTATGATGAGCATATTCAACAATTCCTTCACCTTGAGGGTTGTAAGGGATTCCGGTTGAAAGGGAAGTGTGAGAAGTTTTACAAACCCTTTAGGTAGCACTTATATAAGCTGGGCCACTGTCAGTCTTAAGTGCCTGTGGACAGCCAAGGGCAGCCAGAGGGTGTGCCCTGTGAGCCCTGTCTCCCTTGCCACTCAGTAACCAGTGGACTACAGAGTCTCAAGGGTGTGTGGGTTTCCCAGGATGGCTGCAGCAGCAGTCAGGTGAGGGTGTCACTCTTCCGCCATTGCCCACTTGCCTGTTTGCTTGTTCCCTCACCCACCAGCCCAAGAGCCTCCAGCTGCCAAGCATAGTGCAAGTGCCATGGTATGGTGGGCTGGCATTTTAAAGGCTCAGTGGTGTTCCAGCAGAGCTTGTGCTGCAGCATGCGGGAGGCAAGGCTGGCCAGGTTTTGTCTCTGTCAGCCCATCATGACCTGCAGTAGTGTGCAGAAACCAACTCCACTGCACAGGTCCCCATAAGCCACCTGGGGTACTGAGTCTGATCTACCATACTGGGCCGGACTGGACCGGGCAACCTCAGAGAATCTCTGTCTGCCATAGTGAACCCACTACTTGGTGGGGCCAGGGCAGATCTGCTAGAAGTTTCTCGGAATAGGTCAGCCTTCCACATCAGTTTTAAATTTATACTCATTTGACCAATGATACACTTGTCTATACTCTGAACAGATAATAGAAGGTTTTGTTGAAGGGACAGATAAGGGCTGTGCTGCACTTACAGGTGCAGCAGAACAGTCTCAGGCTAAATATCTCTTGCTTCCACAGCTGAAACTAATAACCTTGTTCTTTTCCCTTTCTCTAGACTGTGGATGAATAACCTTAGTGACAGTTGCTACCAAGGTAGCCCCTTGTACATATGAGGGGCCAGTGTCTATAGTGTCTGTATAAATTTGAATCATATCAGACAGCATAGTTTGTTATCTGTGGGCTCATAAAGCCTCTTTATAGCATTTATTTATGTTTTCAAAGACCAATTGTTGGGCAATTAATTTAAAGGATGACATTTTAGGAAAGTAGAAATCTTAGCCTGTGACACAGCAAAATTTCTCTGAACTGAAAAGGCTGAAGCTAATGCTTGAGCCTTTAGCTGAAGCTAATCCTCAAATCAAGTTATTGATTTTACCTTGGGCAGCTGTGAAACTAATGCCACAGTGAAACACAGGGAAAGCTGGGTTTTTTTTTTTTAATCCCTTACAGCTCCTTCCTTATGTGATTGAGCCAGGTTAGAGGGTTTAAGCTTTATCAGAGTGGCTGTTGTTTCACCATCTTTTTCCTTCTTGGGACTTGATTTTAAAATATTGCTCTGAACCAAATCCTCCATGATCATCTCAACAATCGTACAACCATTAACACACTCCCTAATCCAAGTCCAAAGAAAAGATAAATACAGAAATCAATAATACAACAAACATTTTTATGTACATCATTTTTATATACATGTTTTTTGAGAACTGTTTGCCCCATTTTTACACCTGATACTGGCTCAGTATTGAAGATATTGATGGGCTCAAATCAATATACTTCTGGGCTTAATATTGATGATATTGATGGACTCAATACAGATGATCTAGATTCACCTCTCTCCCTTTTGTGTGCACACTAGAGCTGTCCTTCTCACCTGCTAAATGATGTATTTCCTCATGTTCCAGGTCCCTATTCAAGCACCAAACTGCTGCAGCCAATATGGCTCTCAGACTTCCCCAGGTGAGGACTGTGAAGGGCAGCAAGAAGGTGAAGAAGACAAAAAAACAGAAGGCTGGGATCAGGTGGAGCACTCGTATTGGCAAAAGAACTGCTCAACAACTGCAGTGCGCCTATTTATACATTGGCAGGTTGATGTCAGGTGATACCCCTTCACCTAACAACTAGCTTGCCTCTCATGCCCGGTGTTCTTAAGGCTGGAACACCTGTTTGCCTTGGGCACTTCATGCCCTCGAGGCATTACTTGGGTACTCCATGCTCTAGGATCTGCACATGTGAACATCTGTAGTTCAGCCATTCCTGACAACAATCCATACTGGAAAAAATATGATAAGGTTTTCAATGACCATTCCTAATTTGGAACTCATTGGAGATTTCATTCCAGAGAGAAAACTGATGAATGAATGAGGCTAAAGTCTTTAGTCAGTGTTCAAGTCTTACAAAACATTGAACAAGTCCTCCTGGAAAGATAATTTTCATGTGTCATATATGAGATAAGCATTGAGTTATTACTTCCAGCTTACTAACCATAAACTCATCCATAGCAGAGAGAAGCCATACCAATGTTTTGGGTCTAACAATGCCTTATGGGTCTAACAATGCCTTATGGTGAATATCTGACATTAGTATTCACCAAAAATTCAAACTGGAAGGAAACTGGAATAAGAATCATAAATCTGTGAGTATGTACTCAAGTCTCAGTACCTATCAAAAATATATACCTGAGAAAAACAGACCAGTTTGGCAAATTCTATCTTCAGTGCTCACACTTCAGTATACATCAGATAACCCATACTGAAGAGAAACCTTAAGAATGTGACAAATGTGCAGATTCACACCTTGCATAACACTAGAGAATTTGTATATGAGTGATAGCTTACAAATTTCACAAGGGTGGCAAAACCTTCATAATGAATGCAAGCATCAATCAACATCTTGTATGAACGGCTACTTGTAAGAAAATGAGACATTATGGTAGCCATTGCTGATTTCTTATCATCTTGTTGTAAAGTCCAGTAATGCTTTTATTCTTCCTTTTGATTGGTTTTAGTCTGGTTTGTATTATTTAATTTCAATATGTGTGAAGCTATGGACAGCTATTTTGAAGAGAACAAGAGATGTTATGGTAGCTATGGTTGATTTTCCTATTGTCTGGTTTTGAAGATCTGTAATGCTTTCATTATTTTGTTTTGATCAGTTTTATACTCTTTTGTCTTGTTTGAATTCGTTGTGTGGGAAGATATGGACAACTATTTCGAAGAAAACAAGAGGCATTATGATAACCCTTGTTAATTTCCTGTTGTCTTGTTTTGAAATCCTATGTTGCTTGAATTGTTTTGTTCTGATCTGCTCTGTTTTTTTCTATTCTCTTTAAAATAAAAATTTTAAAAATCAACATCTCAATCCATACTAAGGAGTAAGAGTTATAAAAATATAATTGATGTACAACAGAGACATCCAAGTTTCAAAATTCTCTAGGTATGAAATGATACATCTTTGGGGATACAATGTAAAGGTAATGGGCACACTAAGACTTTTATCCAAATATCAAAACTATGGACTAAAACAGCCAAACTTGGGAGCAACCTTACAAATGTAATGAATATAGTGAGTTTATTGTCAAAAGTCCTTTTTTTTTGGTATCAGGGATCAAATGCAGGACCTTGCGCTTACCAGCAAGTGCTTGTGCTGCTGAGCCAAATCCCCAGCCCTCAAATGTTCATTTTGTTGTCCTAAAAGGATTTGTTCTGGAGTGAAGCCAGACAAATAGAGTAAGTTTAGAAAGTTCATTTTTGTTGAGTGTGGTGATACATGCCTGTAATGCCAGCATGTGGGAGGCTAAGACAGGTATATAGCCACACGTTTAAGGCCATTCTGTGCTACACAGTTAAAGACCAGCCTAAGCTGACTGCATCTCAGAATAAACATAAATAGTTCATTCTTCACAGCTGTATACTTAGGATTCACCAAGGAATTCCTGTTGCAAAGAATTCTTAGAAATACAATCTCTGGTAAATTATTTAACTGATTCTCACAATGTATTCCATGTCCTAGAATTTATATGAAGAATAAATAATTCTCTATCAGAAAAAGAAAAGGAAATGAAAACCAAGAACCAGATAGTAAGTTGACCAAAGTTCAACAGGAAACATTGACAAATGTGGAACCTGATGGGTCCAGCCACTTCCTCTACTCCAAGGTAACCTCTTCCAGAGTGGCCTCATTTTTACTCTTTCCCAGTCTGAGCAACACTAATATTCATGGGTAGCTTATAGCCACTCATTCTAGTTCCCAACCACAACCCTGACTCCTGTAACTGCCACATAACTGATCTGAGTCAGAAATACCTGTAGAGAAATGGTGATTCCTCTGCTTTATACCCCAGGATTTGATTTTTCCCTGTGGAGGAGAAGGCAAAGTTGCATTAACTAGATTCTACCAAGGGGTACGGGGTCATTCCTCTGGGTAAGGATAAGCTGCTCCCATTTCACAAATTAAGGGATTGAGGCCCAATGAAGATAATTGTCCAGACCATTGATATTGATACACCCCTGCCCTCTATCCTGGATTCAGGGGAATTTATATCAAGAAGGCAAACCAAGGCTGAGTACAGAACTGTCCTCTCCAATAGACCCCTGAAAATCACTGGCAAATCTGTAACCCCAGCACCAATGGAGACACCAGTGATATTCTCAGTGTAAGGCAACAATGGATGATGCCAAGTTCAAGGCAAAAGTACAGATTTTAGGGTCTGAAAGAAGAAAGGCTATCAGTGTTGAGGACATAGCAGGTGTGTATTGGTAGGAAATTTCTGCATCAAGACTGGTGGAGTCAAACTTTTATAGCAGCAATAGAATGCAATGTAAAGACTGAAGAACATGAGCAAGAGAGAAGGAAAAGCTGGGGCCCATTATAGGTTTTTTTCCCCTCTCTGGTGACTGAGACTACAAACAGTAAGCCCTACCTCACCTTTTGAAGCAGACAGTTTGAAGGTCCCCACAACCCCCACATTATAGTACTCAAGGCACTGGGACCTGCATAGAAGAGAACCTCCACCCCAAACCAGTGAGCAGAACTGAAAACTAGCGATCCACATGGTTACCTAAAGTGGGGCTGGACATAAAGTGGGACTAAAACAATCTAGGTGCATTTGTGGCAATTCCCTCTGCTCTATGCTTTCCGAAGGAAACTTTTAGTGGCATGATGAGCTGACAAAATGAATAAATTTTAAGTGAGCCTCCACAGAAACAATAGAAAGAAAGGCCTAGGACTGCTTTTATTCCTGCAGCAAAGGGAAAGATACAGATTATTCCTGACTTCCGCATTCCAAGTGAAGGAAAACTTCCAAACCCAGAATGAAGCCCTGCAGAGATTCTGTATGGAGAGGTTGCATTTTGGGATTTTTCTGGAAATAGTGGTTTGGGGGTTACTGGATGCACATGCTCTGCTCTTGTCTGGGCTACACGCTGGAGCCCGAGGTCTGATCCTGCACAAAGTGGGCATGTGTGACTTGGACAGCAGAATGTAGCTAGTGCTCATCCATCCACTTAATGTTTCAGTCCAGCATAGGAAAGAAGCTAACATAGGATTTGTTCTTTCTAGAATTTTCATCTGGAATTGTCTATCAAGGAAGCCTACAGAACTATATATGTTATAACTGTTACCTTGGACACAAGTATACAGGAGGAGTTTTCCAGAGTGACAGAGCTCCAAGTGGAAACCTGAAGAAATAACAGGTAGAAAGAAGGCTGGCAAGTTGCAGAATCAAGTTCACACTCCCTGAGAGAGTGGAGCTAATCAACGTAATATCACAATTTGATAGGGAGGGGAAAGGGGTAAGATAGAGAAAGTGTCACTGAGAGAAGAGCTCTTACCCCCAAATTAACAACCATACTCTTCCTGTAACAAGAGGCTTTGCAACAGAAGTGCTTACCCATGCTTTTTCTATAAGAGGAATTTACACAATAAGTAAACTATGATTTTCTGCATTCTAGAAATAATGAAGTTGGTGAACTTCCCACAAAGCCTCCAGGAATAGCACAGATGACACTGGGCCAGTCTGACTTTCAGCAGCAATGAGCCAATGTTGAATGGCCATTCATACTTTAGACCCATCACCCTAGTAAAATCCCTACCCTCTAATACTATGACAATTCACAGTCACCATTATGATGATTGAGAGAGGCTAAAAGGAGCAAATAACTCCAAGAAAACCTCTACCCATGCCCAGAAACCACACAAATATTCCTCTACTCCTTTAGACTATTCTTCCTTTTTCATTTTGCTTAACCTATACCCATGATATTTTCAGCTTTGAAAGGTTAGTGAAAAAAATCTGAGGGCTTTTTTTCTCTGACTTCTTCTATTGCTGGACTAAGAATAAAACTTTCCTTGCTATTTAACTCTTGTTTAGTATCTTTCATTGGTCCTATGATTCTGAGAGGGAAAAAGGACCTAATTTGAGTCTGATTTGGTAACAGTGGTAAGAGAGACCACCTAAAGCAGCACTGAGCAATTTAGACATTATAGGACAATGAAAGACATTAGAGCCCTAGGCAGAAGGCTTAACTGTTCAGAATCGAATTTTAGAGAAATCCAGCTGTATTTTTTTAAAAAATTTTATTTAAGGGGAGGGAAGCAAAACAGAAAAAGTGTAGAAACAATACAGAATTTCAAAAAAAAAACAATAAGAAATCACTATTTTAAAAATTACATATTGTCTTCTTGGATATAGTTGTTCAAGCTACAAAATTAAAGCATACAAAGTGGACATTCAAACAGTGAGGGTGCAAACAGTTCTGTTCACTGATCCAACAAAAACTTAGTAACATGGTTATCAATGCTACACACTTAAGTATACATACAGTTACCTCTTTTAGAGCACTTTCTTTTCCCCTCTTGCTTTTTTAAAAATTTTTTTTATTTAAAGAAAAAATTTTGAAACAGAAAGAGGGTAGAAATAATACAAAATCTCAAAAACAAAACAAAACAAAAATAGTAACCAGTAAAAAAATCACTAGTTGATAATTACATACTTTCCTCTTAGATGCAGTTGTTCAAGTTACAAAAGTAAAGTCCACAAAGTGGACATCCAAACAGTGAGACTGCAGTCAGTTTTTCTCATCTATCCAACTAAAACTTTAGCAAGATGGTTATTAATTCCACACACTCAAACATACATGCAGTTATATCCTTTAGAATACTCTCTTTTCCTTTTTTCTTTATAATAACTAAAATCCATTCTCATAAACTACTTAGAAGTTCTACACATGTATAAGTCTCTACACATATACCTAGCCTTTCTGTATTACAGGGAGAAACAAATCAAAACAAGTCAGCAATACAAATTCCTAGAGAAACACGAAATGAAAAGAACATGCAAAAACACAACACTAGGTGATCTATGGTTGTCACTATGATGTCTCTTGTTTTTTTCAATAAAATTGTCTATATTGTCAAATATAATATAAACTTAGCATTGCATTACACTATTAATAAACATTGGAGACATTATAGGACTTCAAAGGCAGTTAACAATCAAACCAGAATGGGTATCCTATTGAATCCTGTCATCATCAGAGTAGTTGCCCCTACTCTCAGACTCAACACTCTCAAGCATACCAGATTCAAATAAAATCAGTCAAGATAAAACAGTGATATAACCAATGTTCTCTGTCTTATCTCTGCCATGCTATTTTTCTGTCATGGTTTGCTTACTTTTCTCCTTCATTCCACTGTTTTCCCCTTTCTTTGAGGTCTTTCTGCCATTATTCCTGGAACCCTGGTGATTTTCTTCTCTCTCTCTAGAATGTCCTTCAGTATTCTTTGCAGGGTTGGATTGGTGGTCACAAACTCCCCCAGTTCCTCTTTGTTGTGGAAATATCTCGTCTCTCCATTAATTTTGAGAGACAGTTTTGCAGGGTACATCATTCTGGGTTGGAGGTTATTTTCTTTCAGGGCTTGGAATATTTCGCTCCAAGCTCTTCTTGATTTGATGGTTTGCACTGAGAAGTCTGCTGTGATTTTGATGAGTTTTCCTTTATAGGTAATCTGTTTCTTTTCTCTGACTGCTTTTAATATTCTGTTCTTGTGATGGATTTCTGGGATCTTGATTATTATATGTCTGGGTGTATATCTGTTTTGGTAGTAGCTGGCTGGAGTTCTATATGCCTCATTTATCTGAACTTCACTTCTGTTACTTATGTTTGGGAATTTTTCCTTAATTATTTCTGTGAATAGACTTTTTATTTCATTTGTATTTGTTGCTGTATCTTTATTCACATATTTTATTCTTAGGTTATAAATCCTCTTGTCATCTTCTAGCCTTTGTATCATTGCTTCCTGGTTCCTTGTTATTTTTAAGAGATCCTTCCTTTCACAATCATACTTTGCAAATCTGTCTTCAAGTTTTGAAAGTTTGTCTTTAGTTTCTGTTAAAAGGTTTTGCCAGGTTTCAATGGAGTTTTTAATTTCCTGATATTCTCTTTGGATCTGTTTCATATATTCTAGGTTTTGTTTATATTGTTCATCAAAGGCTTCTCTCCTTTCTCTGAGTTCCTCTATTCTTTCATTTGTGTCTACTTGAGGATTACCCAGGATTTCTTTTATTAATCTTCTTATATCTTGCTTCACCTGAGTTAGAATTTCAGATTTAAATTCGACGATGAGGTCACGGATGTATTTGTTTATTTCCGATGAGGCTATCTCTGACATTACAGGTTTGCTGTTCTCAACCTCCTCTGCATTTACCTCTGTTGGACTCACTTTCCCTGGTTCTACAGTTTGGGACCTTTTGCTCTTTCTCTGTCTTATCATGTTTTCAGCCCCCTTCAGACAGGTGGGTGGTGGAGGTCTCTGGGCCTTTCCTATTGCTTACAGTTTTTCTGCAGCACACTTGCTAGGGAAGTACTGCCCCCCAGTCTGTTGTGGATCTGCGAGTTGCACACTGAGAGCTGGCTCCTCCCCCTGTGCCAGTCAACCAGTTTATGCTTCAACAAGTTTGTGTGTTCCCTGGGGATGCCACTGGCCCAGAAAAGCATCCTTCCTGGCTATTGGGTTTCAACCAGGGGCATGGCCCTGCCCGAGCAGATCCCACCAACCTGCTTTGGACTAGGAGTCATCAGTGTACACTGCCTCGGGTTTTGATTCAAGCCTCTCCCTACACACCCAAGGTTGCTCCTTCTCACTGTACGCTTCAGAAAGTCACTTGACCTTTTATTAGCATAGTTTCCAAAAGACAACTTCTTAGAGAGATTATCATTGGACCAGATCTGAGAAGTTTCGCTAAAGAGGAGGTGGTGACCTCAACAAAGCCCACTGAGTAAATTCTTCACTCTCATCACAGAAAGAATCCCAGTGTTCATTAATTGGGGGCACAGATGTTTATTAGAAATAATTTAAAATATACACTTACAGAAAATAGAGGCAGTCCCTCCAGACAAGGACACTTTTTGTCTGGAGCTAGGAATATTTATGAGTTGAGGAGTAAAAATCTATGGAGTCCATGAATCTATAGAAAGCTTGGACTTGCTTTACAGAAAAAAAAAATGACGGCCTATCCAGTGGTAAAAAGATATTGTATTTTTATTTTTTTCAATAGGTAATTTAAGATGTTTTGCCACAAATATCCTTTGGATTTTCTGAATCCATTTCTTTAATCTTAAGTTCAGGTTTCTAGTCTTCTTCCTATTAACTAAGCTAATTTATAGACCTGTAACATCTTTAAAGGATTTTGAGTGTGATGGGCCTGGAATTTCAAGGGATCAGGCTCCAGTTATGTTGATTTAGTCAGAAGAAGATTATGGTAGAAAAATTAACAAGCACTCCCAGCCCCTTTCTGATCACATAACTATCAGAATGTATTGTGTTATGGGGGAGCAGTCTGGGAGATGACAAAGAAATTAAAAACCATTTTCTTCTAGGGCTTTCCTAGATACAGGATTGGCCACAAACCAATGGTGGACTGAGCCAGGGTGGCAGTCCCTTCCCCATGAGGCACATTCTTGTGGCTAGGCTAGGCAGAGTCACCACAAGGTCATCATCATCATATGACTTGGGAGACAGGAAAGGAAGAAACTATTTTTGCCAACAAGGAAAGAAAAGTGAAAAGTAAGCAATCTTCTCCCCATGTGATGGTGTTGCTGAAATGCCAGGGTGACTATAATAAAGGAGGAAGAGCGCAAGCAGATTTATTTAAAAGATATAAATGCAAGAATGTAGAGTTCTCATTAGCTAGCAGGGACTCCTGAGCATCATCCCTGTGAAGGCTTTTTGTCTAGGAACTTTTAACAGATTTAAAAGGAAACTCAAGCCATTCTGTAAAGGATATTGTCATAGACAGCTAAGTTAGGTAGAAACATTGTAGACAATCAGACAGGGCTGGGCCCTTGAAGGAGCCAATGCAGGAAATGAGATACATTGCAACTGTGGGGGGAGACAGGCACCTACCCTGAGGGCCAGATCTCAAGACAAAAAAATGAAATGAATGTACCCACAAACTTTCCCTAAGGATAAACAGAATCAATATTCTAAATTGGTAGCCATCACCTTGAGAAAGCCAGGAATAGCCGCTGACCCCCTCCAGGAAAAGTCCCTGTTCTGTTTCATGCCTGCTTGCTGTGTGACTTGCTTCCCCATTTGATCTCCATTTTATCAATATCACCCGAGCAATTATGCTTGTAATCTTATTGGTTCACCATAGTTTTGTCCCACCTCATGCCCACCTCGTGATTTCCCATTTTCCCCCACCTCACCTCATGGTTTTGCTCTGTAAAAATCCCTAGAATTAGCAGAGTTCTCAGCAACCCACTTGGGACCCCTTCTGTCAGGCAGAAGCTTTCTTTCTGCAATAATATATTCTATTCTTAACCTCTATTGTTCCTAGAATTCGTTCTTGCATCTTAGAGAACATGAACTCACACCAGACATCTAGAAGGATGGGAGTTCCTTCCCCATATATTAATATAATTGCTCATCTAGGAGGCTATATATGTTTCAAAGTCAAATCTATGCAGTTTTCATAGCATCCATGCAGAGGCCATGTGCACTTGAGCCGATGGTCTGCATGATCATTCTCTGGTCATCTCTGGGGAGGACTTTGAATGCTCAGTTGCTGGATTCTTCCAGTTGATTTTATAACAGCCAGGGAGAGTGATGACTCAGCATGCTCCATTTTAGGGGTTACTGTCTTTACTGCCTAATAGAATTCTAACTCCTGTCTCAATGGGAAACTATCTCCAGGAAAGAAATAATAACTCACACATTGTGCTAATGGTTTTAGTCCAAACAAAACTGGAGGAGTGTACAGAAAAAACGCTATGCTGAACAGAGAAGAAAATGACATGCTTCATGATAGATGGAGAGACAGTCATGCAGGTGATAAAAGAATTTACCACAGTGAAAAATGTGCAGAAAATATTTATTGACGTGCTCGCTGTGAGAGGCAGCAGGGCAGTCAGGAGAGGGGACTGCATTTAGAGCAGGGAAGGAATGCTTTTTGGGGAGGTGAGTAGAGGTGCTTCTGAATTTCACCACTGGCAACTATCCTTCTGGGAAAGGCAGCTGAGTACAAAGAAAGGCTGTGTTTCTGGGAAAGCTTTGGTATCTTGAAATGTTGGTTGTCACATGCACATTTGGGGTCCAAATATGAGAAATGCTCTCATTGCCCTATTGTCCATAATGCAAAATGCTTTTATTGTACTATTGTCCTCAGAAGAAACCTCCATTTTAAAAGAATCTTTATGTCTCCAGTCATGTAGTTCCCTATAGGCCAGGTCCCCAGTCTTGGGTGACTGTCCGGTGCCTATGGCAAGGGAAACCTCAGCCTATTGGTTTGGCAGAGGATGATAATCCCCTTATTTGGGGACTGTATGAACTTTTAGACTCCCAAAGGGTTGCTAAATAGAAAAAGTATTTGTTATAGTGACAATTCCCAGAAATATCCAGGAGAGCTCCAACCTGCTTTCTTGTAAGCTCGGAAGTGTCAGGGGAAAGACAGATGGTGACTGCATTAGAAAATTCAAGGAAAGGAAGCTATCATTCAGCATAATTGCTCTATGATGTTAGCATTTGACAGACCTTGTGTTTATCCTTCTGAAGCATTCTGCTTCCCAGATGACTCATTAGTAAGGTAACTCTTATTACCTGTGTAAGCCTATTTTCCTGTGACAAGCAAACAAAATCTGAATCATGGACAGTTTTATGACTTACACAGATAAAGTAGTTTGTCAGTTACTTGTCATCTCTGTATTTGTCACATAGGAGATGACAAATATTTTTCAAATAAATATTTTTCAAATGAACTAAAAATTAAATACAAAATATCCAGCTGGAGTTCTGTATGCCTCATATATCTGAATATCATTTCCTTTTCCTATGCTTGGGAAGTTTTCATTATTTCTGTGAATAGCCTTTTTATTTCATTTGTATTTACCCCTACTTCTTTGCTCATGTTTTTAAAGTTATAGATCCTCTTGTTGTCTTCTAGCCTTTGTATTGTTACTTCCTGGTTCCTTGTTATTTTTAAGAGATCTTTCTTTTTGTGATCACACATTGAAAATCTATCTTCAAGTTCTGAAAGTCTATCTTTAGTTTCTGTGTTTCTGTCAAGAAATTTTGCCAGCTTTCAATGGAGTTTTTAATTTCCTGGTATTCTCTTTGGATCTGTTTCATGTATTCTAGATTTTGTTTATATTCTTTATGAAAAGTTTCTCTCCTTTTTCTGGGTTCCTCCGTTCTTCCATCTGTGTCTTCTTGCAAGGTGCTTAGCATTTCTTTTATTAATCTTCTTATATCTTGCTTCACTTGAGTTAGAATTTCAGTTTTAAGTTCGTCAATGAGGTCACAAAAGTATTTCTTTATTTCCGCTGAGGTGGTGCCTGATGTTGTGTGTTTGCTGCCCTTGATCTCTTCTGTATTTACCTCTCCTGGACTTATTTTCCCTGGGTCAGCATATCAAGACCCTGTCTCAAAAAATATTTTTAAGAATTACTAGAGAACAAATATTTTACTGGAGGAAAAATATGAAAAATGTTAAAACTTTGTGTAGTTGTTTGATCAAGTTTTTTTCTAAAAAATGCAAAGCACCCTTTTTTCCCCTGGGACTCCACTGGATTACCATACAGTGGGAGCCCCAGATGAGGCTTCATATCTTTGGGCCATGCCAGTGTCTTTAACAACTTCAAGTAGTGCTAAAAAGCTGACATGGAGAATGGGAAGAGAATCAAGAAGTCAAACCATGCCTTACTGTGAGCCATCCAGTGTGCAGGCGGGGAGACAAGAAGGGCATATCTTGCTCCCCATAAGCAATGGAGTGAGTTGGAGGAAGTCAGGCTGAGATGATAGCAACTGAAGTAAGAAAAAAAATAACTTATCCTTATATTGTTTGATTGACTTTGCAGGCCTAAAGCTGGTAGTCTAAGCATCTATTTGGAGGATAACAATATGCATTATAGCAACTGTAGGGGATTTGTTTCTGTCTTGTTTTTGAAATCCAATGTTTTGTTCTGTTTTACTGTTTTGTTTTATTCCTGTACCTGGTAACCTGAGCAACTATTTGAAGACAACAACATGCAATATAACAACCATTGTTAAATTCTTATCATCTTGTTTTGAAAACCTATATAGCTATTGTTCTTTGTTGTTTTGCTTTTGCTGGGTTTTAAAATTTGTTTTTCTTGATTTTTCTGTTATTTCTTTTGTCTCTTTAAAATAAAAAAAAAAGAAAACTAGAATCATTTTCTTGGTCTTTTTGCTTCTCTAATGAATCAGGATTGCCGAGCAATCTAATCAGGAAAAAATTCAAATTGATGTTTATCAGTGTCTTGGTTACATTTTTCTCATTGCTGAGACAAAATACTTGACACTCAAAATGAAGGAAGGAAAGGTTTATTTAGCTTGCATTTTTGGGAGGTTTCAGTCCATACTCAGCTGGATCCAAGGCAGGGTGGTGTGGCTGAGGGGCAACTGCTCATGGTGGCCATGAGCAATAAGAATGAAAAGGACAAAAGGGAAAAGCACGCCTCCTTCTTTCCCTTACACTGTATGCTGGCTACCTGGCCCTGAGTGGATGCAGCACTTACACCAACAACTCCAGCACTAGACAATGAACCAATCACAAATGCTAAACTCAGCTGCCTTTGAAAGGCCCATCCCCCATGACTACATGAGGCTTTAAGGGGATATCCAAACACAAACCATAACAATCAGATTATTCACAAGTTCCTGGCTATTGCAGGATAGAACTTTTTCATGCTTAGCAGGTGCTGGATGACATCATTGGACAATTTAAAAGCCTCCAGATATTCAAGCATACTTGGTGTACCCAGAACAGACTTCTGCTATTATCCTTGTTCATACGAAGTAAAGAGCAAAGTGAATTGGCTTGAAAATTACCCATGTGTGATTCAGACCGAGGGCAAAACATTCACCCTTTGTCTTCCTTACTCTTCTCATTATGAGACAAAATTTCTGCCCCCTACACAAAGTGAAAGAAGGAAATGTTTATTCTAGCTCACAGTTGTAGAGATTTCAGTCCATCATTGGCTGACTCTGAGGCAGGGCAGGCAGGAGGCAGCAGCAGCAGTGAACCTTCCTTTCCATTTTATCTCATCCAGACTATAAACTTATTGGAAGGTGTCACCCACACCCAGTGGGCCTTCCCATTATCCATTCCTAGAACTATGCTAAACCAATTAATGGGCTAAATTAGTTATCACACCCTTAATACATATTCGCACACCCAAATCTAGTCACTCCTCAAATCCCCATCTAGAGATTTTGGGAAACGTTTTCTATATAAACCATAACATTTTGTAGACACATTTTACAACAAAGTTTTTTTTGAACTATGAAATGGTTTTAGTTTTAGGCTTTTAATAAAAAGTTTTCATTCTATTTTTAGACCTTGTTGATTTTTTAAGTATTTTCTCAAGTGCCTATAGCTTTAGTTTAAAAAAAAGTACATTTCTGATTTTTTAGTTTACCAGTGTGGTGCAGTTTACTAGGTTTCATTATATTTCATGTGTGTTTTTCTATTGACTTTTGTGTGACTTAATCTGTGTGTATTTTCAGTTGTTAGATTAAATTCCATTATTTGAAGGAGAGTGTTATAGTTGTCTAAAAATCAGAAAATGAAGATTTTGGTTAAGACATTTTGGTATATTCTTCAGAGGTGAGACAGAAATAGATGTACAATGGCTATGTTTGTCTCAAGTCTTTGAATTACTCCAAAGACAGAGAAAGAAAATGGCAATATTTGTATTGTTATGATTCCCTAGCTCTCTGAATGAATTTTTGTTGCTGTTGTTGTATTTTTTGTGGTACTATGGACCAAACTCAGGGGCACTCTACCATTGATCTACATTCCTAGAACCCTGAGGTTTCTTTTTTTTTTTTTTTTTTTTTAATTTTGAGACAGAGTCTTGCTAAGTCATAAATTGCTCAGGTTGGGTTCTAAGCTTGTAATCCTCCTGCCTTGGTCTCCTTGGTAGCTGGGATTAGAGGCTGTGCCTACAAACCCAGGTTGAAGGTATTTTGTAAATAGAATATCATTTGGAAATACGTTAACAGCACTGTACTTATATAGTAGTGTTACTGTAGAATCCTCAAGTTGATATGGAATTCCATTTTATTTTTTGAGTGGTGTTTAATGATGGGGGGTGGTAGGAGAAGAACTATGCTGAGGTGATAGGTCCATTGTAGAGGTTTAAAGCTTGTTATTACAGTCTTTTTTACTTTTAGTTTGGGTTTTGCTTATAGAAGTCATGTTTTATTTTGTTCCCAAAATAAATTTTTATTAAGATGTTGGAACTTGGGACACTGGGAAAACAAGCAGCCAGCTCACCGCTCTGGTAAGTGGCTGTGGCCTGACAAGCCATGGCTGCCCCAGAGTGAGAATCATTGGCATTTCCTAAGCTCCACGCCAGGTTGGAACTTGGGGAGCTGGGAAAACAAGCAGCCAGCTTGCTGCTCTGTTAAGTGGTTGTGAGCCTAGCAAGCCGCAGCTGCTTCAGGGCAGCTATAAGCCTACCAGCACCCCCCACCACCCCCCATTAGCAAATGTGAGACAGAGATCTGAGTATCTCTTGGGAGGACCAATGTATGCAATATAGCAAATAAGGGGGATTTCCTTCTACCATCTCTTTGAAGGCAAATATCTTTATCACTGTTTTGCTCTGTTCTGATTAATGGTATTGCTCTATTCAATAGTGTGTTTTTATAAGTTCGGTATTTCCTTCCATTTTGCTCTATCTGATTGAAAGAACAACTATTGTGAAGAAAACAAGATATACTAGTGTACCTATTACTGTTATCCTGATAACCTGCTGTGAAGTTTTATACCAATTTCACTACACTGTCTCAATTGGCTTTGTTCTGTCTTGTTCTGCTATATTTTACTTCCTTCAAAATAATAATAATAATAATTTTTTAAAAAGAAAGATAACAAAGTAACAAAATATCTCCAAAAACTCCCAACTCCTCCAAAGCTGATCCGTGGGGAATGGATGAGGAGAAACTCAAAAACAAAGCAACAGATTATATAAGTTGATTAAAAAGTAAGTAACAACAACCAAACAGATCATTAAGTTACTGAGCAAGCTGACATATGATATAACTAAGGTGTGTAGGATTGATAACTATGTTGCTGAGTTTTTGTTGGATCATTGAACAGAACTGTTGCAGTCTCACTGTTTGAATGCCCAGTTTGTATGTTTTAATTTTGTAACTTGAACAACTAAATCTAAGAAGACAACATGTAATTTATCAACTAGTGATTTCTTTTTTTTTTCATTTCATTTATTTATTTATTTGTTTTTACTTTAAAAATTTTTTTTTATTTAAAGAGAACCAAAAGCATATAAAGGGTAGAGATAATACAGAATTTCAAAAAAAAAAAAAGATAAAGAATAAGAAATCACTAGTTGATAAATTACATATTGTCCTCTTAGAAACAGTTGTTCAAGTTACAAAATTAAAGTATTCAAAGTAGATATTCAAACAGTAAGAGCGTAAACAGCTATGCATGCATGAGTCTCTACATGTATTTCTAACCTTTCTGTATTAGAGGGAAAAACAAAACTTAGCAAGACAAAACAAAACAAATTCCTATAAAAACATGAAACCAAAAAGTCATATAAAACCACAGTACAAGGTGATCTACAATGATTATTGTTGTTTCTTATTATTTTCAATAGAATTGTCTATATTATCAGGCATAATTGAATATAGTAGTATAATTGAATATAGCAGTACATAACAATATCAATAAAAATAAAACATTGTAGACAGTATAAAACTTCAAAGGCAGGTAATAATCAAACCAGAGTGGATATTCTAGTGAATCTTGTCATCTTAAGTGTAGTTACCTATACTCTCAGACTTGATACTATCAATCATAACAGTTTTGAATAAAATCTATCAATACAAACTAGCGATCCAACAAACTAGATTCAATTATGATCAGTCATGTAAAACAGTGTAGGTTTTACAGAGCTTTAGATTAAGTTAATAGGAAATTAAGGATGATTACTGTACTATATCCTGTTATTTTTGAGATAACTGTCTGTGCCCTCAAATCTAGTACAGGTAGAATGACTGGAACAGAATATAATACATCTAAGCAGAGTAGTGTGAGTAATGTGGGTTTTAAAT